>OX578147.1:73999305-74599305 GCA_951213105.1 Amaurobius ferox | reverse complement strand
CGAATGGACCGATTCGAACGAAATTTGGTACAAAAATCACAATCCATAAACACCGGAAGCCTATTGTTTTTAAACGTAATCGAATGTTTAGAACCCCCCTAAATTTTCGAGTGAAATTTTGATAAAATCGTCAAAAAATCAAAACCGCTAATAAAGTTACGCAAATAGACAATTCTTATGTAATTTTTCATTAGAAAACGATTAACATATATTTTAGAACGCTAACATGAACCGTTCTCGAGATATTGCACAGTTTTCAAAAAAATTATCAAAAAGTCATATAACATAAAAAAATATATATTTCCTGTTGAGAAACATGTTCATTTTTCATATGTAATACCATGCGATAAATTTGGTGACATCATTCTCGTCGATCTAGCTCGGTCCATTCATGAGAAAAGATACTTCGAGTAATAATTTTGTATTTGAACGCCAATAGTCATTTATCTGCTATAAGAATAACTTATTTCTCCGTCAGTAAAGCTTGGTGAGATTTTGGCGACGAATTTGGCGGAATGTCGTCAACTTGGCGACTTTTTGAAATGTTGTCAAATTAACGAAAATCTCGCCAAATGGATTAAAATGACGCTAAATCAATGAAAATGGCGACTAATTGTTGAAAATTCAATATCTTTGAAAGAATATAAGCATCTACTATAAGAAAACCTATTTTTTTTACTGTAAAAGTAGTAAATTCATTGCATTATATAAGGAAAGTCATGTGTTGCCCACATCATATTTTTTATATTTATCTTTGAAAGGTATTATTTTATTCAGTAACTAATTTTGTTTAAAAATATGCTGTGTTTTTTATTTATTTAATTATTTATTTTTGCAGGTTTTTAGAGTATATTGTATTCAACACATTTCCCCACAGTTATATATTATACATATTATAATGAAAATAAGCTCAGTTAAATATCTATGTGAATTTAAAGTGCTTCTATGAAAATAAGAGAATAATCTAGACGTACCAATGTATGAGCATGTATCCTAAGGCTATCGTTTCAAAAGCATTTTTTCACTGTAATATAATAATAATAAAGCGTAGTTTCTACATTAATATAATATTTAACTAAGCAATATTTTATACTGCTATTTAATATGAAATATTTCATGTTTTTCGTTATCGAAAAGATCTCGGTTCGCATATTTAGTGCTCAATGAATTTTTTTTAACTTTATGGAGAGCCCTAGAATTTAAGCCTATTTCACGTGCCCCGACAAGATTAAGGCGGTCACGAAAAAAGTCACGTGCTGCCAACATCAGATTTTTTATTTTGGGTAAGTTATAGCTGGATTCTATTTTCAATTGTTAACACTTTACAACACAGTTGAAAAGTGTTTATGACTTTGTTCATTCTGTCTGTCTGTCTGTCTGTCCGTTAGCACGATAACTGCCGTGAAAATGACGTAATCAAAATGAAATTTTAGTATGTTGTTTAGACGGTCTGTAGGACCTATGGGAATATAAATGAATAATATCACCCAATTAGTTTTGGATTGAACCCGGGTTGAAAAAATGAAATACATTGAACCCTATGGGACCTAATTTCAAACATTTTTTAAGCGGATTTAAAATTCACAAATTGCTTCGAAAATTTTAGGTAATATTCAAATTATTCCATAAAATATATAAAAACAATTTCAGCAAAATATATTCAGTAGTTTTTTAAATAAAAATTAAAATAATAATTACACCTCTTATATGAAGCGATCACGTGACCATGATATGAAAATATCACATGACCCACTTCAAAATAAAATATGGCATCCATCTTGTCTCAAAATCGTGATTTTTAAAGTTCTTTTTAATTCATATTGAGTGTTGTATTCGTCCTAAAACCGCTTTATTTTTGCTTAAATTCTGTGCATCTACATACTGAAACAACGCAATGACAATATATTTGAGTTTAAATGATCATTCAAATTTGATTATTTCTACAACGAAGCCTATTTTTCACTTATGTAAAATGTAAACAGCAAAATATGTAGGATGAGTTGTATAAGAATGAGCCAACGGCTGTACCGTGCTGAAAACATCGGTTCCCGGTAGATCACCGAAGTTAAGCAGCATCGGGCGCGGTTAGTACTTGGGTGGGTGACCACCTGGGAACACCGCGTACTGTTGGCTCATTTCAGTCGACGTGGTGGCCGAACGGTCAAGGCGAGCGTTTCCAGCGATTGATCGGCCGCCACGTTGTGGGTTCGAATCCCACGTAAGACATGGATGTTTGTGTTGTTGGGCGCAATGTGTTCCCACCCCCACTGGTGCGCTGGGGCAACGTCTTTGACGGATAAGAGGTTCACTGTTTTGGCCGATGTATAGGCGAAGATGAAAGAGTCAATGCCTGGCCATTGGGGGGGGGGGGGGAAAGTTGTATAAGAATTGCTGTATTTCCTTAACGCAAAAGTATTTAGCTTATGGAGTCTGCATAGCTGATATGAATGAAATATTCATTGATTTTACAAAGAGAAGGACGATTTTTTTCGATGAAGTTTTAAGCATAGAATTTAATTACTTGTAGCTCCATTGTCTTAAGTTTTTAAATAAAATAAATTATTATAGTATTGTGATGAATGAAATGAATGGGAAATTGTTTAGGAATGAAATGCTGCTCTTATAGAGAGATCCAGGCTTGTTATTTTTTCTATGGCGTCATTTGAATGAATGTCAGTTGTTTTCGATGAAGTTTTCAAATGTAATAAATTATTGTAGTATTATGGTGATTTTAAAAATATTACCGAGGAATGTATCACATTTTAGAGATGTTTAAACCAGGCAATTTATATTTCAATGCCGTCATTTGAATGAAGTTCATGTTTTTCGATGAAGGTTTAAGTTTTCAAATATAATAAATTAACGTAGTATTGTGATACGTTTTAAAATATTACCGAGGAATGTATTGCATTTTAGAGATGTTTAAATAAAATTGCATTAAAGTTGGAAAGTGTTTCATAATCAATGCTTTAAGCATGATTGATCTTTCTTGTTCTTTTCATATTTTGACATGTGATGTGTTTTAGAGGAAACATGCTGTATCCAGTTGTATACGTATAAAATAACGATCTATTATTTTAAAAGCCGGAAGCGATTAAATCTCAGTTGAACAACTTTATAACACGCGTCCAGAATGCGCGTTTTCTTTGCGACTTCGGCGCCTGACAACTCAATTATTATCACTTTTTTAACTGCACATTCGAGTCCGACTATTTCAACGGTCTTCATCTGCAGCTGCATGCGGCCGTCCCAGGCCTAACTTCCCGGTAAAGACTCACAGAAAACAGTTCTGAGCGTTCCATCTGGAGAGGACTCGAATACGACTGGGAAAAAAATAATGTCAAAATAAAATAAAACAAAAATAATACGCGCGCGTATGTGAATGTGTGTGGTAGGGCGTCGCCTGCGCGTGGATGGAGACCGGAGTGGGGGAGAGGAAGAGAGAGCGAGACCACAGAGGATGATGATTGTGGCGCCAGGAACTGTCATTCCGCAAAGTGGGGGCGGGGGCGGAGTGCCGAGATGACAAACCGGAGCAGATGAGTCGTGTTCGCGGATTTGTGGAAGGGCTGGGATTGGAAAAAAAACTCCATGTTTGCCCACCGAAAGCAAAACAGAAAGTTTTTCAGTAGCAAATAGACCATAGAGTTAGAGTGAAGAAAAACTCCTGTGGATGAAATGTCTGAAAATGCCACAATGCTTTGAGAATTATATCCAGGTGTCGCTAGTGTTAGTAAGGTCCCACTCCCATTTGACATAATAGAAATGCGTAGTGTTTAGAATGTTTTTTTTTTTAATATTTCTAAATTAAAGTTCCTTAATTATGAGTAGTAATAATGAGTATTTTTTCGGAGTTGCAGAACAGGGTATAGAATTGATGGAGACAAAAATAAATTGTAAGGTAAAATAAATTTGAATACGTAGTGATATTATATTCTGTTTGAGTTCTAATTTGCACTGTACTGATACATTTACCTGCAAAAGTAACAGTTAAAATAAATAGTATTTAATTCCATACAAGCCTTTCGCCATAGAAATATATACAACGCGATGGGTCTTATTATACCTCAGTGCCATTTGATTTATTGATTCAAAATATTTTTGCCTTTTCTCAACATGGAGTTTTAACTCCTTCCTTCCACCTCCCTGAAACAGACATCTCCAGTCATGCACTTGGGAGAATAGAAATTTCTAGTACATACTTTCTTGATAAGATAATTCGCCAAATTCGTCGCCAAGTGTGACAAGGCAGACAGAACAAAATACTAATATATTATGGAAATTCTCAAAAGATAGTTGGAAGTTATTTGAATTCAAAGTGTTATCACTAAGTTTCCTTCCCAGAGAATCTAACGGCAAAGTGAGTAAATTTTACACAGTATACAATTGTGGTGTAAAGAAATGATGGCCCCATAAAATTGGGGGCCTAAATATTTTGGGTCCAGCGTTGCCTACTATTTGTAAAGGGGTCTTCATAAACATGTATCCGATATTACCTTCAGCAAAAATCGTACACATTTTTTTTTTTTTAATTTGAAAAAGTTTCAACATCGTTTGCCGAGTTTACGGGATTTTTTTATTTATTTATTTTTTTATTATTTATTTACCTTCTTTATAAACTATTTTAGACTTCAATATTTTCTCAAACCATGCAAAATCATGCCATAAATAACAAAACTGGGGTTGTAACAATAAAAATGAATTTCTTATAAAATTAAAAAGCAAAATTTTAAATGTTCCTTTCCCTATATACATAATATAGGGAAAGTATAGTGACGGGGTCGAAAATTCGAATTCAACTTTTTGACGGAAGAGCCCTTTTCAAGTATTCCTGAATTCGAATATTTTAGAGGTGATGCCTATGTGTATGTGTGTTTCTATGTGTATATGTGTATGTATGCGTATGTATATGTGTATGTATGCGTATGTATATGTTAGTGTTTGTGCATGTTTCTGAGTCTGCGTATGCAAAATCTCAAATATGACTGGAGCGTTTCACAAACAATTAGGTATCATTACTACAATCCTTGAATTCTAGAACCCTATTGATTTTAAACGCGATTATTATTTGTGCAAAACCCAGACCGCCCGAAAGTTTGAGTAATTATATGAACGGCCGGTAATGAAGCGTGCCAAATGATTTTTTTTTAATATTATATAATATATATATATATATATATATATATATATATATATATATATTATATATAATATTAAAAATCCGATTGTAATGAAATTTCATATGCAAAGACATTTTGAGCTAACGTGCAAATGAATAAAATTTGGTGTCCAATGAATAAATAGTGGGAGCTCCAGCGCATCGGAACTGCGCATTCAGCAGGTGTATATAAGGAGCGATTCTGAATCTGTGATCAAAATTTCTGTTGCATTTCGACTGCGGATATCTTACGTCTTTGGTAGTCATTTCTGGCACACTGACAGCACAGCGGTACGTAGACAACATTCTACGACCAGTTGTATTACCGTTCCTTTTGAGACACCCCGGATTTACTTTTCAACAAGATAATGCCCGGCCGCACACGGCGCGTGTTGCTATGAATTATCTTCAAGCTTGCCCAACAATTCCTTGGCCAGCTAGGTCTCCTGATCTCTCTCCCATAGAGCACATTTGGGACGTTATGGGAAGGCAATTGCAACCATCCCGGTATGTTGATGATTTAGCCCGACAGTTGAAGACAATTTGGCAAGACATTTCGTAGGACACCATCCGTAAACTTTATCAGTCTATGCCACGCCGGGTGACATCTTGCATCCAAGCCAGACGTGGACCAATGCCTTATTGACTTCGGTCAAACTCTAAATCATTAAATTGTTCTGAAATTTTAATCGTTTCTTTTTCTATGTATGTTCTTCACATCCACCAGTTTTTATCACAATCGGACAACTCCTTCTTGGTGCGTCGATTTTTTTGTTATAGAGTATATATATATATATATATATATATATATATATATATATATATATATACCATACAAAACAAATGTCAAATATAACTATTACAAGAAATTTTATAACGAAAAATGCCCACATTATCACAGGCGCATTGCAGCTCATACAATATAAGCACTAATATGGAATCAAATGATTAAAAAATGAAAAAAGAACAAAATGTTCTTTTTTCATTTTTTAATCATTTGATTCCATATATATATATATATATATATATATATATATATAAATCAGGATATTCAATAATGTTATATAAACAATTATGTTAAGAGTAATTTTTCATTGGAAAATGAATGACACAAATTTTAGAACACTAGCTTGCACCGTTCTCGAAATATTGCACATTTTTCAAATGAATTTATAAAAAAAAATATAGAAAATTAAAAAGTAGTATCTTCAAATAGGTTCACGTTTTCTATATGCAATAATATGCGATAAATCTGTTAACATCATTCTTATAAGTCGTATATAAGCAAAGTAAAATAGTTCATATATAAGAAATTTATATATCTAATTTATACATATTTTTTAAATCTATTCAGCATCAGAGTTATGCATAATTACATCATAAACAACAAAATTACATCATATAGTTTTTTAACTAGAGTGGATACATATTGCACAGATAGGCAAGCACGCTATACGACTATACGACTTGATTTAACAAGGTAACTTCTAAATCTGCTTGTTCCTTTCCAATGAACTAACTCTCCACTCAATTACTTATAGCAACACCAGGGAAATCTAGAAAATTGCGTCCATTTAAATCTCTCACTCTAAGTCGGTAGATATTGATCCAATCCCGAAAACTGGATCACTTAATTCCATTTCCCGACTTACTAAAATGTGTGCCCTTGAACGGAACCTTTTAATGAAACGCCAAATTTCATAGAGAATTTACTGGGCGTTGTAGTGCATTTGTTTTAATAAAAGAAAATCTGTGTACAGCAGACGATTTTTACTGCGATAACTTTTACTTTCATTACATGTACACACAAATGAGTGTTAAATACATTGTAACGTATAGGAGAAAGTATTGGGGTAAAGTCGAAAATCACAATTCGAGATTTCGACGGATTTGCACGTTCAGCATCTCTCTGGGTTTATCCACTCTAGCTCAAAAACTATTGGTCGAAATTTGACAAAATTTGGTTGGTAAGTCGCTTGTGGGTAACAGGATTTTGGTAAGATTCGGCAAATTCGTACCGGTTTTCGTAATCCAATTGACATTATCGTAGTCAGATTGGACCTTTGATCTAAAGGAGCTTCTTTCTGCAAAATTGAAAAGAGTTGAGATGATATAACTTGTACGACGTATATATTGCATCTCTATCATTATTAGGTAAATCTGCCTACGGAAATACATCTAATAATTTTCCCCTCTCTTCATGTTTCACTTATGAAGTTTTGATAAACTTGGCGATAGTTCTTCATCTCGATCCTTTTAATGGTTGACACTTTTCTGTAAAACTGGAGACCTTGGCTCTTTTTTACAAGTTCGTTTCTGATGAGATATCAGTTTTTTTCCCCCCTGCAGATTTTTTTTCTTTCTTCAACCACACTTGGATTAGTCAAGAAAGCCGACATATCGAATTGCAACTGTCTGTTGTTAACATGTGTTCTGCAGAACTTGTATTGTTAGCGTGAGAGTATAAAGAAATTTGCAAGATGTTCACTTGACATCGAGGTATTTCAAAAATTTTAAATCTTCGAATTTTGCAATTTTTCTTACAACGGTAATTACAGGACAATCAGCATTCCAAATTTCATTTGTCTAACTTAAATTCACTGTGGAATTTTGATAAACAGTGATATATTTTGGAAAAAAAAGTAAATTAAAATAACTGGAGTGTGATTTGGAATGCATTGAAATGCATGTGAACTGCATTGAAGGACTTGGAATGCTTTGGAATGCATGTGAACTGCATTGAATGACTTGGAATGCATGTGAACTGAAATGCATTGAATCTCTGACTTCAGGAGAAAACAGCGTTCACATTCTGAAACTTATGACATTGGCGTCCAAGGACGCCAATGCCTGCAAAGGGGAATCGAACTGTTTGGGTTAGAGTATGTCAAATACCTGTCTTTTTGAGAGGTTCTTCGTTTGGGATGGACGCTGTCCCACCCTTAAGCACAAGGTTATGCTCTATTTGTACATATTAATAAAATTATAAGTAGGTAAAAATCTTCTCTGTTCTTTATTATTATATTCTTTCCTTATTCCTTTTATAGCGGTTTCGAAGTCCGAGTTGAGTGCATCTCTGTCTACTATTAATAATCATCATTTGCCATTTTTTTTTCTTCCTCTACTAAGGGCGCATTTCGTTTTCACTAGTCGTAGGGTCACCAGATGTTAATCTGATGGCGCGCCACGAAATTCACGGATCTCTGCGCTCACACCCATAAACCCAAATTTGTACGAAGAACGGGATTACACGTTAGCTGAAAAACTCTGACAGGCTGTGGTCTTATCCGTTTTTCAACACTCGTGTTTTTCAACCTTCAGGACTCAGCGTACCACTTACGGAATTATGTGTGGCATCTCGTGATATCGTGCCTAGATCTATCTGTGTTAAAAGTAAATGTGATAAGCTAAAGAGGGAAGAATTGACTCTGGACAAACCCATTAACGAACACCCAGTTCTATTTTTTTTAACCTAAACTCTTTTTGTTACAGGTTTACTTCTACTATCAGTTTAATAAACAAAAAACATCTTTTCCGTTGGTTAATTTTCTTGCTAATGCACTGTAAAACATTTGCAAGCATGTTACTGAAAGTTTCAGAGGGATCAGCTGTCCGTAATGGGGAGCAAGGTTCCTGATAGTTATAATATATATATACAAAAATAATGCTTCGGCAGACGATAATTAGCTGAATATTTCAGAAACGAAGCGGTGATTTTCATGAATGCCTGTAATTGCGTCTTTTCTGATAGTTTGCCGAAATTATCAACAAAGTAGTTGAAAAAAATCTGATGTGGGCAGCACATGACTTTCCTTATATAATGCAATGAATTTACTACTTTTACAGTACAAAAAAAAAAAAAAAATAGATTATTCTTATAGTAGATACTTATATTCTTTCCAAGATATTGAATTTTCGTCAATTAATCGTAATTTTCACTGATTTAGTGTCATTTTTATCCATTTGGCGAGATTTCCGTCAATTTGGCAACATTTAAAAAAGTCGCCAAGTTGGCGACATTCCACCAAATTCGGCGCCAAAATCTCGCCAAGCGTTATGGACGGAGAAATAAGTTATTCTTATAGCAGATAAATCAAAAGTATTACTCAAATACAAAAGTATTACTCAAACTATCTTTTCTCATGAATGAAACGAACTAGATCCACTAGAATGTCATCCAATTTATCGCATGATAGTACATATGAAAAGTGAACATGTTTCTCAACAGTTAATATATATTTTTTTTAATTTATGGGATTTTTTGATAAATTTATTTAAAAAATGTGTATTCACGGATTGTGATTTTTGTACCAAATTTCGTTCGAATCGGTCCATTTATTTGTCAGTTATCGTCTCCTCAGACTCACTGACACACACAGACACACACACACACACACACACTTTCACACAAACACACACACACACTTTCACATAAACACACACACATACTTTTTCACACACACACAGACATCACTTCAAAAATGTTTGATTCGTGATCAGGGATGCTTGAAGCGTGCTCTCCCGTCGAAAACTCGAATTCGAATTTTCGACCCCGCCCATCACAATACTTTCCTTATACATTATTGTATATAAGGAAAGTAAAAATGAGCTAAGGTTGCAGAACGTTTTACAGTGTGGGTTTCTCATGTTAATGACTTATGCTCAAAGTCCAGACTGCTATGTCGTCTACTTTATAATCTACTATGCGGATGGTGATGAATAATCAATTGAGCACTATTTTACTTTCATAGTAAGAATTACTATTATATTGTTATTCATTAATGAGACATGCATACATACTTAGAAACGAACACCCATACAACAGGTTATCAAAATATTTTTCTTAAACATCTTAATTACTCTATGCGATAAATTGAAAAAAAAAAAAAACTCTTTAGTACAGCAATACTATATAAATATCTGTTCTGACATGACTTTCTGTATATCTGCAATGACTTTACTTCTGTCACATGATAGTGCACCAGATCCCAATGAACTATATTTTTGGCATTGAATTACACAATAACATTTGCCGCTAATCTGGATGACAACTTGTAAAACTATTTCGAATTACCAAATTAACTTATTTCGAGCAAATCTAACGTGGCAATTAAAAATATTGCTAGCATACTCTAATCTATAATCTATATATTAAACGATTTTTATAATTAGAAATTTATTATTATATAAAACCGATTTTAAGTTCCAATCAATATATTCCTAATATTCGAAATCGATATTCTAATAATGTTTTCCATACGTCAATAATGTATTTAACCTTTCACTATTTAATTTAGAAAGACGGCTCTTATTACTATGATAACCATCGTCAATTGTGCGTATAAATAAATAAAGCCATAACACAACGTTATAGCTGTTAAATTAACAATAAATGGCGCTCTCAATTCTAAGAAGCATATTAAATTTTCGATGGTTTTTATCAGTTCAAAATCATGTAATATCGAGAAAATGGCACAAGTTACTATTCCATAAAAAATTCATGCTCTTAAAAATATTACATACAAACTGATAATTTGTTAAACATTTGGGGCATATGATTAAAAAAATTCTTAAAAATTTGATGACCTCGAACCCTTAAACGAATAGGCCTTTTAAATAGTTCTATAACATTAAATAATTTAAAAAAACCTTGAAGAATGAATCATTTAAATGTTAAAATACGTTCTATACGTTGATTATTTTAAAATATTTAATATAAGCATATTTAAAAATTTAAATAAACAAAATATTCATATTAATACTTAATATAAGCATATAACGTAAATAAGCATAGTTGAAACTTTAAACAAACAAAGTATTCAAAAATAAATAAAACATTTTAAAATTTAAATAGTTGTATTTATATGGAAATAAGATAAATTATTTCAAAATTTAAATGTATAAATTATATATTTCAAATTCTTTTAAATTCAGGTTCCATTTAAGTAAACAAAAGCATTTAAAATTCAAAGCGTTAAATATTTATATTTAAAAAATAATTAATTTAAAATTAAAGAATCACATTTGTAACAAAGATATTTATAAATCTGCATATTGAATGTTTATTAATATTTAAATATTTAAATTATATATAGGCCAAATTGGCAACATTGCCGTTAACTTTTTTTATCGCCAAGTTCTTTGTCGTTGGTTACAGTGAATCTATTTCTACGTAACACACATGAGAGTATATGAACGATAGATGCAAAGTTTCTTTTAATGATATTAAAATTTTATTAAAGAAAACTAAAAAGTTCCCACATTTTTAATAAAGCATAAACATTGATAATATGGTGCATTTTGCGAGCTTTTAAGAACTAGTAATGCATGAACTAGTAATGTGTGCTTACAATAGTTCTATCTATCTTTTAAATATATATCCCAAATATGGAAGAAAAAAATTCAATTTCAACATTTGTAGAATAAAATTTCAATGTCAGACATTTGAGATTCCCAGGGAAAATGCATATCCAAAACAACTGCGATGCGCGTCAGTCCGAAGAGTTTCTTACTGAGAAAAAAAAGGAAATAAATAGAATTCGAAAGAAAGCGCGAACTTCGAAACAAAATCAATAATTCATCGAGAGAAAATATAATCCTCTGGAAGTAAAAAACCTCCTTTCGCTTTCTCCGAAAATAGGAAATCAGAATTCGAAATAGTAGTACAGCGCCATGACAGAACACAAAAGAAAAATGGCTGAAAGGGAAATAAAATAAGAATCGTCTGCTGGAACACAACAAATTTAATTTAAATGCAAATTTCAATGAAATGAGAGATTTATAATAAGAAGAAAACTTTAATTTGTGTAAAATGCAACAACTAGGACGTTTGAATGCTAGAATTTTTATTTATACGATATCGATATAATACAACGTTCAATTATTTCATATTTTGTGTTTCTTTTTTAATTTTGCTAATAGCGGAAGTGGAAAGAGAATAAAATATAACAAAAAATATTTCCAAAATGATTATTTAAATCTACATGCAATTCTTTTTTGAAATCTAATGGGAAAATAGTTATAAACGAGGGAAGAAACTTCTTTGAATACAAAGAATAACGTTCGATAATTTAAGGCGATACTTTATAATCGATTAAACTCCTATTTACTAAACATATTAATTTGCGTTCTTTCAAAGCAAAATATAAGTCTACAGCTCTTATTTTATTATTTCAACCAGATATATTCTTAAAAGATCGCATAATTTAACCAGTTTCTGCATGCTTTAGCTCTAAAATTTAAAAACGTATTTTTTTTTTTTTTTTTGAATGAGTTATAAGTTTTAGGATCAAAATGAAGAAATGGTATACTGATATGAAATTGTAGTAAATATATGTTTCATCCAAAGAAACCAGTTGGTGCCTTCATATTTGAATTTCATTTTTTCCTCTCATATTGTCCGTTACTGTGCAATTGTTCTGCCATCTTTTCAAATATTTGATTTCAATTATTAATTAATATTGACATTTTTAACCTATATTTAGGCCAAATTGGCGTTAACGATATTTTATACTCATCTTACAATATTTTCTACTTATTTTTCTTGACCACATGTTACTTCATTACTGTTTTATAGAATTCCTCACTATTATTAAGATGTTTTCATTCGTTTTGCTATCTGTTCCTTTACTGCCTTGTTTGCTTTCAGATCATTCTTTATTTTCTACTATTATTATTATTTTTTCCCCTTTTCTTTCTTCCGTGGTTTTTACTATTCATTCATTCATGGTATCCTGCTTTTTATTTCTCTGCCTTATTGGATCGTTCATTTCTCTCTGCGGCGGTGTAAAAAACTTTTCTCTAACTTCAGCTACGTGTTCTATTTATTCTACCTCAGTTGCCGAACTTGTCTGCTCTGAAGAAGATGGCTGTTTTGTGCCTTTAAAACCGGTTAACCAGTAAATATTTATGCTTTATGCTGTATTTACGAAGTTTTTATGTTATCGAGTTACATGTTTTGTGCTCCTTTTGTTATACAAGATGCATTGGTGGAAGAAAATCCCTAAAAGATGTGTATACATTATTAGTCTTGTTCCTACCGAAAAGATAAAGTAGGAAGACTTTTTGACTTAATGAAATTTTAATGTGCTGGATTTAGTTTTCAAATGTGCCCCCCCCCCTCCCATCGAGAACTAATAGAACTGTTCTGTCGTGCTACAGACCAAAATGCTCGATTTTTTGAGTAAATGATTGGAAATTTTGTATACAAGTGATATTTAGTAAACCACAATATTTTAAATAATTGAAAATTTTGTAAACTGCTAATATTTAGTAAACCACTATATTGCTTGTACTTTCCAGAAAATTTACAAATAATACAGTAGATTTCAAATATTTGCATTTTAGACTGTGCTGCGCACCAAAATTTTCAAATAAAGCTTCATGTCAAGATAAGAATGTGAAATTACATACAAGAGTGGAAATTTTGATAAAACAGACAAGTAAACTTGAAATAATAATAACATTGAGGAAGGGAGGGTACTCCACACGCTAGTTTGAAATATGCACTGATTGCAAAATACAGTTTCCAATGAGATAGACTAGGAAAGAGATAGTTTCAGAGAAAAAACAAAGAAACTCACAGTTTTCTCATTTTTACTTTCCTTATATATGTAGTATAATGTATAAGGAAAGTATTGTGACGGGGTCAAAAATTCGAATTCAAGTTTTCGACAGGAGACCACGTTTCAAGCATCTCTGAACATGAATCAAACGTTTTTGAGATGATGTCTGTGTGTGTGTGTGTATCTGTGGAGATGATATCTCACGAACGAATGGAGCGATTCGAACGAAATTTGGTGCAAAAATTACAATCAGTGAATACTGGAAGCCTATTATTTTTATACGCAATCAAATGTTCAGAATCCCTTAAATTTTTGAGTGAAATTTTGAAAAAATCAAAATCTTTAATAAAGTTACGCAAATTCATGTCTGTAAAATCAATCTTATTTCTTATATAATTTTTTATTAGAAAACGATTGACACAAATTTTAAAACTCTAACATGAACCGTTCTCGAGATATTGCACATTTTTGAAAAAAATTATCAAAATCTCATATAAAAATATTAACTACTGTGAAATATGTTCACTTTTCATAAGTAATATCATGCGATAAATTTGGTGACATCAATCTCGTGGATCTAGCTCGTTCCATTCATGAGAAAAAATACTTTGAGTAATACTCGTAAATTCTGATTTTCGTCATATGACGGGCATACATTCTAGTATATAAAAAATGTTCTCTCCGTTTGTCTGTAACACTTGGTGATGTGTTTGGCAAACTTGGTGAATAATCTAGCAAAATATCGCCAACATGGCGGTATTTCACCCCAGATTGATGAACATTTCGTCAAAATTACAAAACTGACGTGAAATTGATGAAAATGACGCCTAATTGATGAATTAATTATTAAAATATTTTAATATATGGATCATATCGCTTATTGATGATGCAATATTGATAATTGTTAATTTAGAGTTGTGTGAAATATATGTTAGTTGGGTACTTTTAAATAGTATTACATGTTGTCATCCGGAAAATCGCCAAATGTACAATTCAACGTTAAAAACACGGTACAGTGGATACTGTTGTTGTTGTTGAGACCCAGACCGTCCGACCTACCAGAAGGTGACAGTGGATACTGTGGATTATTACTTTCCTTATATATATAATGTATAAGGAAAATATTGTGACGAGGTCGAAAATTCGAATTCGAGTTTTCGACGGGAGAGCACGTTTCAAGCATCCCTGATCACGAATCGAACATTTTTGAGGTGATGTGTGTGTGTGTGTGAAAGTATGTGTGTGTGTGTGTGTGTGTGTGTGTGTGTGTGTGTGAGTGTGTGTGTGTGTCAGTGAGTCTGGAGACGATATCTCACGAACGAATGGAGCGATTAGAATGAAATTTGGTATAAGAATCACAATCCGTGAATTCTGAAAGCCTGTTGTTTTTAAACGTTATCGAATGTATAGAACCCCCCTAAATTTTCGAGTGAAATTTTGAAGAAATCATCAAAAAATCAAAACTTTTAATAAAGTTAAGAAAATAGACATTTCTTATGTAATTTTTCCTTCGATTGACATAAGCTTTAGAACGTTAGCACGAACCGTTTTTGAGATATTGCACATTTTTAAAATAAATTTATCAAAAAATCCCATAAATAAAAAAAACATATATATAATAACTGTTGAGAAACCTGTTCACTTTTTATATGTAATATCATGCGATAAATTTGGTGACATCATTCTTGTGGATCTAGCTCGTTCCATTCATGAGAAAAGATACTTCGAGTAATACTTTTGTATTTGAACACAAATAGTCATTTATCTGCTATAAGAATAACTTATTTTTCAGTTTATAACGCAAGATTTTGGCGACGAATTTAGCGGAATGTCGCCAACTTGGCGACTTTTTTAAATGTTGCCGAATTAACGAAAATCTCGCCAAATGGATAAAAATGACGCTAAATCAATGAAAATGACGACTCATTGACGAAAATTCAATATCTTGGAAAGAATATAAGTATCTATAAGAAAAACCTATTTTTTTTTACTATAAAAGTAGTAAATTCATTGCATTATATAAGGAAAGTTATGTGCTGCCCACATCAGATTTTTGTTATCTTAGGGGCGTTTTTACAAAATGGTCTATTTATCAACTTCTCTCTTTAGCACTAAAGACTTAAACTGGGGTACACAAATCAGTCACAATACGCAAAAGAATAATATTATTGTTCGAGATTTGCTATTTGTGGCACAGTTGATGCTCACCATTCGGCTAGGCTCAATACTGACGCTCAGCACTGGGCATTCGGCTTGTTATTTTAGTGATGTAAACAACAACAACAACAACAAAAATCTGATGTGGGCAGCACATGACTTTCTCTGCAGACTCAAATTCATTTTTTCTTTATTTCTTTAAGAACTCATTAAATTGAGTTTAATTGCACAAAATGACACTAAATTCGTATTTTTAATTCAATTTCTGCTTTTATTTGGTAATTGGACATTTTTCCAAAGGCTGCATAAAAAAATGCGAAAAATCTCAAATATCTCGAGAACGGTTAGTTCTAGAGTAATAGAGTTGTTCTTATTCTTTTCCTCGTCAAAAATTACGTATAAAGCAAGCATTTAATTGATACATTTGAACATACGTAATCTTTTTTTAGATATTGGCGATTTTTGCGGGCCATTTCGTAAAAAAGGTAGGTTGTTCTTTTCCGAATCGTACCAAAATCGAATCAGCACCAGAGTATCCCACATGTGATTTATCTACCAAATTTTGTGAAATTTGGTCAATTTGTGTTTCAGCTAGAGTGAATACATGAGATTTTTGCGGGTCATTTCGCAAAAAAAGGCGGGTTCTTTTTTTCCGAATTGTACCAAAAACTAATCAGCACCAGGGTCACACCCAAGGGTCTTACCTACCAAATTTTATGAAATTCGGTCTATTAGTTTTCGAGTTAGAGTGGATACATACATTACACAGTCACACAGACAGACATACAGACACACAGACAAACAGACACACACACAGACGTCAGGCTAAAAATAGTTTTTTCGTATTCTAGAGGTCTCGAAACGTGTAGATCCGTCGAAAACTCGAGTTGCGATTTTCGACATGATTCCAATACTTTCCCTATACATTATCATGTACTACAGGGAAAGTAAAAAGATGATAAATGATGTGGGCAGCACAATCTCTTCAGACTCAAATTCATTTTTATTACATCCTTTTATTTACTTGATCTGTTGTTTGCTTGTCGGTATGGTTTAAATCTTTGAGCACCTAACTAATCGGGTTCCATTAATCACAATAACATAAAATTGGGTATGTCGTTATCGTTTGCGGTACATTTTAGTTCTTCGAAATTTGAACCTTATCAGAATAGCCCGTTCTGGGCTTGAGGAATGCACCCGTTTCTTTGAGAATAATTCGAGAACTGGAACAGCTAGACAGTTAAAATTTGGTATGTCATTGCCATTTGTTGTATATTTTAAATTTTTTGGATTTTAAATCTTATAGGACTAGTCCGTCCTGAACCCGCCATAGGAGTCTAATCATTTTTTAAAAATAGAGATTCGGAGTAACTAGAAAGCTCGTATTTGGCATATCGCTGTTTCTCGTGGTATATTTTAATTTTGGAAATTACCGGCCTTAGGTGTACTTTTTTTTCTTTTTAAATAACGCGAGAACAGAAGAATTTAGGATGTCTAAATTTGGTATGTTTTTACCCTTAGGTTACATATTGTGGTGAAATAGGATCTCCGAAACATTTCGTATTTGATTGCGAACTTACAAAGAACTATCACCTTAAAAGGCCCAGTAGACAACATATGCCAATATTTGCCAAAAACCTTCTGGGTAATAGCTGGGCTAAACAGAGAATAAAATCTATAATTCAATTCCTAGAGGAAAACGAACATATTCTGTGAATTATTACTGGTAACCTCCATACATTCGCTCCTGTTTATTGCACATTTATTTGTAGTACTTGTCAATTTGGTTATAAATACTGCAAACAAATTAATTTTAAATTCACATTTGTTTTAATCATTGCAAATATCATTTTATGTATCAATATAGTATTGAAAGCCATGGTAATCTGTGAGATGTGTATGTATATGTTGTATATATAGTTTTGTATGTATGTTTGCATAAGTAGTTTTTGTATATATATATTTTGTATATATATATATATATATATATAAATATATATATATAATTTTCTTTGGTATTTCTCGGGTATATATATATTACAAGTAATCATAAAAATCTTCAATTAAATATATATATATATATATATATGTATATATATATAATAGTAGTTTGAAAATCCAATGAACGAAAAGTAAGAAGCTGCAACACGATAAACCTAACTTTCTAAAACACCCACAGAATAAAATATAAAACAGCAAATCATCAATCAAATGGAAAAAAATACAAAACACGAGTTATCAAGTTACAGAAAATCAACAAAATTCAAAGGTATGGAAACGAATAAAGAAAAACTTAAAAAATCAAGCTATATCGCTATACACGTGGAAAAAGGGCTAAGCCTAAAAAAATGCAAATGTTCACTTCGTAAAATTCGGTCTCAAGTCCAAGTATTTTGACGAAGCAGACATAAAATATGTATGTTTCTGAAGAAATAGATAGATTATATCTATAAACTATTTCTACATGGACTATATATATATGTGTGTATATATCTTTGAAAATTGTTCGTGGTATTTTGTATATGTAATAACCAATTTTAGAAATAGTTGCTCCCATTTGAAACAGTTCTGCACACAAATGTTTATGGATGTGAAATATTTGTGAAATACTATCTGTATCTAGTATAGACAAACATATTGTATAGAATTGTTTATCATTTTTATCTTGGCATTAAGTTTTGATTTCTGGTTTTAGCAAACATTCCTCCACCATAGGCTGTAATTACTGTAAACCTTCGGGTCAGTTCTTATAGGTGGTTAATCTGTTAGGTTACATATAAATAATAAGAAAAGTACTTTAAAACTATGATTTTTGCTTTTACTTTTTCTTTATATATTTTCTTATACATTAATTTAAGTTTTATTGTCCAAAATAACACATAAAATGGACACTTATCTAAAATTATATAAAATTTGCGATTTTGAAGGATTTTCTTTTTCATTTGGCAATTTAATGCATTTTAAAACGTCAACATCTCGCCCAAATTATAAAATACTGAAATATTTCTAAATTCTAAAATATTGATGAACGATTTATTCTAGAGTAATGGGGCTAGTTTTATTCATTTTGTCATTAACATTACGGAAAACGCAGCCATTTAATTAATATACTCAAGAATATTTAACCTATATTTCACATTTTGACGATTTTTATGGGATGTTTTGGGAAAAGGCCAGTTTTATATTTTAAAATAGAACCAAAATCTAATCAGCATCAGAATAAGGCACAAGTGACTTCAATACCAAATTTCAGGAAATTTATGACGCATACCTTTTGAGCTAAAGTATTTTTGTACATATAGGGACACAGATGCAAACCAAACCGAGTTTTTTCGTGTAAATCTGTCGAAAAAACTCGAGTTGTAATTTTCGATCCCATTTGAATACTTTCTCTATACCTTTTACTTTTCCTGCAATACATGGTAATATATAGGGAAAGTATTGGAATCATGTAGAAAATCCCAAGTTGAGTTTTTAACGGAGTTACACGTTTTAGAATCTCTAGAATACGAAAAACTATTTTTAGCGTGACGTCTGTGTGTGTGTATGTGTGTGTAGAGTTTGTAATCCACTCTAGCTAAAAAATTAATAGACCAAATTTCATAATTATTTTATAGGTAAGTCAATTGTGGGTAACCCTGGTGCTGATTAGATTTTGGTATGATTTGTGATTTTTTTTTTTTCGAAATGGCTTTCAAAAATTGCCTGTATCCATTCTAACTGAAAAACTAATTGATCAAATTTCACAAAATTTGGTAGATGAGTTACTTATGGGCTACCTTAGTGCTGATTAGATTTTAGTACAATTCGAAAACGAAGAACCTGCCCTTTTTTACTAAATTGCCAGCAAAAACCGCTAAAATCTAAAATTAAAGATTACGTATGCTCAAATGTATTATCTTGTCCTATACGTAATTTTTGACGACAAAAAGGATAAGACTAACCCCATTACTCTAGCACTAGCCGCTCTCGAGATATTTTAGTTTTTTCGCATATTTGCTAAGATGGGTTTGAGATAGCCAGTTACTAAAGCAGGACGAAAATTGATATAAAAGTGCAAATTCAGTATAATTTTAAAAAATCTGATGTGGGCAGCTCATGACTTTCCCTGCAGACTTATATTCACGTTCTCTTTATTTTAATTAAATTTAATTCACTTTTAATTCAATTTTCGTTCTCATTTGATAACTGGATTTATTTTCAAAGGTGGCGTAGAGAAAATACGAAAAAACTAAACTATCTCGAGAACGGCTAGTCCTAGTGTAATGAGGTCAATCTTATTCTTTTCTTCGTTAAAAATTAAGTATTAAACAAGCATTTAATGGATATATTTGAGCATACGTAGTTTTTTATTTTAGATTTTGTCGATTTTTGTGGGCCATTTTGCAAAAAAAGGCAGGTTATTTTTTTCCATATCGTACCAAAATTTAATCAGCACCAGGGTGTCCCACAAGTGACTTATCTACCACAGTTTGTGAAATTCGGTCCATTAGTTTTTCAGCTGGAGTGGATACAAGCTTTTGCGGGCCATTTCGCAAAAAAAGGCGGGTTCTTTTATCCTGAATCATACCCCAAACTAATCAGCACCAGATTCGTCCACAAGTGACTTACCAAATCTTATGAAATTCGGTCCATTAGTTTTTTAGTTAGAGTGGATACAAAATCTGCACAGACAGACACACACACAGACGTCATGTTAAAAATAATTTTTTTTCGTATTCTAGAGGTCTCGAAACGTGTAGATCCCTCGAAAACTCGAGTTGCGATTTTCGGCATGATTCCAATACTTTCCCTATACATTACTATGTATTGCAGGGAAAGTAATAATTATGCGTGTTATTTTGTGCAATTAAACTCAATTTAATATGTATTAAATAAATAAAGAGAACATGAGCTTGAGTTTGGAGGGAAAGTTATGTACTGACCACATCAGATTTTTACTATTGGTAAACAAAAATGGGTTAAAATCATGTTCTTGTGCATATTTTATATTGTCTGCGAGAAAAGGGGTTACACAGTTTGGAGAAAATTTCAATTTATGAATCACCTAACACAGTTTACACACTACACTACTTTCGCAAAGTAAAAGGCATACTAAATCACCTGAGCTATTTAATGCACAGAATATATTCAAAGATCTTTTAGAGATAAGACATTAATTTTTTATTCTCGAAGTTGGAGGATGAAAAATAAAAAAAAATAAAAATCACACAGTAGCACGTTGACGGCGAGAATGAATAACTCCAAGAAAAGTGTGTTGGTTAGGAAGACAAGAGAATTCCATCCTTTCTACCCATCATTCGTCAATGCAAGGTTGGAGCTAGATTTATAAAAAGGAGTCAAAAAAGCGATCTAAAGAAAAAGAAGGGTGCAGAAATAAAAGAATATACTTTTTGCCGTTTTATGAGGAAAGAGGGGGGGGGGGGGGGTAGTGGCGTTGTTATGTATAGCAGCTGAGACCGTTTAACATATTTTCTTGGAGATGCGTTATGCGCTTGAAATTTCGGTATAGGACTGGCTTATAAGAGTTTTACTTTGAAGAAAAGGAACAAGTTTTACTTTCCCTGCAATACATGGTAGTGTATAGGGAAAGTATTGGAATCATGTCGAAAATCGTAACTCGAGTTTTCGACGGATCTACACGTTTCGAGACCTTTAGAATACGAAAAAACCATTTTTAGCGTGACGTCTGTGTGTGTGTCTGTCTGTGCAGATATTGTATCCACTCTAACTAAAAAAGTAATTGACCGAATTTCATAAAATTTGGTAGGTAAGTCACTTGTGGGCGAATCTGGTGCTGATTAGTTTTGGGTAGGATTCGGGATAAAAGAACCCGCCTTTTCTTGCGAAATGGCCCGCAAAAGCTTGTATCCATTCTAGCTGAAAAACCAATGGACCGAATTCCACAAAATTCAGTAGATAAATCACTTGTGGGATACTCTGGTGCTGATTAGATTTTGGTATGATTCGAAAAAAAATAACCTGCCTTTTTTTGCAAAATGGCCCGCAAAAATCACCAAAATCTAAAATAAAAAACTACGTATGCTCAAATATATCCATGAAATGCTTGTTTAATACGTAAATTTTAATGAAGAAAATAATAAGACCAACACCATTACACTAGGACTAGCCGTTCTCGAGATACTTTCGTTTTTTCCTTTTTTCTCTATGCCAACGAAAATTGAATTAATAATGAATTAAATTTAATTAAAATAAAGAGAGTGTGTATATAAGTCTGCAGGGAAAGTCATGTGCTGCCCACATCAGATTTTTTACTTTCCCTACATGCATAATGTATGGGGAAAATATGTCAGGGTCGAAAATTAGAATTTGAGTTTTCGACGGAAGTGCACGTTTTAACCATCTCTTAACTGGACTCGAACGTTTTTGAGATGATGTCTGTGTGTGTGTCCGTGAATCTGTAATACCTCCCGAAGGAATGGAGCGTTTCAAAAATAATTTGGAAAGAATGTTACAATCAGTGAATATGGGGACCCTATCGATTTTAGACGCTATCAAATATTTAGAAGACTCCCCCCCCCCCAACATACACACCCAATTTTCACTTCCCAGTCGTTCAAACAGTTACCTTACACCTTTCTGGTAGGTCGGACGGTCTGGGTCTCAACAACAACAACACCCAATTTTCAAATGAATTTTTGAAAAAAATCAGGATATTTAATAAGAATAAAAAAAATTACTATTTTACACGTAAGTTTTCATTAGAAAACGAATGGCATAAACTTTAGAACGCTAGCATGACCCGTTCTCGAAATATTACATGTTTTCCCAATTGAATTTATACAAAAAATTACATAAAATTGAAAAAGTAGTATGCATCATAAAATACTTTCACTGTTCATATGCAATAAAATTCAACGAATCTGTTAACATGTTAACATCATTTTTGTAGTTCCAGTTCATTTCCTTCGCGAGAAAAGTTACTTGTTGTAATAATTTTGTATTTTGATACCAAAGAATTCGTCAATAGTCCTTCATTTTACGTCTCTTCAAAATGCCCTTCATCAACAACAATTCACATTTGAATTCGAGAAAGAATATGATCGCGTGCTTTAACAAGCATTGCAGGCGTCACCGTGAAGTTCCTAATGAAACAATTTTTTGTCTTTCATATACGCGTTTCGTGCGTAATCCTCTACAACTTTTTTAATTATCCGCTAGGGGCGCTGTAATTCCCTTTTATTCGATCAGACATAGTCACTTTATAACTATGTTGACGTAACGTTTAAGCTTTCAAACCTTTCCTTACAAAGTTATTGAGGTGCTAAAAGTTTTTTCTAGGAACCTTGTATACATAAAAAGCTATTTGAGGAATTTCTAGCATTTTTTAGCTATCTAAGTTGTTTTCTTAGCACTTCTTGGTACTTTTTAGTTGTCTATGGGACACTGCTAGAAATAAGAAAACTCCTTACTTTTAAGCTATCTGTCACCTAGTTTCGAAGAAGAACATTTGACAATTGAAGGTAATTGACGAGAAGTAGATTTCAATTTAATTAAAGATAATTCATTTCAAAGGGCGGGGGGAGATTTAAGATAATCCAGGAATGACTAAATTACCGAACATGTGAGATAGCTTGAAGTATTTCTTTACACGGCCGGAGTAATGTAGTTGTTAGCATAACGATCAAAATCCAGTATGACCGGGTTCGATACCTGGTTGTTGAAGATTGTAGAGTTTTAGACAAAATTAAGTCTAAAACTCTACAAGATATTCTAGCTTCAAAAACAAAAATTGATGCAGTAGATAAAAGACAACACAATTAAACATTTTCATACAGAAACATAAAAAGTTTTAATCTCCCGTCTAACAATGCAAAGATTCACTAACCTTTCGTGAGAAATTCTGAAAGATAGCAGCTATATCGAAGAAATAAGAAATAAGAATGTATGGGAATAATATAAAAAAGCGGGGGGGGGGGGGGGGAGCGAACCACCCAGTGGGAAAAGGGGCGAAAGCACAAAACAAAACAAAAAAACTTCTATAGCTCCTATCATTCGTCAGAAGGGTTTTCAGACCAGACTTAAGAAACGTCCGAATAAAAATGGTAACAAAAATCGTTTTTCCGGCTCAGAAAATGATTCCCGTGGATGGAAATGGCGAAGGCGACACAAACAAAACCGCCATTATCAAGCGGAAATTGTTTTAGAATTCATTTTTATTTATGGCGGGTATTGGGATTCTTTTAGCTACCCTAGGATTTATGGGGATATCTTTTGATAGAGGGGGTTCAAGGAGCATGATATTGTGTGTGTGTGTGTGGGGGGGGGGGGGGGGGTAATTTTCATTTAATAATGTTTGAGTGTGCAACGATATTGAGGGCTGGGATTTCGGATTTCATAGCTGGGATTTCGGAAAGGGGGGGGTTGATGGTTTAATCGGGAGGGGGGGGGGGTGATGGTCGAATCGGGAGGGGACGGAGGTCGTGGTCATAGATAGTTTTTAGTTAGACATGGGCGAATACTATCCGCGAATACTAGAATACCTTGAATACTCTCCGCGAATACTAGAATACTTCGAATACTAAATAACATTCGAAATTCAAGATCTCAAATATAACGTCACTACAAAAAATTCGAATACCTTGGATATCGCGCCATGATAATAAAATAAAATAAGGAATAAGAAGTCATGATACTTTAAAAGAAGAGATTCGAAAGTACCTAGAAGAAAGTGTGTGGTCACCAAATGAAAACATTTTCGACTACTGGAAAAAAAAAATCTGATGTGGGCAGCACATGACTTTCCCTGCAGACTTATATCCACGTTCTCTTTATTTCAATTAAATTTAATTCACTTTTAATTCAATTTTCGTTGTCATTCGATAACTGGACTTATTTTCAAAGGTGGCGTGGAGAAAATACGAAAAAAACTAATATATCTCGAGAACGGTTAGTCCTAGTGTAATGGGGTTGGTCTTATTCTTTTCTTCGTTAAAAATTACGTATTAAACAAGCATTTAATGGATATATTTGAGCATACGTAGCTTTTTAGTTTAGATTTTGACAATTTTTGCAGGCCATTTTGCAAAATAAGGCAGGTTATTTTTTTCTGAATCGTACCAAAATCTAATCAGCACCAGGGTGACCTATAAGTGACTCATCTACCGAATTTTGTGAATTTCGGTCCATTAGTTTTTCAGCTAGAGTGGATACAAGCTTTTGCGGGCCATTTCGCAAAAAAAGGCGGGTTCTTTTATCCCGAATCGTACCCAAAACTAATCAGCACCAGACTCGCCCACAAGTAACTTATCTACAAAATTTTGTGAAATTCGGTCTATTAGTTTTTTAGTTAGAGTAGATACAAAATCTGCACAGACAGACAGACACACACACAGACGTCACGCTAAAAATGGTTTTTTCGTATTCTAGAGGTCTCGAAACGTGTAGATCCGTCGAAAACTCGAGTTGTGATTTTTGGTATGATTCCAATACTTTCCCTATACATTACCATGTCTTGCAGGGAAAGTAATAGCAGTTTGTGTTTTCGCTTGTAGGAATATTATTTTTATTTATTTATTTGATTTTTTTTGGGGGGGAAGGGGGGTATTTAATCACGTTGCCGTCAATTATCTTTAAGAACGACTCTTTTTAGCATCTCTGATTTAATTAATTTGCGACAAAAAATAAGCAGATTGCATCCTAAACGCGTTCGAATGCGTGCTTTCTTAAATTAAAAGTTGCAGTAGGCGAGAAATATTTACAAATATTCAACTAGCGTAGTTAAACGAACCTAAAATAACATTCCTTCTTGAGTTATCACGTCCACGACTCGCAACTCTTGAGTTATCATGTTCACACAAACACAGACGGGTGAATATCTTTCCAAAGATGTTCGAAATGGATTCATTCAATCAAACATTTTTTGCAAATTATGGTACAAAAAACAAGAGAGAAAGCATTTAATAAAGTGTAACTTAATAAGGCGTCTTAATAGAGAAACACAAAAAGTTAATTTCATTCCTAACAATAGCAGATTCACTCGGTTACCCAAAAGATAAAAGTTATTCCGGAGAATGAAGCGAAAAAAATACTAAGGGATATGGGAAGAAAATGAAAGGGGAAAAAATAAGCACTGTTCAGGGGGGAAATGCCCAGAAGGGGGGAAAAAATCTATAGCTCACATCATTCGTCATAGGGGTTTCAGACCAGATTTATAAAACGTCCGGAGAAAAATGATAACGAAAATCGTTTTTCTAACTCAGAAAATGATCCACGTGGATGGGGGGAAGATGGGGGCACAAACAAAACCGCCATTTTCCCGCGGAAATTGTTTTAGAATTCAATTCTCATTTATTATTAGGGGGGTGTTGGAAAGTATATAAGTATTCGATTGATTTGGGGGGGGGGGGGATTTTCTGACTGAGTATATATACTTTATTCTTCACACGGTTGTATAAAGTATTGTTTACCAAAAATGTTCAAACTCAAGACTTTGACGGAAAAGAACGTTTAGAGACCTAAGCACATTTCGAACTGATTTATCGGGCGTCATTCCCTACTATCAACATTCATTGCGATTATTTTTCTTTAAATAATCACCTTTAAAATCAATACTAAGGTTGTGTATGAATAAATTAATCTACGAGGTTTGCTGTCGATTGGAGTATATGTTCAAAAGATAAACATATGATTAAAACTGTTTCATTTTTCCCCTCTGCCTGGAATTTACCAAAGATAATTCCAGATTTTGCTAGTTTAGTTATTGTAATATAACTTACACTCTTTCAAAATATAAAGGCAAACGCCGTAAATCGAGACTTCCTTTTCCCCCCGAGTATAAAAATGGTCTGCGAGAAGTAGGGTATCAGTGGCAACACACGAAGTTAAGTGGGGCGATACGTGAAAATCTGCCGAGAAAGTTTTTATCGCTACTTCGAGTGGTAACTCCTCTTAAAATAAAGACGAGATTTTAGTCTTTCTAGTGCTTCGTTGGAGCGCGTTCTTTGAGGTCATGCTTTAGTTAGATAGATTGTTCCAATAAAGTTGTGAGAAAAAGTGGGAGAGAACGAACATGAGAGGTTATTTGGCGCGAACAGCGGTTCAAATTAACTACAGCGCTAATTGGGATTAAGTGTTAATTGTGAACCAGTTCTTTAATTGACTCGAAACTGAAAACTAAATGACAAACATCTTCATTTTGTTATTAAACCACCACCTGAAACGTTGACTGCAGAGCGAAAAAAAAAGTGTTTCTTTAAGATGTTATACCAAGTTGTTCTTTTAAAATATTTCGTAAAAATTATTTAAGGGGACGGTGGACGTTGAATTTTTTATTTATTTATTTATTGACTTAGAAACGTGAAAATTTGTATAAATATTCCTCTTAACATTACTATATAAAATACCATTAAATTTTTTTCAATTTTGTTATAATTTTGCATTTTTTTTAAAATTAAATTTTTTTTTTAATGAAAATTTGAAAATGCTCCTTGCGTGCCATTTGTTCACATTTTTGATTAATTTTACATTATCATCACTCCAAAACACATTATGAACAAATTTGGGTATTAATTTTTAAATCCCTTAGAAAGTTAATTTTTTTAAAAATATTTTTCTGCATTAAAATTTAATTTTCATCATTTAATTAGGTTCTTATTAACTTTTAATTATCTTAATAAAGTCCAATTACAAAATGCATACCCAGCTTCATTAAAAGGTATGAAGGGTGTCTTCTTGCCAAATTTCATGTATCTCAGACAAAAATTAAGACGAATGGAGCATTTTAAAAATGCAAAATCTTTGAAAATTCCGTTTCGATAAAAATGCATTCAACCTTTTGCTTACGGGTGGGACAGCGTCCATCCCAAACGAAGAACCTCCCAAACAGACAGGTATTTGACATACCCTATCCCAAACAGTTCGATCCCCCTTTGCAGGCATTGGCGTCCATGGAAACTGTTTGGGATAGGGTATGTCAAATACCTGTCTTTTGGGGAGGTTCTTCGTTTGGGATGAACGCTGTCCCACCCGTAAGCAAATATTAAATGTGTAAAATAACGTTATATATTAAAAACATTTTTAGTCGATTTTTGCTCTTTTCAACGTCCACTGTCCCCTTAAAGATTTACTTTTTTCCCACTTTCTATTAGCTTCGTATGGAATTTTGTATAAAAAATTTTATTTCACAGAAATTTGGTGACCTTGATGTCCAACTTAAGCGCGTTTTTTTTTTTTTTTAAATATCGTCAAATTGACGATTATATCCCCAAATTTACAGAAATGAGGCTAAATCCACGAAAATGCTTCAAATTGAGTATTAAAAGAAATGGAACGATTGAGAAAAATTCCAGATTACAAAAATAAATAATGTTATGATTTAAAATGGCAACTTTGTTTAAAATAAAATTTTAAATTTAAAGATTTAAATAAAGCTATTAAAACTAAAGAGTTAAAAATAATAAAACATTTTTTAATATACCTATTTCTTCTAACATTCTAAAAAGTAGAAAACATTTTTTTTTCACTCGAAAATTTTAACAATTTGGGTCTGCAGATTAAAAAAACCTTATGTGGGCAACACATGACTTTCCTTATATAATGGAATGAATTTACTACTTTTGCAGTAAAAAAATAGGTGTTTCTTATAGTAGATACTTATATTCTTTCCAAGATATTGAATTTTCGACAATTAGTCGTCATTTTCATTGATTCTGCCAAAATCTTCGCCAAAATCTCGCCAAGCGTTATGGATGAAGAAATAAGTTATTCTTATAGCAGATAAATGACTATTGGCGATCAAATACAAAAGTATTACTCAAAGTATCTTTTTTCATGAATGGAACGAGCTAGATCCACGATAATGATGTTACCCAATTTATCGCATGGTATTACATATGAAAAGTGAACATGTTTTTCAATAGGAAATATTTTTTTTTATTTTATATGACTTTTTGATAATTTTTTTCAAAAATGTGCAATATCTCGAGAACGGTTCATGTTAGCGTTCTAAAATTTATGTCAATCGTTTTCTAATGAAAAATTACATAAGAAATGCTTATTTGCATAACTTTATTAGCGGTTTTGATTTTATGACGATTTTTTCAAAATTTCACTCGAAAATTTAAGGGGATTCTGAAAATTCGATTGCGTATAAAAACAATAGGCTTCCAGTGTTTACGGATTGTGATTTTTGTACCAAATTTCGTTCGAATCGGTCCATTCGTTCGTCAGTTATCTTCTCCACAGACTCATTGACACACACACACACGCCCACACAGACATCACTTCAAAAATGTTTGATTCGTGATCAGGGATGCTTGAAGCGTGCTCTCCCGTCGAAAACTCGAATTCGAATTTTCGACCCCGTCACAACTTTCCTTATGCATTATGTATATAAGGAAAGTAAAAAGGGTAATTGCTTGAGAACAATTTCCAGTGTATTAACTTTGGAAAGTTATCTGTAATCAGCATTCATATAGCCAATAAATGTGGCTGATTACATATAAATTTTAACAGTTAATATATTGGTAATTGTTCTCAACCGCCCACTTTTAACCGAAGACCTAAATTGTTAAACTTTTCAAGTGAAAACATTTATTTTCTATTTTTAGAGCGTTATAAAAAGTGGGTACATATCAAAATTTTTTTTTTTACTTTCCTTATATACATAATGTGTAAGGAAAGTATTGTGACAGGGTCGAAAATTCGAATTCGAGTTTTCGACGGGAGAGCACGTTTCAAGCATCCCTGATCACGAATCAAACATTTTTGAAGTGATGTCTGTGTGTGTGTGTGTGTCAGTGAGTCTGTGGAGACGATAACTGACGAACGAATGGACCGATTCGAACAAAATTTGGTATAAAAATCACAATCCGTAAACACTGGAAGCTTATTAGTTTTCATACGCAATTGAATGTTCAGAACTCCCCTAAATTTTTGAGTGAAATTTTGAAAAAATCGTCAAAAAATCAAAACCGCTAATAAAGTTATGCAAATAGACATTTCTTATGTAATTTTTCATTAGAAAACGCTTGACATAAATTTTAGAACGCTAAAATGAACCGTTCTAAATTTATTGCACATTTTTCAAAAAAATTGTCAAAAAGTTACATAAAATAAAATAAAAATATTTCCTATTGAGAAACATGTTCACTTTTCATATGTAATACCATGTGATAAATTGGGTGACATCATTCTCGTGGATCTAGCTCGTTCCATTCATGAAAAAAGGTACTTTGAGTAATACTTTTGTATTTGAACGCCAATAGTCATTTATCTGCTGTAAGAATAACTTATTTCTCAGTCCATAACGCTTGGCGAGATTTTGGCGATGAATTTGGCGGAATGTCGCCAACTTGGCGACATTTTTAATCGTTGTCAAATTAATAAAAATGACGGTAAGTCAATGAAAATGACGACTCATTGAAGAAAATTTAATATCTTGGAAAGAATATAAGTATCTATTATAAGAATAACATTTTTTTAACTGTAAAAGTAGTAATTCATTGCATTATATAAGGAAAGTCATGTGTTGCCCACATCAGATTTTTTATTTTTTAAGCTGACAACAGCAACAGCGTACGAGGTACCTTACGCATGCATTTAATCTATCTACATACATACATTTAAATACAATTTAAACGTTACTTCAGGCTATATACATCTAACCAATAACGATAAAATCAAAACTGCACAATAAGGATTCTTTGCCAAATTCTTGCTTGACTCTATCTTTGACATCAAATGCAGAAAGAATTGATCCAAGAGGGAAAAATTGACTTTTGGAACACAATCTGCGGTTACCGAGCAACAGTTCCTTGGGCTATTTTTCCACAGAGGATAAAAATTGGAATATAAAAAGTGTTTACGGTGGCTGTAACGATTTAGATATATTTCTAAAGATATTCGCTGTTTTGAGAAATGCAAACAGTAACAGAATACTTTAGAGAGAAAATATCTTATTGCCCTCGGGCCTTTTTTTTCTTTCTCCATTTGAATATGAGTTTTGTGTTTCAAAAACTTATTCTTAAATATCAGGGTTCACTGTCATTCTAAATGGATTTTCTACTGAATGATGAAATTTTGATGCGAATCATATCTATATGACACAAAATCGCAAAAATAAAACTGCTGCTTGTAGGGAATAATACTTTCAATACTTCCTTAAGGGGGTGCTGGAAGTTGAAATTTTTTTATTTATTTATTGACTTAGAAACGTGAAAATTTGTATAAATATTCCTCTTAACATTACTATATACAATACCATTAATTTTTTTTTCAATTTTGTTATAATTTTGTATTTTCTTTTTAATTTAATTTTTTTTAAAGAACATTTGAAAATGCTCCTTTGCGCGCCATTTGTTCACATTTTTGATTAATTTTACATTATGATCACTCAAAAACGCATTATGAACAAATTTGGGGATTCATTTTTAAATCCCTTAGAAAGTTAATTTTTTAAAAATATTTTTCTGCATTAAAACTTAATTTTCATCATTTAATTAGGTTCTTATCCACTTTTAATTACCTTAATAAAGTCCAATTATAAAATGCATACCCAGTTTCAATAAAAAGTATGAGAGGTGTCTTCTTGCCAAATTCCATGCATCTCAGACAAAAATTAAGAAGTATGGAGCATTTTAAAAATGTAAAACTTTTAAAAATTCCGTTTCGTAAAAAATGCATTTAACCTTTTGCTTACGGGTGGGACAGCGTGCATCCCAAACGAAGAACCTCCCAAAAAGACAGGCATTTGACATACCCTATCCCAAACAGTTCGACCCCCTTTGCAGGCATTGGCGTCCATGGAAATCTCAGGCAAAACCTGCTGAGGCAGGTGCAATGTTGGATGGCCATGGACGCAAATGCCTGCAAAGGGGGTCTAATTGTTTGGGATAGGGTATGTCAAATACCTGTCTTTTGGGGAGGTTCTTTGTTTGGGATGGACGCTGTCCCACCCGTAAGCAAATGTTAAATGTGTAAAATAATATTATATATTAAAACTTTTTGTAGTCGATTTTTGCTTATTTCAACGTCCCCTTAAAGAAAACAGACATATGCAAGTTACGCGATAACAGTTGTTTTGATGGAGTTTTGATCGTCTTCAGCGGTCGAAACAGTGGTTTTACTTCACAAACGCTAAGCAAGAACTGTTAAGGTCTTGCTTAGTACTATTTAGTTCTCGCTGATTAAGTTTCTGAAACCTTTAGCTAAAAGTAGGGGTGTTAATCCTTCTATCTTTGATAAAGCTTTCCACTTTCACGCTTTCTTCTGTAAAAGATTTCGTTTCTAAAATGTTAATAGTTTTGCTCTTTTACGCTCTTCTAAGCTTTAAAATTTCTAGTGTACAAAAAAGACAGTTCTTGCTTAGCGTTTGCAAGTAAAGACATTACTGTTTCGACCTGATGAAGAGGTATCAAATGACAGTTCTAGATCTGCGTTTGTTAAATAAAGATATTACAGTTTTTACTTGATGAAGAGAGATAAAAAGACTGTTACGAGTTTTGTGTGAAGTTGTTTAAGCATATTTTCAAATCTAAAAAATTTTATAACTATTGAATATTATAATAATTCTATAAAAGGAATGCTAATGAATATATTTTTAATAAAATAATTTATTAAAAAAAAAAAACTGAGAATTTATTTATACATTTTGTTTTTATAATCTATTTTATTACTTTCCTTATATACATAATATATAAGGGAAGTATTGTGACGGGGTCGAAAATTCGAATTCGAGTTTTTGACGGGAGAGCGCGTTTCAAGCATCCCTGATCATGAAGCGAAAATTTTTGAAGTGATGTCTGTGTGTGTGTGTGTGTCAGTGAGTCTGTGGAGACGATAACTGACGAACGAATGGACCGATTCGAACGAAATTTGGTACAAAAATTACAATCCGTAAACACTGGAAGCCTATTGTTTTTATACGCAATTGAATGTTCAGAACCCCCCTTAAATTTTCAAATGAAATTTTGAAAATATTGTCAAAAAATCAGAATTTCTAATAAAGTTACGCAAATGGACATTTCTTATGTAATTTTTCATTAGAAAACGATTGACATAAATTTTAGAATACTACAATGAACCGTTCTTGAGATATTACACATTTTTTAAAAAAAATATCAAAAACTCATATAAAATAAAAAAAATATTTCCTGTTGCGGAACATGTTCACTTTTCATATGTAATACCAAGCGATAAATTTGGTGACATCATTCTCGTAGATCTAGCTCGTTCCATTCATGAAAAAAGATACTTTGAGTAATACTTTTGTATTTGAACGCCAATAGTCATTTATGAGCTGTAAGAATAATTTATTTCGCCGTCCATAACTCTTGGCGAGATTTTGGCGATGAATTTGGTGAAATGTAGCCAACTTGGCGACTCTTTGAAATGCTGCTAAATTAACGAAAAACTCGCCAAATAGATAAAAATGACGCCAAATCTATGAAAATGGCGACTCATTACCGAAAATTCGATATCTTGGAAAGAATATAAATATCTACTATAAAAATTTTTTTTCTTTTTACTGTAAAAATAGTAAATTCATCGCATTATATAAGGAAAGTCATGTGCTGCCCCCATCAGATTTTTTTTTTACATTTTTATTTAGGTTCTCATGTCAATCGATACCTGGGTAAAAACCACTATACAAAAAAAAAAAAAAAAACCACTATACAAAAACGTCCACAATTGCATTAAGAACTTGCATAGTCCACTTTTACAATAACAGCTTGCAATTTCGTCCCAGTAACCCAACGGTAGAGTGCGGCTGGCTAGTTTGAAGATCCAGGGTTCGATTCCCGGTTGAAGCAGCGTAGTTCTTTGCAATGGTGCCCGATCAAATCAACCCTGCAGATTAGCGCAAAGAGGTCGGAGGTCTGAAAGCGACCCTAGTACGATTAGCATGGTTTCAGTGGATTCTTGGAAATGGAGCGCCGATTTCAAAGCCAGAAGATGACGCCCAAGTAAGAAGCTAACCTGGATGATAAAAATAGCATCAGGAGGATAGCCTGAGGTAAAAATAGCAGGAGGTGGTCAGTCGGATCGTCAGTTGCACGCCAATCTGACATTAGAGAATGGAGAATGCAGAGTCCAATTTGACAATAAGAGCTTGTAATTTCGTCCCAGTTAGAGCATCGGCTGGGCAGTTCGAAGATCCCAGGTTCGATTACCGGTTGAGACAGCAAGGTTCTTTATAAACTACCGGGTGGTTCAAAAGTTCGGAGCAAAAGTAAAACGCAATAAAAAATATCTATGGGTCGGAGAGACATGCGGTCTGCAGATTAATATTCACCGTGGTGGGAGATTTTGTGTGGCATGAAAAAAAAAATAGTTCAAACTCTCGAGACTCGGGGGGGGGGGGGGCTGCGGCAGATAAAGCCATGTAGATGACTTATGCATGGAGGTGATTGCACACATGACTGACCTGCGAGAACCGCAGCCCTCCGAGTGTCGAGAGTTTGAACTAATTTTTTTTCATACCACACAAAATCCCCCACCACGGTGAATATTAATCTGCAAACCGCATGTCTCTCCGACCCATAGATATTTTTTTACTTTCCTTATATACATAATGTATAAGGAAAGTATTGTGACGGGTCGAAAATTCGAATTCGAGTTTTCGACGGGAGAGCACGTTTCAAGCATCCCTGATCACGAATCAAACATTTTTGAAGTGATGTCTGTCTGTGTGTGTGTGTGTGTGTGTGAAAGTATGTGTGTGTGTGTGTGTGTGTGTGTGTGTGTGTGTGTCAGTGGGTCTGTGGAGACGATAACTGACGAACGAATGGACCGATTCGAACCAAATTTGGTACAAAAATCACAATCCGTAAACACTGGAAGCCTATTGTTTTTATACGCAATCGAATGTTCAGAACCCCCCTAAATTTTCGAATGAAAATTTGAAAAAATCGTCAAAAAATCAAAACCACTAATAAAGTTACGCAAATAGACATTTCTTATGTAATTTTTCATTAAAAAACGATTGACATAAATTTTAGAACGCTAACATGAACCGTTCTCGAGATATTGCACATTTTTCAAAAAAAATATCAAAAAGTCATATAAAATTGAATAAAAAATCTTGTTGAGAAACATGTTCACTTTTCATATGTAATACCATGCGATAAATTGGGTGACATCATTCTCGTAGATCTAGCTTATTCCATTCATGAAAAAAGATACTTTGAGTAATACTTTTGTATTTGAACGCCAATAATCATTTATCTGCTGTAAGAATAACTTATTTCTTCGTCCATAACGCTTGGCGAGATTTTGGCGACAAAATTGGCGGAATTTCGCCAACTTGGCGACTTTTTGAAATGTTGCCAAATTAACGAAAATCTCGCCAAATGGATAAAAATGATGCTAAATCAATGAAAATGACGACCAATTGTCGAAAATTCAATATCTTGGAAAGAATATTAGTATCTACTATAAGAAAAACCTATTTTTTTACTGTAAAAGTAGTAAATTCATTACATTATATAAGGAAAGTCATGTGTTGCCCACATCAGATTTTTTTAAAGCGTTTTACTTTTGCTCCGAACTTTTGAATCACCCGGTATATCTTAGAAACTAAGTGAACTATTTCTATGCAACACAAATCATATGATATTAAATTAAATATATAATACGATATTTTATAATTAAAACCGACCGGTATTTGCAAATGTATAAGCAATTCAATAATTTACATGTTTAAAAAAAAAGTTATAATAGCATATCATTAAATAGAGGCTCTATTGTATATAACGCGTCATCATGAAATTGCATGTCATAGCACGACTATAAAACCGATTCTTTCTAGACGACACAAAAGACGTGAAGAATATTCTCTGAAAAGTTTATCCTTAACATCAAATGCTGAACTCAATATTAGAAGAGACAAATTCTTTTTGAGCACGATCTTTCCCGCGGGAGAAATAAAATGTGGAAGAAAAAGAGAAAAAGCTGTTAAAGCACGCTGAAACGCTTTTTAGATGCATCTTTTGTTACATGTTCTTTATTCTCCAAACGTTACAAGCAGAAGTGAATTTTAGAATTTGCAGTGAGGAAGGACCACAAGGAAGCTAAGAAAATGTCGGAAAAACGTTTTAAAAGGAATATAAAACATTTTATAAATGAAAATTATCTGAAATCGTGAAATAATAATAATAATTATAATATAATTATAATATAATAATAATAATAATAATAATAATAATAAATGGCTACGAACTTTCTTTTTGGTTAGTCGCCAGATTCGCCAGAAGCCATCTTTTAAGAACTTAATGAAGTTTTTTTTTACAAATAACAAACCACAACACGACTTAGCATTTACTAAATACAGTAAATATAACTAAAACTAGTTAATATTAACACAGTGGTGGGCTTTCCAAAAAACTGGCCTTATTCGAAAATCGGTTTTTCGATTTTCACGAACCCGAGTAACCAGTTAACCTTTTCTTTTTCAACAGGCATTTTGTCCAATAACAGAGTTACTCATATTACAGAATAAAACCATTTTTTCATATTATAAGAACAATATATATCATTAGAAATCAATTAATAGAACATTATTTTCATACAGAATAATTACAGAGAAAAATATGTGGTAAAGAAAATCGTACTTCTCACTTCCTAAAAAGCGATTTTGTATAGTACTAAAACTCATTAGAAATCAATTAACAAAATAATTTTTTTACTACAAAGTAAGGCATAAAATATAGTAAAATTATTATATGTTCCTCGCAAAAATATGGTAATAATGATTGTGATTACCAATCATTTAATAGATATGCTATTAGCATTAGATTAAGCTAACTTTTTAGTTTAACACGTAGTCTGTCTAAGAAAAGTAGGGTCCCCAAGATTTAAGTCTAGGTTGCACCTTAAATATTTTAGTGTGTGTGGGGAGTGGGGTGGGGGTGAGGTAGATACCAAAAATGACTTTTGAAGAATGCTTTAAAGAATGACTTTGAAGAACGTTCAACATACAATCTTATTTGTATATAGTGCGTCCAAATCAGAATGAAATTTGTAGCACCATGACAAAAAGACATCGTTCTAAGCATTTGAAGAATGCTCAATATAAAATCCTATTTGTATATAGTGCGTCCAAATCAGAATGACATTTGTAGCACCATTGTAAAATATAATGTCTAAGCGGTTTGAAAAATATTCTTCAAAAAGTTTATCGTTAACATGAAATGCTGAACTCGGCATCAAAAGGGGACAAATGCCTCTTGAGCACGAGCTTCCCCTCTCGAAAGCCGAGGGTCATTTTTCAGCTGCAACGTTGAAAAAAGTAAAATTTAAAAGAGAAAAGAAACAAAAAAGCAGTTACAGCAGGCAGTTAAGTTCACCATGCATCATTTGGAATACATATTCTTTATTCTCTAAAAATCGCAGTTCCTTGGCGTCTTAGCCAAGATTTTAAATCTTGGCTAAAACGCCAAGGAAACAGTATGCAAGGAGTGCTGGAAAAAAGCGTTATTTTTTCGAGGGATTTTTTAAATGAAATTAATTTTTTTATGTTCGAAGAGATAAATTGCGTTCGAAGAGATAAAAAGCAACCAAATATTCATATATAAAAAATAACAGATATATCTGGCGTTGCTCATGATTAAAAAGTGCAAATTCAAGTAGTATTCTAAATAATATTATTATTCAAAATAAAGATTTCAAAATATCTAATTTAATCCTCTAAAAACTATAAGAATCCATATTCTCGCTATTCAAAATTGTACACTAGCAAATTTGAAGAATAAGACATTCTGGTCCCGTTTGTAAACCAATTTATAAAAAAAAAAATGAAAATTTGGTAAATATATGCTCAAATGAAAACGTTAAAATGGTAATAAAAGTTATACCCGTTATCGTCTGCCTTATTTGCACATATTTTTAACAACAGTAAGATTTTAATTATTTGTTTTTACTGAGTGGCAACATTTGGTTATTTGTTTCCACCAACAGATTCATTTGCAATATTATACGTATAAAACAGAGAGTTTTTTTTCTTTACCGAAAGAGTTGCTTAAAATAAATCTTTGCATAAAGTGTTATTACAATTGTAAATTTGTTGTGCTTCTGTCTGTCTGTTTATTATCCGGAGAACTCACTTTTTTCTTCTTCGTGAGAATTATATAAAATCGCAAAAGAGAAACTCTAAATATTAAAAGTTAATCGAAAATTGTGAATTAAATTTCTTTACATTATATATTCCGTATGAAGAACGCATATGCGCAGCTAGTATAAAATATAAATGTATCAAATCGTCTATTGGATCTTTACACTCCTGATACTCAACATTGTTCAGAAAAAAAATACTTCGCAAAAAAAGTCTATTGGTCATATCCTATTTTAATTTTACTTTTAAGGATGCATTTTAAAAATTAAGCTTTATACTGTAATTTTTAAGAAGGAAACGATTGATAAAAATTAAAAACAAGAAAGATCAATCATGCATAAAGCATTGATTATGAAACACTTTCCAACTAAAATGCAATTTTATTTAAACAGCTTTAAAATGCGATACATTCAGCACTGATATATTTTTTTAATTACTACAATACTACAATAATTTGTTATACTTGAAAACTTAAAACGTCATCGAAAAAGGCAATATTTTAAATCGTCTGCTTCTCTGTGTAAAATCAATGAATTCATATCACTTATATTTCAGACTCCAGAGCTAAATCATTTTGCGTGAAAAAATAATCAGCAATCCTTATACAACTCATCTTACAATCGCTTGTTTTGTTTGCATTTTGCATGCTATAGAAATTAGGCTTAGTTGTAGGAATAATCAGTTTAGTGATCATTTAAAATAAAAAATATTGTAATTGCGTTGGCACAGAATTTAGATACACAGATAATATGCAAAAATAAAGCGTTTTTTTGAAGGATACAACACCAAATATAAATATAAAAGATATTCAACCATCACGATTTTTACATGGGAAAAAAATGGATGCCATATTTTATTTTGAAATGAGTCAGATAAATCGCTTCATATAATATGGGTGTTATTATTATTTTCAATTTTTATTTAAAGAAACTACCTAACATATTTTGCTGAATTTATTTTACATATTTTACGTGATAATTTGAATATGTACCAAAATTTTCGAAGCAATTAGTGAATTTTAACTCCGTTTAAATAATGTTTGAGAAATTAGGTCCCACAGAGTTCAATGTATTTCATTTTTCAACCTGGGTTCAATCCGAAACAAATTGGGTGATATTATTCATTTTCATTCCCTTATGTCTCAGAGACCGTCTCAACAACATACTATAAACTTTCATTTTGATAAAGTCATTTTTATGGCAGTTATCGTGCGCACGGACAGACAGACAGAATGAACAAAGTCATAAACACTTTACAACTATGTTGGAAAGTGTTAAAAAGTTGAAATAATGAAAAAGATTTGGAATGTTAAACTGCCGCTTGAATTTTAAATATGGCCGAAACTGAAACTTTTAGAATGCCAGAAATTAGAATTTATTATAAAACTGCGATAAATTAGTTAATTCTCAACCGAAAAGTTTAAATTTAGAATTAAATGCAAAGAAACAATACGGTTAATAAAAAATTACAATTTAGTTAATTTAAATTTATTTAAATTACTAAAACTGTAAGAGAAAACGTACTTCCGCCATTTTTAACCACAACTAATATGGAATAGAATATTAGAATCCTAAATAAAAAAACTACCATAGAATAGAATATTAGAATCCCAAATAAAAGTGAAATGTAAAGTAAATAAAATTAAGAAAAGATGACATTAATAAATAAATAAGCCTCCCGAACCCGTTTAGATAAATAAATAACTTTCAAACATTACTAAACATTAAAAAGCAACACAACACAATGGCGGAAACAGTGAGTCTCACGCCAAAGCACGGTCTGAATCCATTAATCCAATTCCACCGCGAATGCAAGGTAAATTGCGGGTTTATAGAAGAAATGTGTTGTATAAAACATTCAAGAGAACTGTACTCCATCTTACACTATCTCGGGGGACCTATAGTGGGGGAGAGATTTTCCCATTCTGGACTTCAAATTGAATTTATGAGAAGCACGGCTGAGAGGGCCAGATGAAAAAAAAATAATTCCAAGATTAGAAACTCGGTAGCTTCTCTTGCGATAAGTTAACTCTCATCCAAGTGAAATTCTCAGAGATTTCCCTTTTCCGTAAGTAAGGGCCAAGTAAAGGGGCTGCCATAAAATACCAAGAGAGTGCGCTCTAAGAAAGGAAGGGTTAGGTACTGGAGAGAGAGTATATCGATCATAAAGATGATAACGAGTTAAAAAGTGAGTTCAAATCTTAACAGGGGTTATCACATTTTTTCAAACAACGAATTTCGCACGCTATATTCGAAGATGAATTGCTATTCTTAAAAATGAAATATATTCAGGAAAAAAAAAAACTCTTCATTTCTATTATATTCCTCGCAGGAAATACTGTTGTCGACAATATTTTTTTCAGAAAAATTAAAACTAGTTTCTTCGTAGCTGAGTTATTGGTTCGAACCAGATTTAGTACTTCAACGTAATTCGATGTAAGGAATTTGACGAGGAAAAATGAGTGTTTTTAGCCGGCTACTAGGACTTGGCCTATAAGTAATGAAAAAAATATATATATAAAATCCTAGAATTTCCACCCAAAAATTGATAAACCTCGGAATTTCTTGTTCCAACATTCTTCCAGCTATAAGTCGAGAACAGCTAAAAATGCAAATTTATAATGATAACGCAGATAAACGTACATGAAATTAATTATATCATGTATCTGTTATTATTTATAATGATATAATGATAAATATTATAGATAAACTCACATGAAATTCATCAGTTCGGCAAGGGAAGGGCAATCAGCCAAAAATACTCTCTTTTTATCTAATGAAAACCCCTCAGCTACACAGAAACTATAAATCTTTAATTTAAACAAAGAAAATACTCCCAAAAGAATTACATGATTTGTTCGAAAGATAACAATCTATTTAGAGAAAAGGACGCTAAACAAGTTTCAGAAACTTTTTTTTTCTTTTTCATTAACTGACTCTGTTCAAACTTCTAGGAAGAGAAAAGAATATTTTGTGTCTAACGACCTCGATATTGTTCCGGCAGCCAACGATCCAACGGCAAAAACAGCTTCCATATGTGTCAGCTAGAAGAAAGTATCGGGGAAATTCTAATGACTTTAGCAATGCTTTTGTTACCCCTTTGCCGCCATTTTATCTAATCTAATATATCTCCCGACACATGCATTAAAATATCTGCCCTCCAGTTTTACGAACTTTTGCGCAATTTCATTGAAGACAAGGAACACTAGTCGTCTGCGTCTGTCGGTTTACAGTTACAATTACAGTTGTCCGGCGCCATTAAGTAATGATCATTTATCGCAAAAGGTACAGCAAAACAGTCATTAGAAACTAATTAGAGTCATTTTTTATGTCACGGGGTAAAATTATTGTAAGACTAGATTACGAAAATAAGCAAACTACGTAAAAAAGAAAAAGAAATTGAAATAAAAATATTTTTAAATTAATTGCAGTCGATTACCACGTTATTTGAACATTTTGGACGAAATAGAATAAATCTATGGTGAAACTTTTTCAAGGTATCGCATACAAACAACTCGGCAGACGATATTTTTCATACATTAAAATATGAATAGAAGGAAATTAAAAATGAATATTCGCCTGCAAAAACGGATCTATTTTAATTAACGAAATGTCAACGAAGGCAGGCGAGACAAATGATTCAATTTCAGACTTCAGAGGTAGAGTTTTTAAACTCCACAGAAATGCTATTTAGATAACAGTTTAATAAAAATATATTAAACATAAATTCTATTCCAGTTTCCTAATTTCCTACGTAATTTTAAATAATGAAGAAAATATTGAAATTTGCTGAATTTTTAAATTATGTTTATAAACTTTGTTGATCAAAGCATCTTTAGATCCTTAAACAGGCTGTTGCAATATGTGTCACTTTCTGAACCTGCAAGTCTTCATACGCTCAATAGGCGTACATTGACTAGTGGGTTACCACAGCAACAGAATTTCTTTTGAATGTCAATTTAGAATATACTTCTTATTGAAAAAAAAGTAAAATATGAGTAGAATTTTCAATATTTATTTTAAAAATAAAATAATTTGGGATAAAACTATCGGTTTCAGAAACAACATTTAGTTTTCAATTCTAAATAGAAATTAGATTTTAATTATGAATAGAATTTATCAGATAGACTCAATAACTTATGGCGAAAGCATACAGTTGCATTGTCAAGGTAGGTTTCCCACCAGTATAGATGGTACCCATAACAACAAACATCAGATTATTTAAATATGAAAGAACACGAATATAATGTTAATTTTTAATGATAAGAATCGGTTAATTTGAACTTTAACCATCGGTTTAATATTGCAGAATTTTAGTTTTTAATTATTAATAGCGTTAAGAAAATGAACTATGTAACTTAGCAGAGCAGTTTTTCCTATACCTCTTTAGTGATAAATTAGGACATATGCGACTTTAGACTTAGCATCAAGTTCTGGAACGATAAAATCATACTTATGCCAATCATTACATCACACAAACATATTTGTTCAAAAAATTTTTAGCAGCTAATGCTTGCCATGGAGTTTATGCTCTTAAAATATACCTTGGATCTAACTTTTCGCAGATAAACTCCCAACAAATAATCTTACGTAAGCCTTATTGTTTCTGTTTATAAATAACATTGCGATAAATGGATTTCCACAAGGACATCAAAGAAAACGATATAATCGCTCAAAAACTGCTGCAACAACAGCACGATAAAGTAAAACTTCCAAAAACACAGCATACATGCAAATATTCTGAACTTTTCAAATCCGTATAAATTCTAGTCCTAGCTATAATAGTTTTAAAATAGAAAGTCCGGCTGGAAATTAAAAAAAAAATGATGTGGGCTATACATGACTTTTCCTGCAGACTCAAATTTTTTTACCCTTTATTTCTTTAATAATTCATTAAATTGAGATTTTTGTTTTTATTTGGTAACTGGAAACAAAAATGCGAATAAAATGCTTCGTAACAAAAATGTGAAATAACTAAAATATCTCGAGAATGGTTAGTCCTAGAGTAATGGGGCTGCTCTTATTCTTTTTCTAATAAAATAACGTATAAAACAAGCATTTAATTGATATATTTGAGCATACGTAGTCTTTCATTTTAGATTTTGGAGATTTTTGCGGGCCATTTCGTAAAAAATGGCAGGTTCTTCGCTTCCGAATCGTACCAAAATCTAATCAGCACCAGGGTATCCTATACAAATGACTTATCTACCAAATTTTGTGAAATTTGGTCCATTAGTTTCTTAGCTAGAGTGGATACAGGAGAATTTTGCGGGCCATTTCGCAGAAAAAGGCGACTTTTCTTATCCGGAATCTTACCAAAATCTAATTAGCACCAGAGTCACACACAAGTGACTTACTTATACGATTCTATGAAATTTGGTCCATTTGTTTTTGAGTTATAGTTGATACATACATCACACACACACACACACATCACGCTAAAAATACTTTTTTTCGTGTTCTAAAGGCCTCAAAACGTGTAGATCCGTCGAAAACTCGAGTTGAGATTTTCGACACGATTCCAATACTTTCACTATACATTACCATGCATTGCAGGGAATGTAAAAATAATAATAATTCGAGAAGATGGCCAGGAAAGAAGAAACATTAAATTTGAAGGTATTCTTGCTAACTTTACTGAGAAACAAAGAAAGAACATTTTTTTTATTCAATATATATATATATATATATATATATATATATATATATATATATATATATATATATATATATATATATATATATATATATATATATATTCAAATACTTTATGAGTACTCTCAATTATATAATCTCGTATATTTTCAATTTAAACTATTTTCATAAATAAAAATTAAAACACTGTAATTTGTGTATTACTTAGTCTATATAGTAAGATGGGAAAATAATACAACCCTGAACATTTTTACCACAGCACGGTTTCTCATAAATATTATTGTCAAATTAGAGTCATACAGCATGAACACTCTGCATGGAATATGAATAAACGTAAAACTAAATGTAAAAATTTTCAGTACAGAAACCAGGGCCCCCCAAATGATGCTTCAAATAGGGTCCCGCGTTTATGAAGTTTTAACTGCATCATTCAACGATTAACAGCTGTGTGATACAGGTTTAATGATATTAAAAATTGTAAGCGCAAATTATTCTCCACATAAGTGACGAGAACGATGCCACGTTATCTCAAAGAGATTTTTTTTTTTTTTTTTTTTTTTTTTTTTTTTTTTTTTTTTTTTATCATGAGCAACGATTTGTTAGCATCATCAGCCTTAATACTTCGACAGGGTGGTTTTAAGCATTGAATGTTGCATGACTTAAATTTTTGCGTGATGAACAAATTTTCACCGGTGTTAAATGAGGACACGCCATGAGAACTAATTTAAAAGGGTTTTTTTTACATTTATGAAAACGAATTAAATTAAAATCTTGATTTTATATTTTACTAGTAGTCAGTGGGAAGGAGAAAAAGTGGAAGCATATATACAGGGTGTCCCAAAAACATTCACCTCGGCTTTCATTCCTTAAATATTGATCTTAGACATATATAATAAATTACAAAGTTGCGTAAAAAAAGATACAGAATTTTATGAAATCGATAAAAATTTTCAGGGGATTGAATTTGAAGAAATAAAAAGTTTAAATTTTTATACTGCTCCCGTACAAAAACATTTCCAATGAGTAAAATGTGCCCCATACACTAATAAGGTGATGTATAAAATTTCAGCATTTTACCGTAAAAAGTCCCAGAGATATGTTTAAACAAAGTTGGTGAGGGATTAATCGCAAATTAAAATGTAAATGTTTACAGCAAGAGTGCAAATGACGCAACGCAGAAATGCATCATAGGCAAATAATATCTGCCTCTTATTTTTAATGAATCTTTGGCATGAATGGAAAACATTTTGAACAAGCTTTGTAATCTTTGTGTAAAGTTATTATTTCTACGCAGTACTTTTGTACGAATAAATAGCAAAATTATTATTTATTTATGTAATCATTGTTTTCTTTTGTAATTTGTGTATGACCCCTGAAACGCGATCTGCCGACATGATTTTTTCCCTCTGAGAACCCATGTCGATGCATCGAAGAGTGGTTTAAGTCAGCATTTTTGTCTTTTCATATCTCTGGGACTTTTTATGATAAAATGCTGAAATTTTGTACATCACCTTATTAGTGTATGGGGCACATTTTACTCATTGGAAATGTTTTTGTACTTGGGCCGTATAAAAATTTAAATTTTGTATTTCTTCAAATTTAATTCCCTTGAAAATTTTAATCGATTTCATAAAATTCTGTAGATTTTTTTACGCAACTTTGTAATTTATTATATATGTTTAAGATCAATATTTAAGGAATAAAAGCCGGGGTCAATGTTTTTGGGACACACTGTATAATGCAATCGTAACGAAAAGTAACGGGTTACAAACATACAACATGGTAATATAACCTACAACAAGGTCAATTTAGCGCTCAACAGAAAGCCTTGAAATTCGTGTCACGCCCGTATTTCAGTTTCAAATCTCGATATTTGTCCATGAGAAGAGTATAAGTACTGCATTCATTAAAAAGCTATATTAACAACTAATATTTAAGCCTATCACTGGCAGGGAAACTAATCTGAAAAAAAATTAGTTGCAACATTTTTTAATGAGTTTTATTTTAACAATGCATGGCGATGAGTGTTGAAAATATTCGCCTTAAACGGAAATTGGCTCAGTTAGGTTCTGTTCCGTGGTTGATAGCATAAGTATGCACATTTTCAGCCTTTTAGATCACTGCTGGGGGAGGGGCGGCTTTTGGAGGGTCTAGAAAGGCATTTCGTTCATTTTGTCCGCTCTTCAGGGAGAAATCGGCAATACAGCTTCGTCTGGTTCTGCCCCGCTGTCCACACTAAAAGTGAGCAAAGTAAATCCTTCTAAGCCATCGGGTAGGTTTCTAGAGGGTCTGGAAAGACTTTTTGAATACCCCATCGCATTTTTCAGTGTCCAGGGAAGGAAATCGGAAATCTGACGTCGTTAAATTCTGTTCCGTAGTCAACACATTTTTTAAAACTTTTTGGGTAGATAGAGACCTTTACCACAGAATGATTTGGCTATATATATATATATATATATATATATATATATATATTGTAATTCAATTGATTTATTATTCTCCTTCCACTAGCCAGTAGACAGTTCCAATGGTGTCTATAGTTAAATACTATCGCCATTGTCAGAAACTGGCTATTCTATCGGTTTTAATTCGAATTGTATGCTGTCCTGATGAGAATGCAATTTCGAACTAACCGCCATTTTTGTGTAGTTTCAATTGATTGTTCTCTATGTCTTAATCTTTTATCTTGAGCTAATTATTATTGCCTTTTCTCATTTTTGCCGTGTTTTATTTTTATTTATATTTATATTTATATACTTTTACTTGTGAATTTTATATCCTAATATTCTTCTCATCCCTCCTTTACCATTGTAGTGATATGTTACCTTCTATCTTTATCCTTAGTCTTGGTCTATAGTTACTCATTTGTAACAGATATGCTAGTGATGGGTTTTTTTGTACATACAGTAGTTTATGCGTAATTTTCGCTTAAAATCTTTCAATTTATATATATATATATATATATATATATATATATATATATTCACAAATCAAATGTCTAAAAACGTCGACATAGCTCATAATTAAACTGACATATATCATAAATGAGTTGAGAATTTTGACATAGATATTATTATAGTTCGTAATACAGGAAGTTCCAATATCATATAGGGTAACATTAAACATAATATGTTTTGGTTCCGTGGTCTATACTATAGGTATGCAAAGATTTAGTATACTAGGTCACCGGTGAGGCTTTTGGGGGTATCTGCAAAGATTTTGATACTCTCCGGTTCCTTGAACTATAGACGTAATGCCTTGGACCCTCCGAGGGGGGGGGGGGGGCAAATAGCTTCTTAGTCTCATTAAATTAAATTCATGAATAAAAAAAATCATTAAAATTATGACACAAAAAATATTTAGTTTATATAAGCAATGTATGGGGCAAAACATTTCATTTGTTTTGCTGAAGTAATTTAATAGTGTCATGGTAAACTGACTGGCAGTATTAAATAGTGTCGAAAACCCAGACAGTCCGATTCATTCTAGGACTTAAGCAGCTGTTTGGACGGTCGGGTATTAAATAGTGTGGAGGTTCTCACTTCAAAATGTTGACAGATTAATTTCCACTGGCAGGGACGACCTGGGGGTTTACGCCCATATTCTACCAGGGAAAAGCATTTCGTGAGAGGTGACGGCAGAACTCGCTATTAACAAATCTGCAGGTTTACGGTCAATCACTTAACCAATAGGACATGGTGTTGTTACTCTTGATGGATACATCCTAATTTAACGTATATATATATATATATATATATATATATATATATATATATATATATATATCAAATGGCCAGGCACTTGACTTTCATCATTTGCCTATACATCGGCCAGAAACGTGAACCATTTAGCCGTCCTAGGACGTTGTCCCAGGCGCACCAGAGGGGGGGGGGGGGGGAACACACTGCGCCCAACAACACAACATCCATGCCTTACGTGGGACTCGAACCCTTAACGCGACGGTCGAACGATCACTTGGAAAGCAATAAAATAGGCGGTGGCATCAGTTCTATGGAGCCGAAATGGTTTTGTGTGAATAACGTCTTGTAATGTCAAAGTAGTTGAAAATATTAAAATATTGAAATTATAACCACTTTTTAGAATGAACAAAATACTAAAATATCGAAATTATAAACACTATATTTCAAAAAATCAGGACTCAACCAGCACTTTTAGTTTTTTTTAGCTAACACTTTTAGTTTTTAGTTTTTTTTTTAGTTTACTATTTAGTTTACGTTTCACTTTTAGTTTTCCAGATATAATCCAGCATTGTAAACTCTAAAAAACGGAAAATTTTCCATTTTCTTCAACTTGCTCAAAACTATAAAATCTTTGTAAAAACAAATTACTGATCGAAAAACCGAATTTTCTACTGAACATTTTTGCCGTTTATTGTTTATATTTATCTTTTATAGTTTATAAGATATTTCCAGTGAAAGTAGAAAAGCAAAGTGAAAACTCGTTCAGAAACCGGTTTTTTTTTTCCGACAAAAAAAAAGTTCAAAATGTTATAATATCGAAATTATTTTTGTAATTCATAAATGGTATTCTATTTCAGACAAAATAAGTACGAATTGTTTACATTTTTATATGTTAAGTTCGCAGATATATGCGCCCAAAGTGTTTACATGTTTCTTAACGCTTCGATTTCAGCCGAATACGCGACCATAGACACTTATTCAATTAAAAAAATAATAATAGTTTGAGTCTTTTAAGTCTAGAGCAAAAGTCATGTACTGTCCACATTAAAGAAATGGTATTTTAACATTCATAAAATACTGAAAATGCACACGAAAGCATAAAATTCACTTTGCTTGCATAAATAAAACCTCTTAACTCTTTCAAATTCCGCAGACTAAAATCCACCTCATTATTTACTCTTTTCAAGCCTGAAAAGAGGAGGGGGCGCGACCCAATACAAAAAATAAATGAATAAATAAAAATAAATAAATAAATAAATAACGTGCTTGACAAAACCAAGAAATATTTCATTCCCAGAATAAAACAGTAACAAAATCACGAAAAAAGTTTCACCTCTTAGTTTGATATTCGGGCGGGCTGCATAAGATGGATGGGGTTTGGCGGAGTTGAGAATCCAGGTTGCTGCTCTAATCGGAATCATTTTTACGCAGAGGAGCCGATCGATGCTGTTTACGCAGTTTGTTATGTATGTCGCCGGACAAAGTCGTCAATCAAGAATTCTTTCAGCGTTTTCTTGTAATTCCAAATATTAACTTTGCGGCAAGTTCACCGTTCTTTAAAAGGAGGGGTGGGGTGAATAATATTAAAAAATCGGCAGTGGCTCCAGCCGATGATTTTGCGTGAATAACATCTTCCTTTGTGGGTGATTTGTCTTTTTTGGATATTTTCAAAACAGCGCAAAATATTAAAATATCGAAATTATAACCACTCTATTTTACAAAATATTAAAATATCGAAATTATAACCACTTTATTTCACAAAATATTAAAATATCGAAATTATAACCACTTTATTTCACAAAATATTAAAATATCGAAATTATAACCACCTTATTTCACAAAATATTAAAATATCGAAATTATAACCACCTTACTTCAAAAAGTAAAAACCTGAAAATCCAATTATATATCCTTCTAGAGCTTTCAAAAGGCTACAAATTGCTTCTTATAGTTCATAGTTATAGTTTTCGAGATAACAGCATTACAAACTTGAAAAACTAAAAATTGTCAATCTTCTTGAAATTGACAAGATGATTTTTCGAAAACTTCCGGAGCTTTGTAAAAACAAATGATTGATCTAAAAACAGGATTTTCTACTTTGCATTTTTAGTCGACGCAGTGGTCGAGTGGTCAAGGCGAGCGTTTCCACAGCAATCGCTCGACCGCCGCGTTATGGGTTCGAGTCCCACGTAAGGCATGGATGTTTGTGTTGTGGGCGCAGTGTGTTCCGCCCCCCCCCTCTGGTGCGCCTGGGGCAACGTCCTAGGACGGCTAAATGGTTCACGTTCTGGCCGCTAACAAACGCGAATGATGAAAGTCAAGTGCTTGGCCATTTGATTAAAAAAAAAAAAAACTTTGCATTTTCATCTATTAGGTTCGAAGATATAAGCGTACAACGTGTTTACATCTTTCATAAAGTTCTGATTTCAGCCAGAGTTATCCCAACCACAGAAGTTACTCACATAAAAAGTTCTTTCAAACAATTTACTCATATCATTTAATGTGCATCGTTTAAAATGGCGTTTGAAGAAAATATTTCTTTGGAAGCATGTGAATTGATGTTTGTATATTGTAAAACATTCTGAAACATTTGTTCATTTTTTTCAGCTTCTATGTTGATAATTTCGAGAAACTGATAAGAAAAACCACAATTACAGGCATTCGTGAAAATTCCAGCTTCATTTCTGAAATATTCAGCTAACTATTGTCCGAAGTGTTATTTTTGTGTGTGTATATATATATATATATATATATATATATATATATATATATATATATATATATATATATATATAAATTATTAAATCCAAAGTTAGAATGTATGTAGTAACTCATAATACACTATTCCAAAATTTTCTACAAATACAAAGAAATAAAAGAAATTAAGACAAAAAGAGGAAATAATAAAGCATAATGCAAGTCATATGGACAAAGACAATCAACAAATTTCAAAAATGAGGAATGCAAATAAGAAAACAAAAATATCAAGCAAAAAAGCTTGCACATGGAGGAGATTTAGGCTTACGAGATTAGGCTTACGAAAAGTTCATTTCGAAAAAATTCTCGTCGGGTCCATATATCCTTTCGAAATGAACACAAAAATGCTTGTTTCTGAAACACAAGATAGATTTTATCTATAAACTTGTGTTATATGGACGACAAGCATATAGATTGGAACAATAAAGGAAACATAAATACCTCAAAACGCACCTCTTCAGCGCAACCATGACGAGCAAAATATGACTGGATCAATGTTGCCATATGCCAAAATGAAAAGATGTGATTTGCTGTTGCCAAAGAGAGTAATAAAAACTGTACTGCGCAAAAGCAATAAAATGAAATAAAACGAGTTATTCAACTGTTAAAGCTTCGAGATAAAAAGATGAAAATATAATTGCAGGAGAATGAAGAAGTACGGCTAAAATAAGATAATAAGGGGAGAATATGAGAATTTTAGGCTAATCGAAACTTATTAACTATACTATTGACTAAATATGCAGGATATTGATACATTTTACTGGTAATTTTGAGGTTATTAATGTGCAAAGCATGAAATTTTTTATCTGATAATCTATAAATTCTAAAAAGTTGATTAAGTATAATATTTCTAAACAATTGAATCGAGTTGCAGGAATTAAAAGGTAATAATTTATTAATATTAAATTTAAAAAAATCTTTTTTATCATATAATTTAGTAACTATCCCATGAGCAGGTTCTATAATTAGATTTAAATCCAAATAATAAACATTATTACTAATAGAAGTTTCATTAGGTATTAATTCCAAATTATCCGGATAGAAATCTATATCTATGACATAGTTATCAGTAAATACAAGACAAATCAGATCATCTACATATCTATAAATTTTATAATCAGTTGAAATAAAGAATTTTTCATAATGATATAGGTATAAATTAGCTAACATACTGCTACTACAGCCACCTTGTGGAACACCTGAGACTTGTAAGTATAATTTATTACCTTGAAAGATATAATTATTGAAAAGAACAAAATGGAGAAGCTTAGGAAAATTGGTAAATTTTGTAAGATTAGAATGTTTAGTAATATAAGCATTATATAAAGCTAAAATGACATCATATAGATCAGTGATCTTAATATTATTAAATAGATCTTTAAAATCAAAAGTTTGAAATCCTATTAAAATGAAATCCTATCCAAGCGTTTTTAATTTATTTTTTAATTCCTTACTGTTATTTAGAATAATGTAGCTATCACCAGAATCTCGTAAATTGCTATTTAGTACATTTAAATAATTTAGTAATAATTTACTAGCAGTAGTAGAGTATGAATTATGACCACTAGTAACAGTTCTAAATTTAATAGGATTTTTATGAAATTTAGGTATAAGCACAATATATGGAAATGTCAAAAATTTATTATTAATATCTAAATCACTATACATATTGATAATTTTCAATTTGATACTATTAAGAGAGTGTGAATCAATTTTAAAAAGACTATTATTTTTTAAATAATCTAGCAGATATTGAATATAGAATTTTTTACAAATAATAGCATAATTATTAGAGGCTTTATCTACATAAGTAATAACAAAAGATCTAATATATATATACACACACACGCACAAGGTGTCCCAAAAAGATTGAAACGCGCTTTAATTCTTTATCTGTTGGAGATAAGTGGGCAATGTAAATTGCAAAAATATAGAAAGTAAGGTAGGAAATAAGACTCCGTTAATGAAATAGACCTCCCATTCATTTTCAAAAAGTTACACTTTTTAAATTTTTATACGACCTCCTTAGACAAATTGGGTCAATCAGAAATTTTTTATTTTTAATGTAACAAGATCATTAAAAAAAAAAGACCGTATATCTGTATCTTTAAAATCAACTGAATTATGATAAAGGAAAAAATCTGACTTATGCCACTTTTCCGTACCATGTGAAAAGCTGTTTCATCAGTGAATATAGGGATCATACACAAATTGATGATGGAAATTGTTTAGATCAAAAATACGTTAATATGAGTCAAAATTTTTTAATCATAAATGCATCTGAATAAAGCATTACACAGACATCATATAAAGCAGTGTGTTCAGAAAAAGAAAGAAAAATGTGTTTTTAAAATTGTACTTCAAAGATGTCACACGATTTCCTAGAAGTGGACTTTTACGATTAAGAAAGTGTATGCAATAGCAGACAACCAAAAACTGTTCTTTCAAATTCTACTTTAATGGAAATTTTACAATTTACAAATGCAATAGATGACGAAAAATAAAAATTCCCTTTTAAGCTTTCTTTCCATAATTTAAAGTGAATGAATAAAATTAATATTTTATGATTTAAAATTGTGTAATTGAAGAAAATGAAGAGTTCTTTTGCATCTTTATCGGCCATTTAAAGTGAATGAATAAAATCTATATTTTACAATATAGAAATGTGTAATAACAGATAAACTAAAAGTTCTTTTGAATTTTATTTTATTGGTTGAAAGTGAATGATAAAATCGATATTTTACGATTTAAGAATGTGTACTAGGAGATTAATAAAAGTTTTTTTTTTTTTCATTTTACTTAAGTGATTTAAAGTTAACGAGTAAAATTGATATTCTACGATGCAGGAATGGGCAATAAAAGTAAAATAAGTTCTTTTACGTTTTACTTCGATGATTTAAGTAAAATGGATATTTTGCGATTTAGAAATGTGTATTTGTAGAAAAACTAAAAATATTCTTTTAATTTTTACTTCAATGATACTCAACGCGAATGGATCAACTGTAGATTTCACGATTTAAGAATGTGTAATAGAACAAAAACGAAAAATGTTTTTATCATTTTTACTTCAAAAATTTAACGAAAATGGATGAAATGGATACTTTACGATCTAGAAATGTGTAACAGAAGAAAAGCTAACAAGAAAAATAAATCATACATAAAGCATTGATTATGAAACACTTTCCAACTGAAATGCAATTTTACTTAAGCATTTTAAAAATGCGATACATTCAGCGCTGATATATTTTAAATTATCACAGTACTACAATAATTTATTATATTTGAAAACTTAAAACTTCATCGAAAAAAAAAACGAACTTTATTCAAATGATATAATGTCATCGAAATATAAATCGTCTGGCTCTCTATGTAAAAGCAATGAATATTTTATTCATATCACTTTTATTTCAGACTTCAGCGCTAAATAATTTTGCGTGACAAAAAATTCAGCAATTCTTATACAGCTCATCTTACAATCACTTGTTTACATTCTGCATCCATTAAAACTAGGCTTCGTTGTAGAAATAAAAAGTCTGATGATCATTGCTGATGTCAAAGTCTGATGATCATTTAAACTAAAAAATATTGTAATTGCGTTGAAACAGAATATAGCTGCACAGAAAATACGCAAAAATAAAGTGGTTTTAGAGCGGATGCAACACTAAATATGTAAAAGGACTTTAAAAATCACGATTTTTACATTCGGAAAAGAAGATGGATGTCATATTTTATTTTGAAGTGCGTCACGTGATCTCTTTATATAATATGGGTGTAATTATTACTTTAATTTTTATTTAAAAAAATACCAAATATATTTTGCTTAAATTTTTTTATATATTTTATGGGATAATTTGAATATTTCCTAAAATTTTAGAAGCAATTTGTGAATTTTATCTTCGCTTAAAAAATGTTAGAAAAATTACGTGCCATAGGGTTCACTTTTTCAACCCGGGTTCAATCCAAAACTAATTGGGTTATATTATTCATTTACATTCCCATATGTCCCACAGACCGTCTCAACAACATACTAAAATTTTATTTTGATAAAGTCATTTTTACTGCAGTTATCGTGCGAATGGATAGACAGACAAACAGACAGATAGACAGAATGAACAAAGTCATAAACACTTTCAACTAAGTTGGAAAGTAGTTTTTTAATTTTTAGTTTGATGATTTTAACGAGAATGAGTAAAATCGATATTTTACAATTAAAAATATGAAATAGAACAAAAATTAAAAATGTTCATTTAATTTAACCTCGATAATTTAACGCAAATGACTAATAGGAATATTTTACGATTTAGAAATGTGTAACAGAAGAAAAATAAAATTAATTTTTACCTCGATGATAATTTAAAGCGAATGAGTAAAATGGATATTTTATGATTTAGAAATGGATAATTAAAAAAAATCTTTAAAATATTCTTTTAATTTCTACTGCGATAATTTAACGCGATAGAGTAAAATTAAAATGGATATTTTACGATTTTGAAATGCGTAATTACAGAAATTTAGAAAATGTTTTTTTAATTTTTACTTTCCTTATATACATAATGTATAAGGAAAGTATTGTGACAGGGTCGAAAATTCGAATTCCAGTTTTCGACGGGAGAGCACGTTTCAAGCATCCCTGATCACGAATCAAACATTTTTGAGGTGATGTCTGTGTGTGTGTGTCTGTGTGTGTGTGTCAGAGAGCCTGTGGAGACGATATCTCCCTAACGAATGGAGTGATTCGACTGAAATTTGGTACAAAAATCACAATCCGTGAATACTGGAAGTCTAATGTTTTTAAACGCAATCGAATGTTCAGAACCCCCCTAAATTTTCGAGTGAAATTCTGAAAAAAATCATCAAAAAAGCAAAACCTTTAATAAAATTACGCAAATAGACATTTCTTATGTAATTTTTCCTTAGAAAACGATTGGCATAAACTTTAGAACGCTAGCATAAACCGTTCTCGAGATATTGCACATTTTTCAAATAAATTTATCAAAAAATCCCCTAAATTAAAAAAAATATATATCAACTGTTGAGAAACATGTTCACTTTTCATATGTAATATCATGTGACAAATTTAGTGACATCATTCTCGTGGATCTAGCTCGTTCCATTCATGAGAAAAGAAATTTTGATTAATACTTTTGTATTTGAACGCCAATAGTCATTTATCTACTATAAGAATAACTTATTTCTCTGTCCATAACGCTTGGCGAGATTTTGGCGACGAATTTGGCGGAATGTCGCCAACTTAGCGACTTTTTTAAATGTTGCCAAATTAACGAAAATCTCGCCAAATAGATAAACATGACGCTAAATCAATGAAAATGACGACTAATTGACGAAAATTCAATATCTTGGAAAGAATATAAATATGCACTATAAGAATAACCTATTGTTTTTGCTGTAAAAGTAGTAAATTCATTGCATTATATAAGGAAAGTTACGTGCTGCCCACATCAGATTTTTTCTTTGGTGAATGAGTGTAACTGATATTTCACGATACAGGAATGTGCGACAGAACAATAAGAAAAGATAGACAAATAGAAATGTAGTTTTATTTATTTTTTAATTTACTTATTACTATTTGTGATTTTATCACAATACTTTCTCTATACATAAACTACGTAGTACAGTGGAAAAAGTGCTCTTTCATATTTTACTTTCATGGTTGTTCAAGATGGATATTCGAAAAGAAAAATACTTTTTGAATTTTGTTTCCATAACTTAGCGAGCTTATGAGAGATAGAGGAGTTTTTATTCATAAGCTAAAAAGAGGAGATGGCACGACTCCAAATGGTATGTGCATGTGAACATTCTACTGGAAACAGAATTGAATTAGAATTTGCAGAAAACAGCACAACACAATTCACAGTAGTGGTCTTAGACTAAAAAATTTTCAGTCACTGAGTAATTTGAAACTAAAATTAACAGATCTTAAATTTCCTTCATTCAGTGGTCAGTTAGTACTGATCTGTGTGTCTGTGTAAAAGGAATCGGGGGTTCCTTTGCGGGATTCTTCACAAATAACTTTCTAATGATTTTTTGAAGAAAGCAGACATAAGGAAATTAGGTGACTGCAATTGTTTTGAGGGCGCTATGAATCCTCTTCTTCAGATCAAAAACAGCGTGCTTTTAATGAACGCTAAGATACAATTGTAAAACATTATTATGATTTCGCTAGTAAAGGCTTTTCTCCCGTAAACTGTACGATACCACATCCTTGTTCACCCTTAGATACAGGGTGCTTGCTCTCTTACACTTAGGGAAAATACTTAGGGAATTTCCTAACTCGGATGTTGGAGTAAATTAATTTTTGGTCATGACTAAATTATGCATTGAACAAACATTTTCTCTCAATGCATAGCACTTTAAACAATCTGAAGGGTTTGTGATGGGGAATTCTTTGTCGTCGTTCCTTTGTTACATGCATTATTTCGAGGAAAAAGCATTTCAAACAATTATACTTAATAGGCTGGTTTAAGTATGTTGATGATACATTTATTCGTCTGGAAAATCCGTTCGATCTTTCCTCTATTCTTAATGTTGCCAATTTTATTTACCCTCCTATTTAATTTAGGTGTGGAATTTAAATGATTATTGTTGTGAAATTATGATAGTGTGTGAATGTATATTAGTGTGTGTGTGTGTGTGTGTCCGTGAGTCTATAGACGCGATATTTCACGAAGCGTTTCGAAAATAATTTGGTGGGATTATCACAATCAGTGAATATATGAACATTATTGACTTTGAACGCTATTAAATGCTCAGAAGACCGAAACACCCTCCCCCAATTTTAAAATGAATTTTTGGAAAAAAAAATCGTTAAAAAATCAGGACATTTAATAATGATAATAATAAATAAATAATCATTCCTGACGTAATTTTTCATAACGAATGACACAAACTTTAGAACACTAACAGGAACCGTTCTCCAGAAATTGCAGGTATTTCAAATAAATTTATCAAATAAATTGCATAACATGTAAAAAGTAGTAAGTATTCTCAAATATGTTCCCTTTCTACGTGCAATAATAGTATGTAACAAGTCTGTTAACATCATTCTCGTGGATTTAATTTGTTTTCTTCACGAGAGAAGATCCTTTTTGTAATAATTTTGTATTTCACAGAATATTAATTAAATATGATTGTAATTTGATGATGATTTTGCACGTCAATATGAATATGTTATTCTACTTGGACAAATAACTTTTCAAAAACCCTAAATTTAAATTTAAATGGTGCAAATTCAATGCCAAAAACACTGTGCTGTGGGTCATCTTGTACATTACACTTTTCGTTGTAAAAGAAGCAAACAAAGAAAGTAGTAGATGTAATAAAGTAGTGAAAGTCATGCGCTGCCCTCATCAGATTTTTGCATAAATGTTATGACATGCAAAGAGATAAATAGTCTATACAGTTTCATAAGTACTTAAACAACTGATAGGAATAGTCTATACAGTTTCTCAAGTACTTAAACAACTGACAGAAATAGTCTATGCATAGTCATAAGTACTTAAACGACCGAGAGAAATAGTCTATGCAGTTTCATAAGTACTTAAACGACCGAGAGAAATAGTCTATGCAGTTTCATAATTACTTAAACGACCGAGAGAAATAGTCTATGCAGTCTCATAAGTACTTAAACGACCGAGAGACTATTTAAGTACTTATGAAACTGCATAGACTATTTCTCTCGGTCGTTTAAGTACTTATGACTATGCATAGACTATTTCTCTTAGTTGTTTAAGTACTTGGGAAACTGTATAGACTATTCTTATCAGTTGTTTAAGTACTTATGAAACTGTATAGACTATTTATCTCTTTGCATGTTATAACATTTAAGCAAAAATCTGATGAGGGCAGCGCATGACTTTCACTACTTTATTACTTGAACGACCAAGAGAAATAGTCTATGCAATTTCATAAGTGCTTAAACAACTGAAAGAAATGTATCAAATATGATGCAAGAACAAAACATTAAATCATAATTTCTCGTGTTGGTTAACGAGACAAAGCTATGGAGACTATATCTCGACGGAATTCTGTAAACCAACGGTGCAGCTTTTCTATCTCATTAATCAAAAGAATTCTCTTTCATTTGTAGATGAAAATAAACAAAGCGCACTACCTAAAAAAAGTTCTTTCAAGCAGGAATCATTTAGGATTCATTCCGTCTCTCTAATGAATCACTCGAATCCCCTCAAGAGGAATCAATGACTGTTTAGGGATTCATTGATTATTCTGCTCGTTCATTGAATTCGGTGAAGAATTAGAATGTTATTTATTTATAGGACCATTTTTATGGAACAGAAATTGATATAAAAGGAAAAATGAATACTTAACGATTTCGCAACTGAAATGTTTTGCAAGAGCATAAATCGTGTTAACTGGAAATGCAGTGGAGACCACATATAACGAAGTCGCAAAAGACAGGAAAAATTATTCGTTATAACCGATAAGAAGTTTAGGTTGAAATGAACAATAAGGATGTCTTATTTGACTGCATATTGTGAAACAAAAAATTGTTATAGTAAGGTTAAAATACATTGCTCTTTTATTCACATTGAAAAAAAAAAATCTGTGATTTTCTTTTGAACACTTTAGACATTCGCGTTTGTCGAAAATGGAAATGAAGTTTGAAGAACAACGTGCGAATATCACATTCTGCCAGCGTTTGGGGAAATCGCCGGCAGAAACATTGCACATGCTGCAGCAGGTGCAATGTGGTTGATTTCTTTGTCCACAAATATTAATGGATTTTTACGAAACTTTATGGCCGGCTTTTTTATCATAAAATCCAGAACTAGATGGAATTATTTTTAATTCGAGAGAAAACTTCGATATTTATTCGGAATTTTATATTTTTTTAATATGGCAGCATAGGACAACATTTTACATAATAGTGCACAAAAAGGGTTTATTTATCGCTTAATGATCACGAGACTTCATAGTTTCAATCATTGTTGGGAAAAACAGCCGGGATACAATTTTTTTTTGTTTATGTCGTCATTAGTCCCCTTGGGGGGTAAGTTAAGCCCCCGGGGGTACATTATCAAGTATGGTATCAATCGAAAGATGTTTTCAAACCTTTTAAAGTGAACGGTAACACGCTATAGTTGTAATCATTTGTACCACCCAAGATACCAAATTTAGAAATAAATTTTTTCCTGTAAAATTTGGAAAAAATAAAAAAATAAAAAAAAAAATAAATAAAAAAAAATAAATAATAATAAAAAAAAAAAATCTGGTATGAAAAAGTCGAGTTGAGCTACACTTCAGTTAATTTTTATTTTACTTTATATATTTATTTTTGTAAATTATACCGTTTTTATAGATATATAAAATGCAGTTTATTTCTTCTGAATCAGAGCACAAAGCACAACGTTTGCATAGTCACTCCACTGGGACAGCGCACGTTCGGCGTAAGCGATTAGCAGATACTAGTGTATAAAGCAGATGCCGATGCATAAATATATTGAGTTCTTCTTTCTTTCGGCCTAGACCGCCCGACCTACCCGAAATTGTAAGGTACCTGTTTGGACGCCCGGGACAGATTCTGTATTGAGTTGCTACCATCTCAACATGTCTTCACTCCTTTCCCCTTCGGTGACTCATTGTGACGTTTCGCTCCTCCTGAAGTTCGTTATCTCCTCTTAGTATGATTCATCCCCTCTTCCCATCCGTAAATATCCTAAAGAGGATATCCACAAATATTGGATATCTACGTTATATTTAGGATATCTACATTTCCATCTGAGGTATTTCCTCCTCCTCTGAGAGGAGGCGCAATAAAGTGGGCATTGCTCTATTACGAATCCTCTTTCCGTCACAGAACCGGCCTTTCTTAGCTACTTTAGATTACGATTGAATTCGGCAGTGCAAATACAGTGGCACTTCCGTTATATAATTTAATTTCACCCCGGACACATTTCTTTCATGATTTACTCCGTAATCCACGTTCTAATATGTTTCACATCAAAAAAACCAACTAATTAATTATCAACATCACCAAACCTGTACATATACTTCAAAAACACCCCAAAACGCAATAATGCATCTCTTATTTTTTAGATTCTATTTATTTAAAAGAAAAAACCCACAATCATCGAATTTCAATATATGGAACAAAACAATATTTTTATTTTGTAGATACAAAGAACAAAAGAATCTGTAAACACACAGTTCAAAATTCTTTAAACAAACGAGATAAATAAATGCATGAAATATTCTATAAGAAAACATTAAATCACAATTTCTTATGCTCGGCAAACGCGTAAAAGTTATGGAAATAATATCTCAGCGGAATTTGAAAAAACAGATCGGAGTTGATTTTTTTTTTGTCATTAATCAAAAGAATTTTTTCAGAAGGAAACGAAAGTGAATAAAATTCCCTTCCGTAAAAAGTTCTAGACGGAGTCATTTACGATTCATTGAGGTCTCTCTAATGAATCACTTGAATCCTGAAATATTTAGGAGAAATCAATGAATATTTGAATCTACATTCTTCTGCCTGTTCATTGAATTCGGTTAAAAGTATTTTAGTTTTCTACCGTCCCTACAAAACATAGCATACAGGGCATTTTAAACACATACTTCCAATTTGAATGTTTACTAAAATGAATTAGTTTTAGACACATACTTCCAATTTGAATGTTTACTAAAATGAATTAGTTTTAGACACATACTTCCAATTTGAATGTTTACTAAAATGAATTAATTTTAGACACATACTTTCAATTTGAATGTTTACTAAAATGAATTAATTTTAGACATATACTTTCAATTTGAATGTTTACTAAAATGAATTAATTTTAGACACATACTTTCAATTTGAATGTTTACTAAAATGAATTAGTTTTAGGCACATACTTCCAATTTGAATGTTTAGTACAATGAAATGCAAAGTTTTTCATATAGTTTTTTTTTCGGTGGATAGTATTTTTTATAAAAAATAAGAGATCTAAATTTTTATAGGGTCTCGAGTGAAAAAAAAGTTCAATTAAAAAAACAGAGCTGTATAGTTACTAGTTTAAAAAAAAAAGATACAATTATCTGCAATATTCATTTACAATACATTACAAGACATTTACAATCGGAACATTGTTTTTGCTAAAAATTGGAAAAACCGTTATAAAAACAAAATTGTCTCTAAAACTGCTACAAAAATTGGTACTTCATGTGAGGTTTTTATTTAAAAGCAAATACCATTATTTATAGGACGCTAGTACGCTCCAACGTTCCCCACATATTTTACGTTTGAAATCAAAAACTTATTGTTATCAAATAAGTGCATTTTCTGTGTGCTTTTAATCCATGGATAGATACCATTGTTTAGGAATTATCACGAGCTGTTTTCAAGATATTAAAGATTTTCCTTACCTTAGGAGCGATATCTCTCGAAATAGTCATGCGAATTGTAACAAATTTAGTATGCTTATTTTAATAAATGACAAAAAATCTATTCATTTTCAGTGAGATCAAGCTGCAAGAAAAAAAAAATTATTATTGTTTTTTTTTTAATTATTATTATTATTGTTGTCGAAATTTGTGAATATGTACGGAAAATCAATAGTTGGATATATTAGATTGTTTTGTTTTCGATTCGTACTAAAATTCAATCAGCACCAAGGCTACGCCACGCTTATTTGTCTTGTCGGAAGTTCAAATCGTGTATATCCGTCAGGAATTCGAATTTTAATTATCGACCTGCCACACTTTTCGTATACATATACCATGTATTTTAAGGGAGGGGGGGGGGGATATCAAAAATATTTTGGTTTATTCTGTAATGACTTAAACAATTTTTATTCCAAATCGATATTTTAACATCAGAAACATTGTACATATCGGCATAATACAACCAGATAAATAAGGTTTCGAAAACTGCTATGGATTTAGAAACCACAGTAGAAAGAAATTCTGTAAAATATCAGCAAGTGCATTAAAACATATGTATTTTAAAATCCATATATTTAACAAACTCTGAAAAAATACTGATGTTTAGCCATACCAACATTTTGCATCCATTTTCAACGAGCATTCACAGAACATTATTTTTTCCTTATTCATAGAACTTACCTGAAAGAGAATGAAATGAAAGTTAGTAAGGCAATAACTAACAGGAAAATAAATTCATAAAAATGTAAGTTGAACCCTTAAAATATAACATCATTTGGATTTTAATTTTTCGAATAAAAAAAGAATAAAATTGGATCAAATTTCAGACGTAAAAATAGATAACGAGTTCGTATTAAATTTCTTATCAATAGACATAAGACCTTTATCATTTTCATTTACTATATTTAAATCTCAAATTTGCAGAAAAACTATTTAAAACAGATTAATTACATTTGGAAATGATCTATATCAGATTTTGAGTATTTCTATTTTCCTGAGTGTGTCGCTTATTTTTTGAAATTTTTGCACGCTACCTATTTCATTACTAAAAGCAAACACTCCAAATTCAACGTGATTATGCTAAAAAGATTTTGAATTAGCTGTTGACTTTTTTGCTAATTTCCCTGGTAATATTTTTTCTTCCGAAAAACAGGTACTCCTCTCTTTGTGTAATTTTTTATATTTTTTCTGTGCAGGAAAAATGGAACTCGAGTAAAATAGAATGATGGAGAGAAAGTCTTCTACATCGTAGGCATCTACCACTGAGTGCTGCATCTATTGTATATGTTGCAAAATTTATGAAATGGAACGTGGGGAAAGGAGGGTGTGACTTTTCAAGCATTTATTTTGGCTGAAGTGATCGTCTGCGGGATGCATGGAAATCAAAAGACTAAAGGTTTAGAAGTTTAACTATATATATATAAACCGGCAATTTGGTCACACGTGATAAATTTAAAATGAAGTGATAATAATGAAAATATATTATTTGTTGAATTTATCTTTTATTACACGTAAAATGTACACCATACATTTTATAAACATAGTCCCATGAAGTTGAAAGGAAAGGGTTAAAACTTCATGTTGGAAAAACGCCAAAATTGTTTAAGAATATAATGCAGGTGGCGCTGGGGTTCCACCGCATTGTACGTATTTCTATGGCGAAAGGTTCGTATTGAATTAAAAAAAATCGTTAAACTGTTAATTCTGCACAAATAAATTATCAGTACACTGCAATTTGACCTCAAACAATAAAGAATATTTCTACGTATTCAAATTTATTTTATCTTTCAATTTATCTTTATTTCTTTATATTCTGTACCCTATCCTACAGCTAGGGAAAAAAATATGTATTATTTATACTCAGTAGGGAACTTTAATTTAATATAAAGTAGAACGTTTTAATTTAAATATAATCAAAAATACATATATTAAACACTACGCTTCACTCTTGTGTTAAATATGAACAATTGAGAATTTACTAATTATGGTATTTTCAAGCTTTTATCCCATACGAGTTTCATCTCTTTTCTAACTACATGCATAGCCCATGCTTGCCTCGAATTCTCTTACAGTATGTCTATACTCGCAATCTCACACGATGATATGCCCTAACACATTCCAAGTCTGCAAATAGTTTTTTTATTCCGTTCTTTTTAAAAGCCAGTTTCAAATCATAGGGCAGACGATATTTTCCCACTCCAATTGCATACTTCTTCCCAGAAATAGCGTCACCTTCGGCCACGAACAGTAGTTTTTCTCTTCTGATACTATCACCTTTTTCCAATATTTTCTTCGCCCATGGTTTTTACGCCACCAGAATCGAAATGATGATGTACTAAGGAGTAATTTCACTTACTCCCCTCTACAGAAATCGGAGTGGCAGCTGGCAGTTAGAAATGTTCGGCTGTCAACCAGTCTTTTGGAAGATCTCTATCTCACTTATTTCGATCAATATAATTCCAGAGCTCTACTTCTGAAGATAGTAGGGTTAGATAGATCTTGAGTGATGGAAACGTACTGGAAAACTGCGACAAAGTAGTAGTCGATAATCACAAACTATCTAGGTTACGTTTCAACGGCGGAACTTGTAAGTTAATGCATACAATGCACAAACTAGAAACAGGAGAGAATTGCATAAAATTCTTGAGTCTTTTAGATCTTGAGTAATGGGAACGTACTTGACTGCGACAAAATAGTAGTCGATAATCACAAAATATCTAGGCTACATTTTAACGGCGGAACTTGTAAGTTGATGCATACAATGTATAAACTAGAAACAGGAGAGAATTGCATAAAATTCTTGAGTCTTTTAGATCTTGAGTAATGGGAACGTACTTGACTGCGACAAAATAGTAGTCGATAATCACAAAATATCTAGGCTACGTTTTAACGGCGGAACTTGTAAGTTGATGCATACAATGTATAAACTAGAAACAGGAGAGAATTGCATAAAATTCTTGAGTCTTTTAGATCTTGAGTAATGGGAACGTACTTGACTGCGACAAAATAGTAGTCGATAATCACAAAATATCTAGGCTACGTTTTAACGGCGGAACTTGTAAGTTGATGCATACAATGTATAAACTAGAAACAGGAGAGAATTGCATAAAATTCTTGAGTCTTTTAGATCTTGAGTAATGGGAACGTACTTGACTGCGACAAAATAGTAGTCGATAATCACAAAATATCTAGGTTACGTTTCAACGGCGGAACTTGTAAGTTGATGCATACAATGCACAAATTAGAAACAGGAGAGAATTGCATAAAATTCTTGAGTCTTTTAGATCTTGAGTAATGGGAACGTACTTGACTGCGACAAAATAGTAGTCGATAATCACAAAATATCTAGGCTACGTTTTAACGGCGGAACTTGTAAGTTGATGCATACAATGTATAAACTAGAAACAGGAGAGAATTGCATAAAATTCTTGATAGATCTTGAGTAATGGGAACGTACTTGACTGCGATAAAATAGTAGTCGATAATTACAAAATATCTAGGCTACGTTTTAACGGCGGAACTTGTAAGTTGATGCATACAATGCACAAACTAGAAACAGGAGAGAATTGCATAAAATTCTTGAGTCTTTTAGATCTTGAGTAATGGGAACGTACTTGACTGCGACAAAATAGTAGTCGATAATCACAAAATATCTAGGTTACGTTTCAACGGCGGAACTTGTAAGTTAATGCATACAATGCACAAACTAGAAACAGGAGAGAATTGCATAAAATTCTTGAGTCTTTTAGATCTTGAGTAATGGGAACGTACTTGACTGCGACAAAATAGTAGTCGATAATCACAAAATATCTAGGCTACGTTTTAACGGCGGAACTTGTAAGTTGATGCATACAATGTATAAACTAGAAACAGGAGAGAATTGCATAAAATTCTTGAGTCTTTTAGATCTTGAGTAATGGGAACGTACTTGACTGCGACAAAATAGTAGTCGATAATCACAAAATATCTAGGCTACGTTTTAACGGCGGAACTTGTAAGTTGATGCATACAATGTATAAACTAGAAACAGGAGAGAATTGCATAAAATTCTTGAGTCTTTTAGATCTTGAGTAATGGGAACGTACTTGACTGCGACAAAATAGTAGTCGATAATCACAAAATATCTAGGCTACGTTTTAACGGCGGAACTTGTAAGTTGATGCATACAATGTATAAACTAGAAACAGGAGAGAATTCCATAAAATTCTTGAGTCTTTTAGATCTTGAGTAATGGGAACGTACTTGACTGCGACAAAATAGTAGTCGATAATCACAAAATATCTAGGCTACGTTTTAACGGCGGAACTTGTAAGTTGATGCATACAATGTATAAACTAGAAACAGGAGAGAATTGCATAAAATTCTTGAGTCTTTTAGATCTTGAGTAATGGGAACGTACTTGACTGCGACAAAATAGTAGTCGATAATCACAAAATATCTAGGCTACGTTTTAACGGCGGAACTTGTAAGTTGATGCATACAATGCACAAACTAGAAACAGGAGAGAATTGCATAAAATTCTTGAGTCTTTTAGATCTGGAGTAATGGGAACGTACTTGACTGCGACAAAATAGTAGTCGATAATCACAAAATATCTAGGCTACGTTTTAACGGCGGAACTTGTAAGTTGATGCATACAATGCACAAACTAGAAACAGGAGAGAATTGCATAAAATTCTTGAGTCTTTTAGATCTTGAGTAATGGGAACGTACTTGACTGCGATAAAATAGTAGTCGATAATCACAAAATATCTAGGCTACGTTTTAACGGCGGAACTTGTAAGTTGATGCATACAATGTATAAACTAGAAACAGGAGAGAATTGCATAAAATTCTTGATAGATCTTGAGTAATGGGAACGTACTTGACTGCGATAAAATAGTAGTCGATAATTACAAAATATCTAGGCTACGTTTTAACGGCGGAACTTGTAAGTTGATGCATACAATGCACAAACTAGAAACAGGAGAGAATTGCATAAAATTCTTGAGTCTTTTAGATCTTGAGTAATGGGAACGTACTTGACTGCGACAAAATAGTAGTCGATAATCACAAAATATCTAGGCTACGTTTTAACGGCGGAACTTGTAAGTTGATGCATACAATGCACAAACTAGAAACAGGAGAGAATTGCATAAAATTCTTGAGTCTTTTAGATCTTGAGTAATGGGAACGTACTTGACTGCGATAAAATAGTAGTCGATAATCACAAAATATCTAGGCTACGTTTTAACGGCGGAACTTGTAAGTTGATGCATACAATGCACAAACTAGAAACAGGAGAGAATTGCATAAAATTCTTGAGTCTTTTAGATCTTGAGTAATGGGAACGTACTTGACTGCGATAAAATAGTAGTCGATAATCACAAAATATCTAGGCTACGTTTTAACGGCGGAACTTGTAAGTTGATGCATACAATGTATAAACTAGAAACAGGAGAGAATTGCATAAAATTCTTGATAGATCTTGAGTAATGGGAACGTACTTGACTGCGATAAAATAGTAGTCGATAATTACAAAATATCTAGGCTACGTTTTAACGGCGGAACTTGTAAGTTGATGCATACAATGCACAAACTAGAAACAGGAGAGAATTGCATAAAATTCTTGAGTCTTTTAGATCTTGAGTAATGGGAACGTACTTGACTGCGATAAAATAGTAGTCGATAATCACAAAATATCTAGGCTACGTTTTAACGGCGGAACTTGTAAGTTGATGCATACAATGCACAAACTAGAAACAGGAGAGAATTGCATAAAATTCTTGAGTCTTTTAGATCTTGAGTAATGGGAACGTACTTGACTGCGATAAAATAGTAGTCGATAATCACAAAATATCTAGGCTACGTTTTAACGGCGGAACTTGTAAGTTGATGCATACAATGTATAAACTAGAAACAGGAGAGAATTGCATAAAATTCTTCATAGATCTTGAGTAATGGGAACGTACTTGACTGCGATAAAATAGTAGTCGATAATCACAAAATATCTAGGCTACGTTTTAACGGCGGAACTTGTAAGTTGATGCATACAATGTATAAACTAGAAACAGGAGAGAATTGCATAAAATTCTTGATAGATCTTGAGTAATGGGAACGTACTTGACTGCGATAAAATAGTAGTCGATAATTACAAAATATCTAGGCTACGTTTTAACGGCGGAACTTGTAAGTTGATGAATACAATGCACAAACTAGAAACAGGAGAGAATTGCATAAAATTCTTGAGTCTTTTAGATCTTGAGTAATGGGAACGTACTTGACTGCGACAAAATAGTAGTCGATAATCACAAAATATCTAGGCTACGTTTTAACGGCGGAACTTGTAAGTTGATGCATACAATGTATAAACTAGAAACAGGAGAGAATTGCATAAAATTCTTCATAGATCTTGAGTAATGGGAACGTACTTGACTGCGATAAAATAGTAGTCGATAATCACAAAATATCTAGGCTACGTTTTAACGGCGGAACTTGTAAGTTGATGCATACAATGTATAAACTAGAAACAGGAGAGAATTGCATAAAATTCTTGATAGATCTTGAGTAATGGGAACGTACTTGACTGCGATAAAATAGTAGTCGATAATTACAAAATATCTAGGCTACGTTTTAACGGCGGAACTTGTAAGTTGATGCATACAATGCACAAACTAGAAACAGGAGAGAATTGCATAAAATTCTTGAGTCTTTTAGATCTTGAGTAATGGGAACGTACTTGACTGCGACAAAATAGTAGTCGATAATCACAAAATATCTAGGCTACGTTTTAACGGCGGAACTTGTAAGTTGATGCATACAATGCACAAACTAGAAACAGGAGAGAATTGCATAAAATTGAGTCTTTTAGATCTTGAGTAATGGGAACGTACTTGACTGCGATAAAATAGTAGTCGATAATCACAAAATATCTAGGCTACGTTTTAACGGCGGAACTTGTAAGTTGATGCATACAATGTATAAACTAGAAACAGGAGAGAATTGCATAAAATTCTTGATAGATCTTGAGTAATGGGAACGTACTTGACTGCGATAAAATAGTAGTCGATAATCACAAAATATCTAGGCTACGTTTTAACGGCGGAACTTGTAAGTTGATGCATACAATGCATAAACTAGAAACAAGAGAGAATTGCATGAAATTTTTTCAAATAGCTATGGAAGTATGTGCGAATAAAATAACACTTTGTTGTTGGAATACCTATACTCAAATTTAATCATTCAAATTGCAGAGGCTGTCATATTTGGCCACATATCTATTTAAAACTTGACTCTATAATGGATACGACACCAACCGTTACCTCCGAGATACAAAGCCGTAGGGCTCAGGGGTCGTGGGTTTGTGTCGCGGACGCAGATAATACAGACTCCTGAAGCTTTTTCAAAATTAAAATTTGCATAATATAGCGAGTTGTTTGGTGATAATGCACCAACCAACTAACTTTATTATTGAGCAACATATAATAAAAACTATAAAATCGGGGCAATCCAGAGAATTTCCACGCGAAATAAGTGGGCATTTGACTTCTGAGCCAAATTGTATACATTAAAAAAATCTGCATATACGTCTACCCAATATATACAGTTTACCAACCAAATTTGGTTCAAATAGCTTCAGCGGTTTTTGAGATTATGAATGGTCAATGATTTTGACAAAATCTCGTTCTATAACTTAACTATATGCATTTTCTGATTTTTTTTTTTCATTTACATCTACATAATAGACGAAATTTGACACCCAAATTGGATGCAAACAATACCTCTTAAATAAAACACGGCCACGACTGTTATGTTGCAAAGGCGGCTTCGATCACGATTAGAAGGCATACATTATGGAATACAAAGCATAGAAGAGGTTATGTAAATCTGTTTTGTACTACATATTTTCTAAAATGTCTTCCGACGATGGCTATTATTCTTCCTTTTCAACGTTTCAATACTTTAGAGTGAAAAATTAGTTTGATATTCTTTGCATGCATAAACTGTTTAGTGTAATTGAAAGTGAAATTACATTTGTAAGTCATGGAACTGAAAATCAAAGACGAACGTGCGAAGTAAATGGTGAATTGTAGAGAAAGGCTGTACTTTTAAATGGATATTTGTTAATTTTTTTTTTTAATTTATTTTAATTTAGAACATTTCCATTGCGTGTTTAAATTTTTTATCCATGATTGATATTATTTTTATAACTGCATATGAAACTGATATGTTTCATATTTTTAATTCAGAATTAATAGTTTTCGAAATGTTTCCAAATATATATTGCTTTTTAATATTCTTCCATTAAATTCTTATTTGCATTCATTGTGACTCATTCTACGATCATGGTACAATCATCAAAATGGCGCGAAATGTAATGTATGGAATTTTGTTGTTTAAAATTTGTTATTCATTATGTTGAAGACCCAGACCGTCCGACTCATCCGAAAACTTGAGCAACCATTTGGACGGCCAGTTTATTCATTATGTGACATTTTTATACATTCTTAGTCATTATTTAGGCGTTTATTTTATCCAAGTTCCTTAGTAACTATTCAAATATATTTTTACCAGTACTGATATCTAGGTGATTTTCTATTATTGCATAGCCGTTATATTTAAATTAGTTTGCATTATGGTTAGTTTCTTGGAAATTTCAGAGCTTAGTTAAATAAGTGTATGTAAGTGAACATAAATTTGTAAAAATAAGGATTTCTAAGAATTTGTGTACAACATACAAAGAATTTGTACTCTTCACACGTTCGAAATTTTATTCGAGAGATTTTTGACATGGTAATGATAATACGTGAATATAACACTATAAGCATTGTCGAAAGTATTTACAGAGAGACTTGCACCCCATAAAACTAGCATAATGATTGGCTTGCCCAATGCTTGTGACTCATAATGTTCAGAAGCTCAGCCTCGTTTACTATTTAGGAGGTGTTAGTCCAAATCGCTTCAGTGGTTTTCAAGATTACGACGAGTCAACGATTTGACCCCCCCCCCCCCCCCCTCTCCCATACACAATGCAGAGTCAACTACGACAATAAGAGCTTGCAATTTCGTTCCAATAGCTCAACGGTAGAGAGTCAGCTGGCCAGTTCGATTCAAAGTTGGGGCAGTTGGGTTCGTTAAAACAGACTGACGAAAGTCACTTTTGGTATCTAGGGACCCCACCGATGCATTTATGGGGAAAACTCGACTTGGGATTCAATTACAGTCGCCATACTTTTCTTAGGATACATCGACATATCTATCGAGAAAAGTGGCACAAGTCACAATCATAATACTTTCCTCTAGCTCTCTGCGCGAATAAAGTAATATAACGGTATCAGTCAGGTTTGGAAACAAAGTGGGCTTTTCCTTTCACAACAATTTGAAACAAGAAAGATAAATCATGCTTAAAGCATTGATTATGAAACACTTTCCAACTTCAATGCAATTTTATTTAAACATCTCTAAAATGCAATACATTCCTCGGTAATATTTTAAAACTTATCACAATACTACATTAATTTAATATATTTGAAAACTTAAACCTTCATCGAAAAAAATTAACTTCATTCAAATGATGGCATTGACATATAAATTGCCTGGTTTAAACATCTCTAAAATGTGATATATTCCTCGGTAATAATTTTAGAATGATCATAATACTACGATAATTTATTATATTTGAAAACTTCATCGAAAACAACTGAAATTCATTCAAATGACGTCATAGAAAAAATAACACGCCTGGCTCTCTCTAAAAAAGCAGCATTTCATTCATAAATAATTTCCCATTCATGTCATTCATCAGAATACTATGATAATTTATTTTATTTAAAAATTAAGACCATGGAGCTACACGTAATTAAACTCTATCGTAAAACTTCATCGAAAAAAATTGTCCTTCTGTTTGTAAAATCAATGAATATTTGATTCATATCAGCTATGCAGACTCCATGAACTAAATGATTTTGTGTTAAAGAAATACAGCAATTCAAATACAACCCATTCTACATATTTTGTTGTTTACATTTTACATAGGTGAAAAATAGGCTTCGTTGTAGAAATAATCAAATTTGGATGAGCATTTAAACTCAAATATATTGTAATTGCGTTGTTTCAGTATGTAGATGCACAGAATTTATGCAAAAATAAAGTGATTTTAGGATGGATACAACACTCAATATAAATTAAAAAGAACTTTAAAAATCACGATTTTGAGACAAGATGGATGCCATATATCATTTTGAAGTGGGTCACGTGATATTTTCATATCATGGTCACGTGATCGCTTCATATAAGAAGTGTTATTATTATTTTAATTTGTATTTAAAAAACTACTGAATATATTTCGCTAAATTTTTTTTTATATATTTTATGGAACAATTTGAATATTACCTAAAATTTTCGAAGCAATTTGTGAATTTTAAATCCGCTTAAAAAATGTTTGAAAAATTAGCTCCCATAGGGCTCAATGTATTTCATTTTTTCAACCCGGGTTCAATCCAAAACTAATTGGGTGATATTATTCATTTATATTCCCATAGGTTCCACAGACCGTCTGAACAACATACTAAATTTTCATTTTGATTAAGTCATTTTTACGGCAGTTATCGTGCTAACGGACAGACAGACAGACAGAATGAACAAAGTCATAAACACTTTTCAACTTTGTTGTAAAGTGTTAAAAACAGTCACACCAGTAAAGTTAGACTGGCACACTCACAGAACCTGCCTGTAGAGTAAGGGGATGTCAGGTCCCTGTTCTTATTGAAAATAACATGAAAAGTATTGAAAATTTAAATGATTGATAAAGTAATGACTAAACTGAAATTTTTCTTTCAGAAAAACATGTAGACACAATTTCAACAAAAGCAATCACACTTTCACCAACGAGATGCTTAGGCTCCATCTCCAAGCCTGTGTGGTAGACCTGCCGTTACTGTTTCCGTCACTTGCCAAACGAAGAAGAGTACCGTGAGGTCATGTCCAGAAAGTGTCAGGTCTGGATACGACCGACGGGATTTCTGGAGATTTCCCGGTGAGCCAGGACCGTTGGATTTATTGTTTCCTCTTATAGATGCTGTGTACGATGGGGTAAAGTTAAAAGGATAGATTATGCCCCTTTTTTCATGAGCCGATCTCGAACTTCATATCTGGGCCTGGTAAAAGCGTTCTGATTGGTCAGTTATAGTAAAAAAAAAAAAGTTCTTCACCAGATGTAAAAGTGAATTCGAACGTTGAACGCAAGCTATTGACCGTTCAATTTTCTTTTTACACCAGGATGCAAGTTCGCAGAATAAGTTGGTAATTCAATTTGTTATTATTTTTTCTTTTCTGCATTGTGTGAAAAGGCCTTAATATAAAGCCCATGACAACGGAGTTTCATATGGTGCCTTTTGCAAGACTGTGCAGCAATAATTATACTCTCACCGACATCAAAACAGACAGTTCACCAAGGTGTCTAAAAATGCTGCAGAAAGACCCAATACGGAAGTACTTGCAACTTACGGAAGTACTTGCAACTTACGGAAGTACTTGCACAGAACTTTAATTGTGTAAGATACATATTATTTTCAAAGGAATTGAACAGAATATACGTACCCAATGCATTATCAATGAATTGAAAACATTTGCACGATTATTCGATGAAACACTACAACGAAAATCTGAATGACAAAGGTGACAGCATCGCTACAGATGCCAATAAAATTGCTCATAAAATATAAAAGTGATTCATTTGCATTCTACCTTAGGGTCGTTAACAATGAATGGAAATAGATGTAAGGCATTCAATTTACTTCTGTTTAGATTACTCAAGGATTACTCAAGGGTGAAACATAGTATATATTTATTTATTTAAAATCAAGGTCAATTTTCAAAGATTAAGACTATAAAAAGATGTAAGAATTTACATTAGATAAAGATCTCAAAAAAGAACTCTAGCAATTAATAGTATGAATATTCATTAATGATTTTCACGGCACTGACAATTAAAACGAGATACGAGCTTCTATGAATTTGTAAGCAACACGAATGGCTGGCTAATGCTTATCTTTGTGGAAACAGGAAGTTAATCGAAAAGCTACTAGCTGATCCTTTTGTGATGGTATTTTGAAACCGAATTTTTATAAAAAATGTTGCAACCAACAGATGTCTTGCATCACAGAATAAAATATAAAGTTAACAATGCATATATTAAATTGTAGACACATTCAAATTTACATCAAATTTATATAATTCAGTTTCGGAGTTAGAAATCAGGGGTGTCAAATAGGTCGGTGTTCAAAAACTAGACTGGTACAATGTATGGTGATGTATAGGGAAAATATTCTTTCTTTCTTTCGGACCCACAGATTTAACGTACTGGCACTCCGCGCAAACACGAGGATAGTTTGGGCGCAGTAGGGAATCGAACTCGGGTCCTCCGAGGGCAATCCCCGTGCCTTAACCATTGGACTATCCGGCTCGTATAGGAAAATATAGGGAAAGTATTGGAATCAGGTCGGAAATTGGAACTGAGTTTTGACGAATTTCCCCTTTTTGGACTCCATCTAGAACAATAGTCTTTAAAGTAAAGTACGCGTACCCTAGTAGGTACGCGAGTTGATTCGTGATGGTACGCCAAGAAAATTTAATATTTTCTTTTTGTATTTTTCTCTTAAGACATGTTTTATATTGAGAGAAAAAATAAGAAAATTAATTTAAAAATAAGAAATATTAACTTATGATTTTGAATTACACGATAATGAACACAATATTATTATGAACACATTAATATAATTAGATGACTATATGAATATTACTTTACCAGAACGTCCGTTTTAAACAAAAAACATTTTTGTTCTATTCTACTTCGGAGCCTTCTTATTAGAAGCAACGTCCATTCAATCCCCCCCCCCCTCCCCAACGCGAGAAGATCTTAAGGGGTAGGCGATCAAAAAATTTTGCAGACCTCTGCTCTAGAACATGAATACATCATTTTCAAAGTTATATATGTATGTGTGTGCTTGTGTGACGATCTGTCTATTAATCAGTCTACGGAATGTAGTAATTCAAAAACTGTTCGATGAAATTTCATAAAATTTGATAGGAATGTCAAATAAGTATTTATCTTGTGTTATTTTGTTTGCTAAAACTTCAATTTTTACATTACAGAATGCAAAGACGAATAATGTTATGTTCTGTGATTCTCTGTCTAGATTTTTTTTTCATTCGCGACCTTTTTCAAGAATTTAAAATATGACTACGACCCGCAAGTGCAACAAGACTGCCCCCCCCCCCCCCTGCTCCAAAACTTTGAAATGTCCATTGGCTCAAAATGTCTGGTGATAATAACTTGTCAAGTTTTCAACCACAAATATGTACAGTCCTTTCCTATAATTCGAAAATCAAACAAGAAATCCCCTTTCCTCTTCCAAACAGAATGAGAAACGAACATCAAACCTGGAAATATATCAACAAGAGAAAAAAGAACACAAGGAAAAGAGCAAAAAGGAACTAAACAATTTTCAGCTTTACAAATACATTAAGCCAAACCTGCAACATTCGCCACATCAGAATTATCACGGAAAATCACTACCCTCATCCATAAACCTGCATCGTCAACCCATACACCCAGTCTAATATTTTATCTGGAAAAGTCCCTGCTGCCTTTTCGAACAGCAGGTGAATGAGCGAGAATAGAGGGGGGCTTAGAGGGCTAAGATAAATACACCCAGAACTCCATTCAGTCGAAACCATTAAATACCTTTCACTAGGAACGCTTCCCGGGATTGGCCTGAGCCTTTTCATTTCTAAGAAAAGAAAGGATTCCTCGGAAGAAAAGGGGGGCGCCGGGGTCTGGGGCTTTCATTAAGGTCCTTCCCGTAATCGAATCAGTACAGAGTTTCAATCGAATCATTAGAATGTTCCGGGAGAATGTGAGTGATGAGGATACAGAATGCAGGAAGAAAGGGTTTAAGAGGAGATTAAGGATTCTCTGTGAAGAGTTGGCTTAGCGATTCAGTCTTAGATTTAAGAGTGGAGAACGTTGAATTGGTTTACAGAGAAAATCAGTTATTTAATAAACGAAAAATCGCGAGCGTTATTTTATGAGTTTTACGGAAGATATTTTGTTTCTAAATCAATTTTTTACTTTCTTTTATCTATATACAGGAATAGACGCGGTGGCTGAGCTGTCAAGACAAGCGTTTGTTTCTTCGTGCTCGCAGGGCAGTGGGTTCGAGTCCCACCTGCGGTCATGGATGTTGTATAGTTGGGCGTAGTGTATTCCGTCCCACTGGGGTAACATCTTGTGACGGGCAACATTTTGTGAGGGGAAACATCTTGTGACGCGTATAAATAGTTCACGATTCTGGTTGATGTATACGCGAATGATTGAATGAAGGATGGGGCAGCCCACTGGTTAGCGCGTGGGGATTGCACTCGAACGACCCGAGTTCGATTCCCGTTTCTACCCAAACTGTCCCCGTGTTCACACAAAGAACGGGCACGTTAAATATGTGGATCTATAGGTCCTTCCGGGAGGTTGGTGGAAGGGGAAGGTCCTTGTGGAAGTTGCCCCACAGGGTTCCATTCTAAATTGGGTGGCACTTCCCGGCCGTCCAAAGCAGGTATCTTACACTTTCGGGTAGGCCGGACGGTCTGGGTCTTGAAGACGAAGAATGATTGAATGTATCAAGTGTCTGGCCGTTAGCAAATAAATCTATACACAGGGTGCTTTACTATAGTTGAATTTTCTTTTCAAGCTTTAACTATTGCTTTTATACACATACAGGGCGCTAGAAATAGGTATGACAAATTCCAATTGAGTCTGTTTTCTTTTCTATAACTGTTTCCAGGATGAGCAACACTAGATATTGTTTTCGAATTAAATGCACTAAATCACTGACATTTTTTTTTTAATTGTGTTTATTCTTCACATTTATCAAAATGGATGCAAAACGGCAGATAATAGTCAAATTTCATTTGAAAGGCAAGAGAAGTCGGGAATTTTTTAACGATTTAAAATATTTAGATATGTCAAAGAGATTTAATGGAAAATCCCTAAAGAAGTGCAGAAATTCTTTATAATCTGCCAGAAAACATCTTAAAAGTTACATTTGCCAAAAAAATAAAGCTGGAATTATCACAACACAAACTTAGTTAACTTAGTTAAAAAACGAGCTTCATTAGAAATCGCCTCATGTCACGAAGCGGCATGCTTAAATTCGAGATAACAATTTTATTTTCGATATTCGCCACTATTGCGCCCCCTGAAGAAGAAGAACTCAAGAGCAGTGAAACTTCACAGAAAAATATAATTAACCAACAGGTTGTTATCGTAAATATAAACATTGAAAAAAAATTGTTTCTTCTCTCTTCCCCCTGTTATTCAGGTTCACATCTGCAAAGGAATAACCAGCATCAAGCTCTAATCTTAATCTCTTAGATTTTTGCATATGGGGCTATATGGAAAATCAAAAACCTATGTAAGCAGAAAAATTCAGGAAATTTCTACTGAAGATATGGCATGAAATTCCGGATAACATACTGTGACTATATTGTAGAGACTTTACCGAGAAGATTATTATCTGTGGTTAAAGTAAAAGCAGACATAATAGAAATTGGTAATTAAATACCGATTATACCCCCCCATATATATATATATATATATATATATATATATATATATAAATACAAAAATAACGCTTTGGCAGACGATAATTAGCTGAATATTTCAGATATGAAGTTGGAATTTTCATGTACGCCTGCAGCTGCGGCTTTTCTGATAGTTTGCCGAAATTATCAACAAAGTAGCTGAAAAAAATGAGCAAAAGTTGCAGAATGTTTTACAGTGTAGTCTAAAGAATAAAACCCCGGTGCAGTTATCTACATATTCGGTGAGTTATTACTCATTAAAAAATCTGATGTGGGCAGACTGACTTTCCTTATATGACTTTCCCTTTGCAGAATGACTTTCCTTATATAATGCAATGAATTTACTATATTTACAGTAAAAAATAAACAGGTTATTCTTATAGTAGATACTTATATTCTTCCCAAGATATTAAATTTTCGTCAATTAGTCATCATTTTCATTGACTTAGCGTCATTTTTATCTATTTGGCGAGATTTTCGTTAATTTGGCAACATTTAAAAAAGCCGCCACGTTGGCGACATTCATACAAATTCGTCGCCAAAATCTCGCCAAGCGTTATGTACAGAGAAATAAGTTATTCTTATAGCAGATAAATGACTATTTGCGTTCAAATACAAAAGTATTATTCAAAGGATCTTTTCTTATGAATAGAACAAGCTAGATCCACGAGAATGATGTCACACAATTTATCGCATCATATTACATATGAAAAGTGGACATGCTTCTCAACAGTTAATATATATATTTTTTAATTTATGGGATTTAATCACAAATTTATTAGAAAAATATGCAATATCTCGATAACGGTTCATGCTAGCGTTCTGAAGTTTATATCAATCGTTCTCTAAGGAAAAATTACATAAGAAATGTCTATTTGCGTAACCCATTTTCAATTTTAGCCTATCTTGGTAGTTTTTTGCGTTATTCCTATTGTAAAAAATCTGAAGTGGGCAGCATATGACTTTCGCTACAAACTCATATTCACGTTCTCTTTATTTCTTTAATAATTCATTAAATTGAGTTTTATTGCACAAAATAACACTAAATTTGCACTTTTAATTCAGTTTTTGTTTTTATTTAGTAACTGGTCATTTTTTCAAAGGCGGCGTAACAAATAAAATGTGAAAAAACTAAAATATCTCGAGAACGGTTAGTCCTGAAATAATGGGGTTGGTTTCATTCTTTTCCTCGTTATAAAAATACGCATAAAACAAACATTTAATGCATACATTTGAGTATACGTAGTCTTTCATTTTAGATTCTGCCGGTCCATTTCGTAAAAAAAGGTAGGGTTTTCTTTTCCAAATTGTACCAACATCTAATCAGGACCAGGGCACCTCACAAGTAACTTATCTACTAAATTTTGTGAAATTTGGTCAATTCATACAGCTAGCTAGAATGCGGCCGTCCTTATGGTGGCTGAAGTCCTTGGATGAGTTGGAAGGCTTGGGTCTTCAACAGCTAGCTAGAGTGGATAATTAGCTAGAGTAGATATATGAGATTTTCGCAGGTCATTTGGCAAAAAAAAAGGTGGGTTCTTTTATTCCGAATCGTACCAAAATCTAATCAGCACCAGGATCACACACAAGTAACTTAACTATAAAATTTTATGAAATATTGTCTATTAGTTTTTGAGTTAGAGTGTATACATACATGACACAGGCAGACACACACACACAAACGTCACGTTAAAACTTGAAATTTCGTATTATAGAATCGCAAAATATGTAAATCCGTCGAAAACTCGAGTCTCGATTCTATTCCAATACTTTCCCTATACATTACCATGTATTGCAGGGAAAGTAAAATCTTCATCAAAATCGTCCACATCAGATTTTTTCCTTTCAAAGTTAGGGGGGCAATACATACACTGTAGTCGTAAAATTAACGGCGAACGTAGTCTAAACCTTTCACTCCACACATTTTGTCGTCCGACCCGAGCACTGTGCGTGTATACTGTAAGGGCATGCGAAGGACACAGGATGAACGTCCACTCCGAAAAAGAATTAAATCAACGGAAGTAACATGTGTCTATTCTTAAGTTTCCGAAGATGGGGACTCGAAAATCTCATTAAGATTCCATTTCTGAAACAGCAGGAGTCGCTCATTCGTCAGGACAATGAAGTGTCGAAATGCTATTTTTCACGCACAGCTTCAATAAATCTATATATAAAAAATAGTATTCTGGAGTTAGTTCTACGCTGCGTATGACATCAAATACGGAGATCTGGATTCTGGACTCATTTTGAAGATAAAGGAGGAAGAAAGTCTCTCTAACTCCATGGTTTAAATATTAAAATTCTGACCATGGAGGTAAAAGTAAGGAGTTAAAACTTCATATTAAGAAAATACCAATATCGTTTGAGATAATCATTCAGGTGGCGCTGGGATTAGTAGCCCTACATTGTTTGCTTTTCTGTGGCGAAAAGCCTTAGTTTAAATAACTACCAATTTTGTAAAAATAAATTATTAGCGCAATGCAAAATAGAACTGAAACAATAAAGAATATTCCTACGTATTCAAAATTATTTTAACCTTCAATTTATTTTTATCTCCCTATATTCTGTATTCTATCCTACAACTATGAAAGAATACTGGTTAATGTACTCATAATAAGGGAACCTTTAATTTAAAAATAATCGAAAATACATATACTAAATACTACGCCTTTCTGTTGTGTCAACTAACAATAGCAGCTACTTTACCAACACTGGTGACAACTAGGTATAATTCTAAGCCATGGAGTTAGAAAGGAGGAGATAAAACTCCTATGGATGAAACGCTTGAATATGCCATAATGCTTTGAAAATTATATCTAGGTGTCGCTAGTGTTTGTAAAGTAGTTGCTATTGTTAGTTGACACTATAGAAAGGCGTAGTATTTAGTATTTGTATTTTTAATAATTTTTAAATTAAGGATTCCTTAATTATAAGTATAATTAACCAGTATTTTTTCATAGTTGTAGGATAGAGTTCAGAATATGTGGAGATAAAAATGATTGGAAAGTAAAATAATTTTGAATAAGTAGGAATATTCTTTATTGCTTCAGTTATTCTTTGCGTTGTACTAATAAGTAATTTTTACAAAATTGACAGTTTAAATAAATATTTTAGGTCTTTCCCCCTATTTTAGGTCTTTAGTCCATAGAAATGCATACAATACAGGACTACTTATCTTATCCCAGCGCCACCTGAATTATTGTCTCAAACGATATTGGCGCTTTCTTAATATGAAGATTTAAAGATTTAACTCCTTCCTTTTACCTCCATGTTCTAAGCATTATGGCATTTTCATGCGGTTCTTCCATAGGAGTTTTATCTCCTTCTTTCTAACTCCATGCTCTCAAAATTAACTTCCTTATCCCGCTGAATCATGGAGGTAAAGGATGGTCTCGTCTCTAACTCCATGAGCTCAATACAGTTTCCCGTTTAGTTTCTTCAGGTATTAAAATTTTATGTTCATGCAGTTGTATCATGTTATGGCAACGCCTTTGACCTCAGATATAAACTCTTTGTTTCACCTCGATGGGTTACACAGAGAAGGATTGAGTGCTGTCTTTTATTATATAATATCTTATGAATAAACCGATTTTTTTTAATTACTTTAAGGGCATAATACTCACTAGTATACATAATTACAGTAGATATCCACGATAATTATCTCGGGAAAGGATAAAATGTAGAAATTGGGGCGGCAGTATGTATGATCGAGGAGAAAAATATTTTATCACTTCCAAAGTCAGTTTTAACATATTTAAAAATTCTTAATTAAAATATTTAAATCAGAGTTTAATAATAATTTAAATAATATGTTTTATGAAATTTTTAATATTAATGTATTTTTAAGACAATAGTTTACAGTAAGCTAGCTCCTCTATTAGTTCTGTTAATACCTCCACTTCCTCTATTTCGTTCCTACTTTTTTTTTCCAGTTCTTTTTCATAGAGTACGTAAAAAATTTGAAGAAATCAAAAGCTGATTAGAAAAAAAAATTGCTCTCGGAAAGAAATAGAGGTGTTCAATTGGGTGTATTTAGGGGGGGGGGGGGGGTCAGGAAGTACAAATGCATACCACTTTGGATAATGTCACCCCTTATAGAATATTTTTATAACATTACACGTGAACTTACAATAGAATAATGTGGGCTTGAAGCTTAAACACAACTTCTACAAAATCAATATATTTTCCTAAAGTTAAAATAATGTGAATCCCCAAAAATATAATACGAATATAATATAATGCAAAAAGAGAAAAAACTTCGAAAATGCTGTTTAAAATTAGAGCATATGGCCACAGACATGCTTCCTCCCTCGAGTATATTAATATAAATAATTTAAATTTATGCCTAAATAGGAAATATAGAAGGATCATTACATTTGGTATTTCCATGGATGTCTAATTTATACTGTGACTGCTGTGTCGCCAGGAGCGCCGACAGAATGCTATCAAAGGTGTACAATATTTTTTAATAGTGATGCGTTGATAATAATACTAACTTTGTTACATATAATTTCCCAAAAAGGTTATAATCCTCATCGCTTTTGTTTTCCTTTTATTTCTTTAATCATTTGTTTTCCTTTTATTTCTTTAATCATTTGTTTTTGCTGATAAATATTTTATCAATTTAGTAACTAAATCTATTTAAATCGATTTTACATAATGAGATCAGCAATTTTGCTCCTAATATTAATTTTGTTATTAACAAATATCTGTATATGTATTTCAGAAGAAAACTGAGATCTGTGAAGGCTGTTAATTGAAAAATACGACTTAGGGACTTCTAGAAGTTGGACAACTTTGATTTCCCAACCTTGTTTGTCGAGCTTATAAGGACGGTATCCCTGGCAGACTAAAAACAAATAAAACAAGACAGATAGAAATATTTATCGATTGTTTATACACAAGACATATCCACGGATAAATAAAAAATGTTTGCCAAGAAGAAGCACTAACATGATAATAAAGGGCACGGGGTACAATATGACTAATGAAGCCATAAAAATATCCATGTGAGGAGCAGGGTAAATTCAATGCATAGAACAAAATGAACACAAGGGAGAGGGATTTGATGTTGGCAGCAAATGACTTACATTTTCTACATAATGCAATGATTTTATTTCTTCAACAGCGAAATAGTGTTGAGCAAGATCCACGGCACAGAGATTTTGGCATTTTATTAACATGACGTATATTGAAATTTGACACTTTTGGTAACTTATGAGCAGAAGCAGAATGACCTATCCATACTCGCATGAAAAATCCTCATCAAAATGCAATAGATATTGAATTAACATCCCGTGAAAAAAATGGATATCGGCATACTCACTGACGTCAAAATACAAAACTATTGCAAAAAGTATTTTCTTTCGTGAATGGAACGAACCAGATCCATGTGAATGATGTAAAAAGATTGAAATAGCTAACATCAGTGATGGTAGCAAGAAACTGGCCCAAGGATATATCAATACAATGGAAGCATGGTTTATGACACACACACACACACACACACACACACACACACACACACATATATATATATATATATATGTGTGTGTGTGTGTGTGTGTGCATATTGTGTTCATTTCAAAGGGATATATGGACTTGAAAAAGAATTTTTTCGAAATGAACTATGAAGCCTAGAGCTCTTCCACGTGCAAGCTTTTTTACTTAATTTTTTTGTTTACCTATTTTCATTCCTCTCCTTTGAAATTTCTTGATTGTCTTTGTCTTTATGACCTGCATTACATATTATAATTTTCTCTTTATGGTTGAATTTTTATTTCACTGTATTTTGTAGGCAAATTTTAAGATAGTGTATTATCAGTTACTACTTACATTCTACCATTGGATTTACAATTTTATATATATATATATATATTGCGAGTTCTTTATCTTAGCGAATTAATAGAAATGATTTTATCTGTTTTCATATTAAATATTACGTATAAAGCAAGCATTAATTAATATATTTAGAATATTTATTCTTTTGTTTTAATTTACATCCATTTTGTCGGTCACGTCGTAAAAAAGTCCAGTTTTTCAATTCCAACATTTACTGAAAGTTAATCAGAACTATGGTTACGTCCTACGTACACAGCTGCCAAATTTTCTGGTACTGATTTGAGTTCAGTAGATACTTTAATTCGCATGACGTCAATAACCCAACTGAACGATAGCGAGCTTTTATGCTATACCATATGGGACAGCTCTCGGAAAAACGCGCAACTCGTGAAGTTCTTAATCAACAAACCAAATCCGAGAAGTTTCTAGAACTCCCCAAGGTGGGGATATTTCACCCGATTCGTTGCCAAGGTCAAGCGACACAGACCTTCAAATTATAAAAATGGTTTCCCGTTACGTGTTTGTAACACTATGTTGCACTTCTGTTTGACCTAAGTCACATTTCTTTCAAGATGTGCTCTATCCCTCGTCCTACGATGATGTTTCACATCAAAAACTACAGACACCAGTAATCTATCAATACCACATACAGAAAATAAAGCTGAAAAAACTATAAAAATTAGACCTTTTAAAGATAGATATTTTTTACTGAGCAGATGAAAATGAAACATTTTCAGAATGAAAACAAATAGTTTGTTAAAGAGCAACTTTATTGATCAGTTTTATATTGCAGCCTTTTTCAAATGAAATCATTGGAAAGAATGAAGGTCGTAAAATATCGATAAATTCCTTCACAGCTGTTCTTTTGACACATACATACTTCTCAAGAAGAGTTTCAAAAAGACAGAGGTGTATTTAGAAATGTCTCGTGTATTTTATTATATATCACTGATTTTTTGCATTCTTATACTATTGTATACTATTATATACTACGAGTATATACTATTGTATACTTTATTGGAAGAACATTTTATCATGTTGCTTAGCAATGGAATTAAATTAAATGTGTTTATACGGCAGACGATTTTCTTTTAATATATCCAATTAAAAAAATCTGATGTGGGGGGCATATAACTTTCCCTATGTATTGCAATGAATTTATTTCTTTCGCAATGAAAAAAATAATGTTTAAGATTTACGGCATATTTTTAATGTCAAATTGTACATTGGGCACTTTTCCAGATGACAACATGTAAAACTATTTTGAAGTACCCAACTTATATTTCCCACAACTCCAAATTAACAGTTATCAATATTCATAGCATCCGCCATAAGCAATATATTCCATATATATTTTAATAATTGATTCATCAATTTGGCGTCATTTTTATTAACTTAGCGCTATTTTTGCAATTTTAACGGTATTTTTGTCAATCTGGGGCGAAATGTCGCCAAGTTGGCGATATCTCGATACATGAGTCGCCAAGTTTGTCACATTTATCATCAAGCGTTACAGACAAACGGTGAGAACAAACAGCATTCCTTATATATAAATGACTGTTGGCGAATTGTTAGGCATAAAATACAGAAAATATCACACAAAGTATCGTGAATGGAACGAACTAGATTCACGAGCATAATGTTAACAAATGTATCGCATAATATTACATAAGAAATGTGAATATATTTAAGAATAGTTAATTCTTTTTTTAATTTCAGGTGATTTTTTTGATAAATTTATTTGAAAAAGTGTAATATTTCGAGAACGGTTTATGCTAGCGTACAAAAATGCGTGTCAAACGTTTTCTAATGAAAAATTACATAATAAGTGATTACTTACGTAACATTATTGAAAGTTTTGATTTTTTTTTTGATGATTTCTTCAAAATTTCATTCGGAAATTTGAGTGTGTTCTGAACATTCGATTGAGTTTAAAATCGGCTTCCAATATTCACTGATTGTAATTTTTGTACCAAATTTCGTTCAAAACGCTTCATTCGTTCCTGGGATATTGTCTTCACAGAAACACAAGCACACACACAAATATACACACAAATACACACACACTCACACACACACACATACACACACAACATACATGCACACACACACTTTTACACATGCACGCACACACTTTTACACACACACACAAACACACTCACACACACACAGACATCGCCTCAAAAAAGTTCGATTCAAGTTCAGGGATTCTTGAAACGTGCTCTTCCATCGAAAACTCGAATTCGAATTTCCGACCCCGTTATAATACTTTCCCTATACATTATACTATGTATATAGAGAAAAAAATAATGAAGAAATGGATAAAACAAAAATCAAGTTTATAAATGAACGGTATTGCATTTTGTATTGAATTGTGTGTGCTGGTTACGACCTTGCAGATTACGGAAATTATTGATATTTTCGATTTTTTTAAGTCATCTGTTTTATTCTGGCAAGGATTTTTCAAATTCATACATTTTCTATTGTGTTTAGCCGATCGATGCAACAGGATAAAAATGGTACTGGTATAACTTTCATCATTTAAGCATCTTCCTTTTGTCGTATATTGACCAATATATTTTGGAATTTGGTTTACAAACTTTTAATTCATTCATCTGGCGTATATTCACCAATATTTTTAGAATTTAGTTTACAAACTTTTAAGTTATTCATCTGGCGTATATTCACCAATATTTTTTAGAATTTAGTTTACAAACTTTTAATTCATTCATCTGGCGTATATTCACCAATATTTTTTAGAATTTAGTTTACAGACTTTTAATTCATTCATCTGGCGTATATTCACCAATATTTTTTAGAATTTAGTTTACAAACTTTTAATTCATTCATCTGGTGTATATTCACTAATATTTTTTAGAATTTAGTTTACAAACTTTTAATTCATTAATCTGGCGTATATTCACCAATATTTTTTAGAATTTAGTTTACAAACTTTTAATTCATTAATCTGGCGTATATTGTCCAATATTTTGGGTGATTTGGTTTATAAACTTTTAATTCATTAATCTGGAGACATATTTGTTAACTTAGCGTCATTTTTACAATGTTAACGAAATTTTTGTCAACCTGGGATGAAATGCCGCCAGGTTGGCGATATTTTACTAAACGAGTCTTCTTATATCATTTTTCAGATTTACCCGAGAAGATAATTTTCTATAGCAAGAATGCAGATTCATAAGTTTTTTTTAGGGAATTAAATTAAATATACTAATATCATTTTTTGAAGAATAATATGATTTAAAATACTACTAGAATTTTTACATATTTTGAATCACGTACAATGCCGGGTATATCTTCTAGTTATTGATAAAAGGTAAAGAAGTGGAGAAGCAATGTACATGAAACGCCCAATAATGGACGTAATGATCCCCTGACGGTCATGTGACACAAGGACAAAGTGGACTTTGTTAAAATTCAATTATGTGAATTCCCGTACTTAACACACAGTAATTTGAGTAAAAATTAATAAATATTAGAATCACGTAAATGGATCCGAGTCGAATTAAAAAAAAAAAAATAAGCTAATTATTTCATAATGTTTGCTTATAAATGTTTTAGAATACATTTCAATGCGTATGGAAAAAGATAAAAAATTTTTAATTTTGATGAAAATGTTCGTTTTGAATATATAATCCTGTAGAAAGGCTCGTTTGTATGAAAACTTTTGTCCCAACATGGTCGGGCCCCGATAGCAAAAGAGCCCGAACTGTATATAGATATATTCTTATAACAGACATAACAGATACTTTTTCAGATTTTTTTTCACAGAATTATTTATAAGGCCTTTGTTAAGATTTTCGTATCTGGGACTTCTAAGTAAGCCTGGAGTACACTAGAGCCCCATCTCCGGTCGAACAATGAGACAAGCAACATCATCACTCACCTCATCATCGTCGACATCGATACCCGCATCCGAGAGCAGATCCTCATCACTGGTGGCCGAATCCTCGCACCATCGGCGACGGCGGCCCGGGGACCAGGCCGTCCTTGCCGCTGCTGCCATCCTGGCACAAACAAATAATCACACACAAAGAAATAAAACAAATAACGGGATGCCGCAGAGACAGACGATACGGTCATCCACCGATAGATCCCGGGGTGAAGGAGATGCTGATCCAGAGGGAGGACGAAGTCGACTGAGCAGACGAGAGTGTGTAGGGATCGGGATGGAGTACGGGTAGGGGGCGCTGCGGAGAGAGCGTATGCGGTAAAAGGAGGGAGAGGATGCAGTGGAGAAAAGAAGGATCAGAGGATAGTGTACCGCGGGGTTTGAAAAGTAGAGATTTCTTTCTGGAGGAGGAAGAATTGAATAGCAGAAATGTGTTGCAGTGGAAATTGGAATGTTTTCGGAGATCAACGTTTCAGGGGAGCTTATACGCTACGGTGTGTGATGGAGAATTCGAGTTGGAGTCCGATTATACTGTCGCCGAAGTAATTCTATGTCTCACTCGGTAGTTTCAATGGGAGTGTGTGAGGGAAAGCGCAACATTGAAACAGGACAGTGCTGAATGATTTTGGCATTCCACTTCACACACAGAAATCTCGATTTTGCGATTTTAACGGGAACTCGTAGAAAAATGTATCATAGGAAAATGTAAAATTTGGAAACTTATACAGCAGAATTCTGATAATGTCTCCCCCCCCCCCCTCCCTTTTTTTAAGGAAAAAAAAAATGAACCAAATATAGAGGGGGATGGGTGGGTTATAATATGATTTCCGTTTATATATATATATATATATATGTATAATACGTCTATAGTTACTTATTTGTAACAGATATGCTAAAGATGGGTTTTTTTGTACTTACCGTAGTTTATGCATAGTTTTCGATTAAAAATTTCAATTTATATATATATATATATATATATATATATATATAACATCAATGGGTGTTGCAAGAAGATTTCAATAGAAATTTTCGAACATAAAAAGGGGTTTTATATAAAAATTTCGGATAAAATACTGATTTTCCAGGTCTTTTAACCGAATTTTTTTAAATACAATTTACATTCCATAAAGTATTAAATAATAAAATAAAATTTTTTATATCGTTCGCTAAAATGGCGCCCCTACTGAAGATAACATCAACCATAGAATGAACCGGTTTCGCACTTTCTAGTAGCTCTTCAGTATGGAACAGCAGATGCATGTAACGGCAGCAAGAAAACTTGCCGTGCGCACGTAATCTTGCGGACCTCAATGGAGACTGATAAATACCGTTCAATCCCGCAAGCACCGTTAAGTTTCCCAAAGATTGAGCTCAAGCTGCAAATGACAAAGTTCATACTCACAAAACCAGCCTGAAGAGGACTCTGTAAATATGAAGAAGCGACTTTCTCGGTTGCAGTCCTGACTTGGGAAATGAGGAAGAGAATAATAATGATCTCCTTCGTCAGTGCAAAAGAACCAACAAACCCAAAGTCCAGAAGGGGAATGGGCGCAAATTTTGCGAAAGCATTAAAAATTCACGATTTTACAAAAAAGGCGTTAAAATTTACGATTTTTTACGATAGACTACATAAATTCGCGCTTTTTATAAAATATCGTTCAAATTCGCAATTTTTACAGAAGAACGCTAAATTTTGTGATTTATTACAAAAGACGCTAAACGTCGCAATATCTGCGAAATACGCTAAAATGTGCAATATTTGCGGAAAAGCGTTACATTGTCTGATTTCCACGAAAAAGCGTTAGAATTCGAGATTTCTTTTATGAAAAACCTTTAAAATTTACGAGTTTACATAAAAGCATTTTCCAAATTTCAATTCACAGTTTTTACGAAAGCACGTTAAAATTCGCAGATTTTACGAAAGAGCATTCTTAAAATTCGAGATTTCTTACGAAAGAATCCTAAAAATTGCGATTTTTATGAAAGAAGGCTAAAATTTCCTATTCTTACACCGTATTCGGAAATAAAAGATCGCGGTGTAATTATTAGCGATTTTCCAGAAATATTTTCCGATTTTCAAGAGTCTAAGGCTAAAACGAGTAAAATAAATAGTTTTACTCTTAAATCTAATAGTTTTTAAAGATTTACCGTAGGCGTACGAATCTTATCGACTTTTATAGTAGTTGGGCACCATCTAAAATCGCTTCTATCATTTATTACTTTCCCTGCAATACATGGTAATGTATAGGGAAAGTATTGGAATCATGCCGAAAATCGCAACTCGAGTTGTCGACAGATCTACACGTTTCGAGACCTCTAGAATACGAAAAAACTATTTTTAGCGTAACGTCTATGTGTGTGTCTGTCTGTCTGTGCAGATTTTGTATTCACTCTAACTAAAAAAGTAATTGACCGAATTTCATAAAATTTGGTAGGTAAGTCACTTGTGGGCGAATCTGGTGCTGATTAGTTTTGGGTACGATTCGGGATAAAAGAACCCGCCTTTTTTTTGCGAAATGGCCCGCAAAAGCTTGTATCCACTCTAGTTGAAAATCTAATGGACCGAATTTCACACAATTCAGTAGATAAGTCATTTGTGGGTCACCCTGGTGTTGATTAGATTTTGGTAGGATTCGGAAAAAAATAATCTGCCTTTTTCTGCAAAATGGCCCGCAAAAATCTAAAATAAAAAACTACGCATGCTCAAATATATCCATTAAATGCCTGTTTAATACGTAATTTTTAACGTAGAAAAGAGTAAGACCAACCCTATTACACTAGGACTAGCCGTTCTTGAGATAGTTCAGTTTCTTCGTATTTTCTTTACGCCACCTTTGAAAATAAGTCCAGTTATCAAATGAGAAAGAAAATTGAATTAAAAGTGAATCAAATTTAATTAAAATAAAGAGAACGTGGATATAAGTCTGCAGGGAAAGTCATGTGCTGCCCACATCAGATTTTTTTTTATAGAGTTATTCGCCACAAGTTAAGATAATACAAGCTGCAGCACTAACAATTCTTTCTCTTAATCACAAAACTCGTCTAGGGGGGCTCTCATTATGGATCCAAACTTTGGAAACGTCCCCTATTAGCATGTTCAGTGATTATGAAATGATATATTTATGGTATAAAAAAAAAAATCATTACGTTTTTCTCAATCCTTCATTTGAAGTATGCAATATATAACTGTAGAAAAATATGTGGGGAGTCGAAGAGCGAAATCCTAAAATCGTCCTAGAAATTTAGTCAACATAGACGCAATGAAAAGTCAGTGCAGCAAGCTGTTTAGCCAGTGCGAAGCTATTATTCCTAACCCCACTACGGTGCTGTATCGGCACGATTCAATATTATTCGAAAATGGTGATTAGTGAATTAACTAACAGAAACAATTTTCCCGTGTGACTTTATGGAATTAGAAACAAAATAATTGGAAATTGAAGTGTTCTCTCTTAAAAAACAAAGCAACGAACTTTGTCAAAGCGTCCTCGGAGAAGAACAAGCAAGCAAGGCAACAATGTGGGCATTCACGACGGCGACTCAGCTCCTACGTCACGGCACTGTGTTTCATTCATAACCACAGGCTCATTCACACGTTCTTTTTTCATTACTACTACATGGTGAAGGAGGGGGGGGGGGCGACATTGTGACACTCGAGTCACTTAGATTATATGTCAAGCGGTGTTCTGTTCGAATAATTCCAGCCAAAATGCGAGAGGAAGAGTTCGGTGTCAATTTCTATATGATGTCACCATGACACGGAGTTCTCGACAAAACAACTTATTTTAAATGCATACAAAGTAAGGAGGAATGATTGGTAATCTTTTGGTACCTGCGGTCAGAACTGTAATCCTCCATTCGATCCTAGATCTTCCTTTCCGAGATCCTGGCTACGCCTATGATTAAGGGTGTATACCTTTCACAATTTAAATATAACTTTAAAAACTGCCTATAAGAAAGCAGGTGTACGTCATTTAAGTGACGATAACTGCTTCGAGGACAGTATAAGCCCCTTTCTTTAGGTTAAAAGAACAGTATGCTCCCTCACAACCGCTAACAACGAACTGCGACTAGGCAAGCACAGAGCATTTCAAACTGGGTTACAACAACCAACGCAATAAATTCACTAGCGGCTAATATCAGTTATTAAAAAAAAACTGATGTGGGCAGCACATGACTTTCCTTATATAATGCAATGAATTTACTACTTTTACAGTAAAAAAAATAGATTATTTTTATAGTAGATATTTGTATTCTTTCCAAGAGATTGAATTTTCGTCAATGAGTCGTCATTTTCATTGATTTAGCGTCATTTTCATCCGTTTGGCGAGTTTATGGTTAATTTAGCAACATTTAAAAAAGTCGCCAAGTTGGCGACATTCCACCAAATTTCTCGCCAAAATCTCGCCAAGCGTTATGGACGGAGAAATAAGTTATTCTCACAGCAGATATACGGCGTTCGTACAGCAGACTGTTGACGTTCAAATACAAAAGTGTTACTCAAAGTATCTTTTTTCATGAATGGAACGAGCTAGATCCACGAGAATGATGTCACCAGATTTATCGCATGGTATTACATATGAAAAGTGAACATGTTTCTCAATAAGAAATATATATTTTTTATTTTATATGACTTTTTGATGATTTTTTTGAAAAATGTGCAATACCTCGAGAACGGTTCATGTTAACTTTCTAAAATTTATGTCAATCGTTTCCTAAGGAAAGATTACATAAGAAATGTCTATTTGCGCAACTTTATTATAGGTTTTGATTTTTTGACGATTTTTTCAAAATTTCACTCGAAAATTTAGGGGGGTTTTGAACATTCGATTGCGTATAAAAACAATAGGCTTCCATTGTTTACGGATTGTAATTTTTGTATCAAATTTCTTTCGAATCGGTCCATTCGTTCGTCAGTTATCGTCTCCACAGACTCACTGACACAGACACACACACACACAGACATCACATCAAAAATGTTCGAATCGTGATCAGGGATGCTTGAAACGTGCTCTTCCGTCGAAAACTCGAATTCGGGATCCCGTCACAATACTTTCCTTATACACTATTGTATATAAGGAAAGTAAAAAAGAGAAAAAAAAGAGAAAAAAAAAACGAAATCAACACGGGCTGATAAAGAGTCCCTAGACCACCCACAAAGACGAGGGAAGCTAGTTCTGAAAATGAAACCTTAAGTATTGATATAGGATTTAAAATAAAACAGAGCGAAAAAATATACAAATCGTTAAATTATTCGTTAAAAAAACGTTCAAACGGAGGAAAAAAAATAGTCAAACTCTTGTAAAGGAAGTAACAAAAATTAAGGGGGGGGGGGGCAGCAGTAATTAATAAGGAAGTAACTAAAAGAAGTAACCGGTAAGTTAATTTTATCAAACTACTATACTGACTAGGTCAAAAAATATGTGTATAAACAGCATGGTAAACACGCCAACCAATAAACTTTAAAATCAAACACAACCAAATAAGTGGTTAGAAAGTCGTTTGTTGAAATTTCCTTATTATGACGTACAAAATCACACAGCCAAAGAAAGCGTTTTGGACATTATCATGCCCTTCATCAGTGGCCATAATGTCCGAAATAATTTTTATTACATTTAAATACAAAAAAATATGTATTTAAATGTAGTAAAAATTATTTCACAAAATTAATTAGAAAATATTTGTTAAAAATATATCAATTTCGAAATAATGCTAGTTTTTTATCATTACATGCTAATGACACTTTGAGCCAGCATATATTACTTTCCTTATATACATAATGTATAAGGAAAGTATTGTGACGGGGTCGAAAATTCGAAATCGAGTTTTCGACGGGAGAGCACGTTTCAAGCATTCCTGATCACGAATCAAACATTTTTGAAGTGATGTCTGTGTGTGTGTATGTGTGTGTGTGTGTGTGTATGTGTGTGAAAGTATGTGTGTGTGTGTGTGTGTGTGTGTATGTGTGTGAAAGTATGTGTGTGTGTCAGTGAGTCTGTGGAGACGATAACTGACGAACGAATGGACCGATTCGAACCAAATTTGGTACAAAAATCACAATCCGTAAACACTGGAAGTCTATTGTTTTTAAATGCAATCGAATGTTCAGAACCCCCTAAATTTTCGAATAAAATATTGAAAAAATCGTCAAAAAATCAAAACCACTAGTAAAGTTACGTAAATAGACGTTTCTTATGTAATTTTTCATTAGAAAACGATTGACATAAATTTTAGAATGCTAACATGAACCGTTCTCGAGATATTGCACATTTTTCAAAAAAATTATTAAAAAGTCATATAAAATGAAAAAAAATATTTCCTATTGAGAAACATGTTCACTTTTCATATGTAATACCATGCGATAAATTGGGTGACATCATTCTCGTAGATCTAGCTCGTTCCATTCATGAAAAAAGATACTGTGAGTAATACTTTTGTATTTGAACGCCAATAGTCATTTTTCTGTTGTAAGAACAACTTATTTCTTCGTCCATAACGCTTGGCGAAATTTTGGCGACAAATTTGGCGGAATGGCGGAATTTGGCTGACTTTTTGAAATGTTGCCAAATTAACGAAAATCTCGCCAAATGGATAAAAATGACGCTAAATCAATGAAAATGACGACTATTTGTCGAAAATTCAATATCTTGGAAAGAATATTAGTATCTACTGTAAGAAAAACCTATTTTTTTACTGTAAAAGTAGGAAATTCATTACATTATATAAGGAAAGTCATGTGTTGCCCACATCAGATTTTTTATAAACGGAACGAACTAGATCCTCGAGAATGATGTCCTCAAATTTATCGCATGGTATTACATATGAAAAGTGAACATGTAGTGAACAATAGGAAATGTTTTTTTTTATTTTATATGATTTTTTGATAATTTTTTTGCCAAAATGTGCAATATCTCGAGAACGGTTCATATTAGCGTTCCATAATTTATATCACTCGTTTTCTAATGATAATTTACATAAGAAATGTCTATTTGCGTAACTTTATTCAATGTTTCGATTTTTTGACGATTTTTTCAAAATTTCACTCGAAAATTTAGGGGTTCTGAACATTCGATTGCTTATAAAAACAATAGGCTTCCAGTGTTTACGGATTGTGATTTTGTACCAAATTTTGTTCGAATCGGTCGAGTCGTTCGTCAGTTATCGTCTCCACAGACTCACTGACACACACACAAACACACACACACACACACACACACACACACACACACACACACACACAGACATCACTTCAAAAATGTTCGATTCGTGATTAGGGATGCATGAAACGTGCTCTCCCATTCTCGAATTTGAATTTTCGACCCTGTCACAATACTTTCCTTATACATTATGTATATATGTATCCTTATACATTATGTATTAATGTATAAGGAAAGCATTGCGACGGGATCGAAAATTCGAATTCGAGTTTTCGACGGGAGAGCATGTTTCAAGCAATCCTGATCACGAATCAAACATTTTTGAAGTGATGTCTGTGTATGTGTGTGTGTGTCAGTTAGTCTGAGGAGACGATATCTCACGAACGAATGGAGCGATTCGAATGAAATTTGGTACAAAAATCACAATCCGTGAATACTGGAAGCCTTTTGTTTTTAAACGTAATCGAATGTTCAGAACCTACCTAAATGTTTCAGTGAAATTTTGAAAAACTCATCAAAAAATCAAAACCTTTAATAAAGTTACGGAAATAGACGTTTCTTATGTAGTTTTTCCTTAGAAAACGATTGACATAAATTTTAGAACGCTAGCATGAACCATTCTCGAGATATTGCACATTTTTCAAACAAATTTATCAAAAAATCCCTTAAATTAAAAAAAAATATTAATTGTTGAGAAACATGCTCACTTTTCATATGCAATATCATGCGATAAATTTGGTGACATCATTCTCGTGGATCTAACTCGTTCCATTCCCGATAAAAGCTACTTTGAGTAATACTTTTGTATTTGAACACCAATAGTCATTTATCTGCTGTAAGAATAACTTATTTCTCCGTCCATAACGCTAGGTGAGATTTTGGCGACGAATTTAGCGGAATGTCGCCAATTTGACGACATTTTTAAATGTTGCCAAATTAACAAAATCTCGCGAAATGGATAAAAATGACAGTAAATCAATGAAAATGACGACTAATTGAAGAAAATTCAATATCTTGGAAATAATATAAGTATCTACTATAAGAATAACATTTTTTTAACTGTAAAGTAGTAAATTCATTGCATTATATAAGGAAAGTCATGTTCTGCCCACATCAGATTTTTTAATTTTATGTGATTTTTTAATACATTTATTTGAAAAATGTGCAATGTCTAAAAAAACGGTTCATGCTAGCGCTCTCATTTTTGTGTCAATCGCTTTATAATGAAACATTACATAAGAAATTATTATTTAAGTAACTTTATTGAAAGTTTTGATTTTTTTTCAAAATTTCATTCGAAAATTTAGGGGTATTCTGAAAATTCGATTATGTTTAGAAACATTAGGCTATCAGTATTTACTGATTGTAACTTTTGTTCCAAATTTCATTCGGATCGCTCCATTCGTTCGTGAGATATCGTCACAGAAAGACATCACCCCAAAAAACTTCCGATTCGTGTACAGGGATGCTTTAAACATGTTCTCCCGTCGAAAACTCGAATTCGAATTTTCGACCCCGTCACGATACAGTAATTGTAAATCCATTTAAAAAACTTGGAAATAGAGTGTAACGATTTGTTATAAGTTGCGATAAAAATAATTGCTAAATAATCGCTAAATGCAATAAATTATGGGAAAAATAACTCAAAGTGAATGGAAACAATATTTCAAAGCTTGCTAAAAATTATTCTCAAAATACAAGGATTGATTTAATTGTGTTATTTGTGCTTCTAAACGCTGTTCAAATTTTTCTTATCCTTCCCACAAAGTGCATTGTACTTATTGATGTCTTTTGCTTGTTCTATAGGACATTCCAGCACAATCTAGACGATGTTTGTCAAACTAAGTTTTCAACACTGTTTAAAGAGATCCTATACAGGGGTTTCTAGCAAAGTCTTTAAGCATTCCAATAGCTTTGTAAGGAAAGGACCATGATTGTATATGTTAGGTCTATCTCCAGTAAAATGACCATATCCGATCGAATAAAAGTGATTGCTCTGCATCTAGCGCCGAATTTCAAAAGTTGGGGTAACCAGTTGGCAAAGTAAGATAGGAGAAAAAAGCCAATAACAAAGTTGTAGTGCATTATCTAATGAGTAAAAATGGACTCTAAAACTGTTACAGGAGGCATTTATATGATACAATAAGGCTATTGGCGAATGGCTTACCTATTTAGGAATACAAAAATAAAGAACACTTACATCCATAGGAACCTAAAGTACAGTCTATTCAAACCATAGGCACAGACTTAAAAAATTATTGGAAATTTTAAATAGAATGATCCATGTATTTTTCAAAATATTTAAGTATAATTTGAATTATACTTCAATATCTGACACAATAGGACGAATGAAATGCTAAAATGAAGCAAATTATAGTTAAGTACAGAAACATATTTTTTCCCTCCAGATAATAATTTATTTTATTTATTTTGCTCTTGAAGGAGTAACATTATTATATACAATATACAGATAATGTGAATTTCTAACTCAGTTATCCTTATAAAAGTAATGAAAAAAAATAAAATAAAATTTATTTCTAAGTATTTTTAAATATTCTCTTTAAATCATTTCTGAGTTTTTTATTCTTTATTGTTTACGAATTAGCTTGTAATTTAGCTTATATGCACTATTTTCCTTATATTGGTATTATACGCAGATATCTTTATTTTTTAAGTTATGATTATATAAGTTACAGCTTATCTCCAATCTATCATTGAAATTTCATAATATATATATATAAATATATATATAATATATATATATATTATATATATATATATATATATATATATATATATATAATATATATATATATATATATATATATATATATATATATATATATATATATATATATATATATATATATATATATATATATATATATATATATATATATATATATATATATATATATATATATATATATATATATATATATATATATATATATATATATATATATATATATATATATATATATATATATATATATATATATATATATATATATATATATATATATATATATATATATATATATATATATATATATATATATATATATGTATATATATATATATATATATATATACACATTGTATTCTGTAGGCAAAAAAATTTTTAAGACAGTGTATTATGAGTTAATTCTTCCATTCTACCATTGGATTTAAGATTTTAATATTAATTATTAGATTAATAATTTCTTTTAACAAAGTTGTTATAGTTTTTGAGATATCAATAGTGTATTCAGAATACAATAAACAGTCTGAGGGGTAAATTTCTATACACACTTTATATATAGTAAACAGGGAATGAATAATGAAAAAAAAATTGATAACAGAATAAGAATAACTGATAAGAATTGATAACAAAATTTATGCATACATGCGTGCATTTTCTCCACTAAATACCCACAAAAATATTAAGGGTTCAAAGAACCCAAAACAAAATTATGAGGGGTTCAAAGAGTGTCTCTAACCCACGAAGTGGGGAGCCGCTGATTCAAACCATGTACATTTGAATTCGAGAAAGAACACGACTGCGAATTTTGACGACCTTTTGAACATGCATCGCCGACTGTATACGCGCTCCGTGCGTTCCTGGTGTCGATTTCTACTCATTAGATAATGCTCTACAACTTTGTAATTGTCTTTTTTCGTATATCTTGCTTTGTTACCGAGTTCGTTATTCTAACTTTTAAGATGCTGCAATCATTTTCATTCGATCAGGCATGATAGCTTTATTATATATAAACCTAACGTGTACACGCATGGACTTTTCCTTACAAAGGTATTGGAGTGGTTAAGAATTTTCCTAGGAACCCGCTAGACCAATCCGCAAAAACTCAAATTTGAGGAAATGTGACCTTGACTTTTAGAGCCTTATTCGAGCTTCTGATTCATTCATTGATTCATTTACTCCTGACATAACTTACGTTGCATTTCACTTCAAAGAATAAAGCATATGATTGTTGCAATGTGATTGCTAAAGCACGGAGAGTTTTTTCTGAGGTTTGCATTGCCACTATTCCAGGTCCCTTCAATAAGGAGCGAATTCAGATAAAATGACGAATTAGAATGATGCATATAGTGAGATCAAAATGCTGAAACCAGCCACAAAATATCCGAAGTGCTATCTACGTACCTCAGCATTTTCTTATTTATATTTCACATGGATTAGTTTTCGTTTGCAAGATATTCTTTTAAAATAATTTCTAAATTATTTAAAACAATTATTTTTATTTTCTTATACCATGTAGTATATAAATAAAGTGTTATTTTCATTAAATTTTTCGAATTCGATATTTGAATGCCAATATATGTTTTAAGAACTCCTGAATATGTTTTGACTATTTTTGGAGGGATGTCATTCTGTCTGCATGGGGTCGATCTCTGCATGCGATAGTGGTCACAAATATTCATGGATTTTCACAAAACTTTAATATATCCGGTTCCATTATAAAAAAATCTGATGTGGACAACACATGACTTTCCTTATATAATGCAATGAATTTACTACTTTTACAGTAAAAAAAAATATGTTTTTCTTATAGTAGATACTAATATTCCTTCCAAGATATTGAATTTTCGACAATTAGTCGTCATTTTCATTGATTTAGCGTCTTTTTAATCCATTTGACGAGATTTTCGTTAATTTGGCAACATTTCAAAAAGTCGCCAAGTTGGCGACATTCCGCCAAATTCATCACCAAAATCTCGCCAATCGGTATGGACGGAGAAATAAGTTATTCTTACAGCAGATAAATGACTATTGGAGTTTAAATACAAAAGTATTACTCGAAGTATCTTTTTTCATGAATGGAACGAGCTAGATCAGTCGAGAGAACGAGCTGATGTCAACAAATTTATCGTATGGTATTACATATGAAAAGTGAACATGTTTCTCAATAGGAAATATTTTTTTTTTCATTTTATATGACTTTTTGATAATTTTTTTCAAAAATATGCAATATCTCGAGAACGGTTCATGTTAGCGTTCTAAAATTTATGTCAATCTTTTTCTAATGAAAAATTACATAAGAAATGTCTACTTGCGTAACTTTATTAGCGGTTTTGATTTTTTGACGATTTTTTCAAAATTTCATTCGAAAATTTAGGGGGAGTTTTGAACATTCGATTGCACATAAAAACAATAGGCTTCCAGTGTTTACGGATTGTGATTTTTGTAGTAAATTTCGTTTGAATCGGTCTATTCGTTCGTCAGTTATCGTCTCCACAGACTCACTGACACACACACACACACACACAGAGACATCCCTTCAAAAATGTTTGATTCGTGATCAGGGATGGTTGAAACGTGCTCTCCCGTCGAAAACTCGAATTCGAATTTTCGACCCCGTCACAATACTTTCCTTACACATTATGTACATAAGGAAAGTAAATAATCTAGAACTAGAGAGAACTATTTTTAAATCGAGAGAAAACTATAGTTTCAATCATTGTTGTGAAAAATAGCCGCGATACAATCTTTCGTTCGTGATTCATTAGCCCCCTTCCTTGGGGGAGGGGGAGTTATCCCCCGGGGACATATTGTCAAGTATGGAATCAATCGAAATAATTTTTCAAGCCCTTTACAGTGAAGAGTAACAAGCTACGGTTGTAATTTGGACCCATAATACCGAATTTTCAAAAATTTTCTTGCAAAATTTAAAAAAAAAAAAGCGACTAAAAATGGATTCTGGTATCACACATCGATTAAATTTAATTTGGCAACCGATCAGTCGCGCAGATAAGTCAGATCAATTTGGCTGATTTGAGCTTTGTATTCTCCTATTAAAATGTGTCTGGGTCATTTGTGTATTTATCAATGTCCAATGTTTTGGCGTGAATAACCTCTATAGCCCGGATATCCGGCTGAAACCGGGGCATTACGAAAAATGGAAACACTTCGGACGCTTATAGCTCCAAACCTAAGAGATAACAATATAAACAATTTATATTTGTTTTATCAGACATGGTGTGCCAATTATGAATATACAAAAATAATTTCAATATTTTAATATTTTTAACTATATATATGTTACATATTAACTTCGATATATCTTTGGTTCTTATAAACTATTTTTATTCTTTATTATTTGCGAATTAGCTTGTAATTTGTCTTATATGCATTATTTTCCTTATTTTGGTTTTATATATAGATATCTTTATTACTTTCCTTATATACATAATGTATAAGGAAAGTATTGTGACGGGGTCGAAAATTCGAATTCGAGTTTTCGACGGGAGAGCACGTTTCAAGCATCCCTGATCACGAATCGAACATTTTTGGGGTGATGTTTGTGTGTGTGTGTGTGTGTGTGTGTGTCAGTGAGCCTGTGGAGACGATATCTCACGAACGAATGGAGCGATTCGAATGAAATCTGGTACAAAAATCACAATCCGTGAATACTTGAATCCTATTGTTTTTAAACGCAATCGAATGTTCAGAACCCCCTAAATTTTTGAGTGAAATTTTGAAAAAATCATCAAAAAATCAAAACCTTTAATAAAGTTACTCAAATAGACATTTCTAATGTAATTTTTGCTTAGAAAACGATTGGCACAAGCTTTAGAACGCTACCATGAACCGTTCTCGAGATATTACACATTTTTCAAATAAATTTATAAAAAAATCCCATAAATTAAAAATAATATAATAACTGTTGAGTTAAACATGTTCACTTTTCATATGCAATATCATGCGATAAATTTAGTGACATCATTCTCGTGGATCTAGCTCGTTCCATTCATAGCAAAAGATACTTTGAGTAATACATTTGTATTCGAACGCCAATAGTCATTTATCTGCTATAAGAATAACTTATTTCTCCGTCCATAACGCTTGGCGAGATCTTGGCGACGAATTTAACGGAATGTCGCCAACTTGGCGGCTTTTTTAAATGTTGCCAAATTAACGAAAATCTCTCCAAATGGATAAAAATGACGATAAATCGATGAAAATGACGACTAATTAACGAAAATTCAAACGAAAATCTTGGAAAGAATATAAGTATCTACTATAAGAATAACTTATTTTTTTGCTGTAAAAGTAGTAAATTCATTGCATTATATAAGGAAAGTCATGTGTTGCCCACATCAGATTTTTTTTAAGTTATGGTTATATGAGTTACAGATTATCTCTAATCTATTATTGAAATTTCATATAATATGTATATATACATAAATATATAATATGTATATATATATATATATATATATATATATATATATATATATATATATTTTAACTATAAAATACAGTTATGTAAATGTTCATTAGGAAATCCAGTTTCTATATTAATAATTCCTTTTTACAAAGTTGTTATAGTTTTTGTGATATCAAATTGAAGTTTTGTCAAGTTGAAGAAGATGGAATTTTTTTTCCGTTTTTAAAGATTATAATGCTCATATCACAAAGCTAAAAGTTAACTATCAATTCGAAACTAGGAACTCGTAGTCCTTTAAAAGTCCTATAAGGAATTAATTGGATTTCGGATCGAGTTCTTAGTTTTCGGAATTGATTACTAGCTGAGCATGGGCGCCCATAGGACTTTTTCCAGGAGGGAGCAAATCACTGACATCAGTGTAGCAAACACAAGGATAAGATGTACAACATCGACAAGTTTGATGCCCCTCCCCTTTGTAACATTGAACGTCCAGGGAGAGGAAAGTGCCCCCTATTTCCCTCCCCTGTGGGCGCCTATATACTAGTAGCTGCGGTGTCTACAGTTAGCAGTCACTAAATATAGCAACCAGTTTTTTATAGCAGTCACTTTTTTAGTAAAGCAACAAAAGTCGGTCGAAAAGCTGAGAGGGACCAGTGGGGTCAGGATTCAATTTATACGTTCAATGAAATGTAATAGTAAATACTGATGCACATAAAAGGAGTCATAAATGATACAAAACTATCAAAATATTCCGTGTCAGCAAGCAGTTACATGATTTCATGTTCAGGGTGAGCAGGTCGAATGGGTCCATAGCAGAGTAGAAAATGCAACGTGAAAATTTCATCAAAATCTTAGCAAAAGTCGCTAAGATAGATAAAACGCAGATTTAAAAATTAGGGGCCGCCCTCCTCCTTCAAAATAAAAGTGAACACCCGAAAGATAGAACCACCACCGCGAAACAAAAAGGGTGTACTCACAAAGAGAACGCTCTCTCTCCAGTGAAATCCAGCTTGCTACCACATACTCTTTGAACTGAAGTCTGCATTTAAAGATCGCCTTTTGAAACCCGTTCACCCAGTGGTATAGTCGTAAAATAAGTAGTGCCGGGGGGCTTTACAAACTGCATCACAATGTCATAAAATACTAGTAGTAAATACGTTCATCTACATAATATGGTGTCATAGTTGTTAGCAGGGATGTTTATGATTAATATTACTTGAAAATGTACCCGGCGTCGCCAGAGATTTAAAATGCAAACTGATAAATACTAAACCGGCGATAAATACTCTACTCACAGTGAATTTCTGTAAAATAAATAACGTTGTAATAATACCCTCTTTTATAACAAAAGTAAAATAAAAAGATAACTGTTGCGTGAGTACACACACGACCGCTTATTTTAAATCCAGGGCAACGCCGGGTATATTTTCCAGTATTAAATAAGCGCCCGCTACTTAAATAATACAGATACGGATAACACCCTATTCAATTTCCAAATCACCCGTTTTGAACTAAAATCACTCTTACGATACAAAATGTCCAAAATTAAATTTCCTAATTGCCTGTTTTGAACTAAAATCATTCTCACGCTACAAATGAAATTGCCAAATCTCAATTACACATTGGGACGTTATGCGCGAATGGACAACACGATTCCCTCGTGCGTAGGTGTGGCCTCAGTAGGTAGAACAGCTCAGGAAAAGGGGTTCGCTCAGCAAAGGAGAAACGATAAAAACATTAGAGAAACGCTAGACATGGCTCGAATAAAAAAATTATAATTAATCAACGGATGGTCTTATGAAATTATTTAATTTCTGGAGTAGTATGTGATATATTTAGGAGCTGCTGTTAAAATATATACGCTGGATGACACGTATATAAAATGGATGGCAAGTATATGTCGTAATATAAAAATCGGTGATGTTTAAAACACACGAAAAGTATATATTTTTTAAAAATTCACTAAAATAAGCAAAGGTTGTTTATTTTAAATAATGTAAAAATTCAAATTTTTTTCGGTTTTTTGAGAATACAAAAGTTTATTTCTATAAATATATCGTTAATAATCTATCTAAAGATCATTTTGGTTGATCCCTATCGCAATTTAAACATAATTGTAAATCTACATAAATAAAAAATTTAAAATCTGTCTGTCTGTCCCGTCATCACGGGAGAACGGCTGAACCGAATTTCATGAAATTTTGTGGGTAGCCTGGAAATAGTCCCACTTAAAATTTAGTCTATGTTTGGAGTTTCTACGATCAGTGGTTCTCGAGATATTAATAAAAAACGAAATTTTCGTTTGTCTCATCATCACGGAAGAACTGCTGAACTGAATTTGATGAAATTTTGTGGATAGCCTTGAAATAGCCCCCCCCATAAATTTAGACGATTTGATTTTTCTTATAGCATTTTTGGCTGGATAATATCAATTACGGTCTTCAGATTTAAACGTTATTTTTATTGGATATTTTCGGGGATTATTCATTCAGGGATTATTGATATTTTAAAGTTATTATGCAATTGTTTTATTACGACAAAAATTGAACTCATATATTGTACGTTGTATGAGTAATCTTCTACAAATACACGGGTATATCTTCTAATCTACGAGAATATACGTAGTACAGGTATATTGGCATATGTTTTGATATATATTGGCATATATTGGAATCAATTACGACCTTCTGGTATAAAGAGTACGGAGATTATTGATATTTTCAATTTATTACGTCATCTCTTTTATTTCGGCAAATATATTTGAGACTCATATTGTAATACGGGTAATCTTCTACTAACACACTGGCATATTTTCTAATCTGCGACAATATAAGTAGCACGGGGTTGCATATATTGATTCAATTTCTTTTTTTTTTCTGTAAATTTGCTTACAAAAGGGGCCAGGATGGTTCATTCTTCAGATCTGCCCGTGAAGATAATTTTGCATAGTGAGAACAGATATTCTTAAACTTCTCTTTAGGAGCAATATATTTAATATTTTAACAGAATTTGCACATGATTGCGAATTATAAGTTTCTTTATATTATATACTCCGTACTAAGAACGGGTATGCTGCTAGTAATTTATACAATCAAGTGTCAGAAATTAAGCAAGCGAAAGCTAAGATCCGGAATAATTTAAACTTCAACATCTTATTTAAACAATACATTAATAAGAACAAATTTAATTTGATTCTAAAATTTTAGATATAAAATGGTAAATATATGCAGATTTAAACGATTTAAAGCAGAAAAAAGTTTACATATTATTACTTTTTCGTAAAAGTGTCCCATAAACAAATGCATGTGTTGCCAGAGTTTTACCAGATCAGCCGTATAATTTTATATCCTCGAACCCAAAGTGTGCATATTGTCCATAAAACTTCCAATACTTCCTTAAAGAAAGCAGGTATAATTTTCATAGGCCTGCTTTCGTTCATTAAGGAAGTATTAAAATTTTATTTACTTTTGTCTTATTCGTGAACCGGCTTAGTGTTTGTCACGGACCCCAAGGGATCTGCGGACCGCACTTTGGGAACCACTGCATTAGATGAATATGTTACAGTTCTCTGTCGATTTAATACTTTCCCATACGATGTAATATTTTTCTCATACTATGTATACTACTATATAATATACAGAGAAGGTATTGTTTTCATGAAAATTTTCGAATTCGGCATTTTAATGCCAATATATGTTTTAAGACCTCCTGAACACGTTTTGACTATATTTGGAATGATGTTCGTCTGTCTGATGTCTGTGGTCGAGTTTTTATATGTACTATACGATAGCAGCCACACATATTAATGGATTTTCACGAAACTTTGCATCCAGCTTTGTTCTAAAAAAATCTAGAACTAGACAGAATTTTTTTTTTTAAATTCAAGCAAAATTTATTCGAAATTTTAAATTTTTTAAACATGGCAGCATAGGACTAAATTTGACGTAATTATGCATAAAAGGGTTTATTTATGACTTAATGATCACGACACTCAATGAAATTTCTTGTTGTGTACATTTGTTGTGTACATCTTGTTGTGTACAAATCCTTGTTGTGTACATTTTTCTTTGTTTGTGATGTCATTAGCCCCCCTCGGGGAACAAGTTATCCCCCCCCCTCCGGGGTGTACATTGTCAATTATGGTTAGTATCTATAGAAAGATTTTTTGAAGCCCTTTAAAGTGAAGGGTGACACGATATAATTGTAATCATTTGGACCGATTTTTCAAAATTTTTCATGTAAAATTTTATTACAATAAGCTACTAAAAATGGATTCTGCTGTGAGAAAGTCGAGTTGAGCCACACTTCAGTTAATTATTATCTTCTTTGACTTTTCTGTTTCTAAAACAGCGTACGGTTTTAAGAGCAAATTGAAACGCTGGATATTATTCAGATCATATCTTTTCGAGAGGTCAAATCTGGCAGTGTTGTGCAACAGTTTTAATTTTAGGAAAGATTTATGACTTAAGCAGAGTTAACGGTAGTTTGCTTAGAAAAGAAAAAGAAAATCCAGATACGTTTTGGAATTGGTGTACTTAAGGTGTAGTAAAAACAAAACATATATCTGCAGTAACAGTGGACTAACGAGAGGACATGAAAATTCTCATGATGTATAATATATAGAGAAAGACGTTCATAAACTCATTATTGTTGTTGTTGAGACCCAGACCGTCCGACCTACCAGAAATGTGTAAGGTAACCGTTTGGACGGCCGGGAAGTGCCACCCAATTTAGACCGGAACCCAGTGGGGGAGACATCCACAGGGACCGTACCCTCCTTCCCTTACCACCAACCTCTCGGAAGGACTTACGGACCCACATGTTTAACGTGATCGTACTCCGCATGAACACGGCGGCAGTTGTGGCAGCGTGCAAATCCTGCGCGCAAACCACCGGGCTACCGCCCCGGAATATGCCAACAGCACGCGGTGTTCCCAGGTGGTCACCCACCCAAGTACTAACCGCGCCCGATGCTGCTTGACTTCGGTAATCTAACGAGAACCGGTGTTTTCAGCACGGTAGGGCCGTTGGCCAATCTTATTATTGTGTAAGAACTCGCTGTTGTACCACAGTACCCGCGTTGTACCATGTATTGAGTTGATCCTTGCCAAGTGTATAGGGTTGTAATAACCTTCACTAATAATTGTGATCAATTTTCATTTCACTTTTACATAAATCGAACTGAACTTATAGGAGCCGAAGAGGGTAGAATATATTAAAGATTTGGGTATTACGCTTAATTACAATTATACGCTTTAAAGGCATATACATGTCAAACATTACTTCTCATGCTTCAAAGAATCTGGGATTCATTCTTCGCCTTTCTTTGTAATTTTGGGGCATAAATACTAATAAAACTCTTTAATTTCCTTTGTTAAACTTATTCTAGACTATGCTTTAACAGCCTGTACCATCAAAGCAGCATAAAGATTATAAACACAAAACCCGTCTATAAGGGGAGTGCCCCAAAATATGGAAGACGCTTTCATTGCAGATACCGGCAACTATGGACAGGATTCGCGTTTATTATGCGCTCGTCAGTATGTAATAGCTGATATCTGCAATGTATAACATTCAAAATACAATTTAGCTCAAGCCACACGAAGCTGCAAAGATCAAGTTCAAGAACCTTGCATTTATTGCAAATTTTCGCGAAACCCCGGGAGGCACAGGCTCACTGAGCCTCAGGGTATCGTGAAGATATGGTTAGGAATCACCGGACTATGTGAACGAGGTTGACTAGAATCTCTTCCTACTATAATTCTGGGTCCACGAGGCAGGAAAAAAACTCCCCTGAGATAGATCCACTGAACTTATCAGAGTTCTTTAAAAAAAAATTGAATGAGAAAAAACCAATTTTACGTGTAGCAAGCATTATTAATCGTATAGCGAGCATAATCAGTCGTATAGCGAGCATTATTAATAGTATAACGAGCATTACTAATCGTATAGTGAACATAATTAGTCGTATAGCGATCATTATTAATCGTTTATCGAGCATTATTAATCGTATAGCGAGCACAATCAGTCGTATAGCGAGCATTATTAATCGTGTAGAGAGCATAATCAGTCGTATAGCGAGCATTATTAATCGTGTAGCGAGCATAATTAGTCGTATATCGAACATTATTAATCGTATAGCGAGCATTATCTATCGTATAGCGAGCATAATTATTCATATAGGGTGCATTATTAATTGTATAACGAGAATAACTAGTCGTATAGCGAGCATTATTAATCGTATAGTGAACATTATTGATCGTATAGCGAGCATTTAAAAGAAAGTACGGAAAAGATAAGTGGTACAACAGAGACCAGCTGCATCTGTAAACCGAAGAGCCCAGGCTAACGGAATGCGAGTGTGCGCACATTGAACTTTCTTAAGTAAGGTATAAAAAATGTTCCAATTATTATTTTCCAATTACAAGTTTAAAATAGAAGTTTTTCATTGTTCTGTACAATAGTTTTTGTTCAATAAATGTCTCTCATAATCGCTCACGTCATTTTGACTCACTCTGTATAATACGGTCCAGGCCACTTTTCAAAGCGGAGCAGACGTTCCGACATACTCCACCAGATTTTGCAATACTTCCTTAACTCGGTCGCGATCTTGACATATGGTTTAAGATAAAACGTCAGGACGTATAAAAAGAAGCGGCGGATCATCCCACGTACCCTTCTTAAGATGGATGGGATGGGCACACACTGTTATTGATGAAGCCCAACTCCTCGTGGAAACAATCCATTTTGTTTGTCGGCGATTTCTTCTTTATCCATTGGGGATTTTTCTCTCCCAGCAACGTTTTTGGTAATTTACTCGATTCCAAGACAAAGATCTTTCACTTTTTTTGAAGTCAGTATATTAGAGACCTGTCTGTATGGGTTTGGTGTATGAACTAGGTCTCACATATGCTTGCGGAGATTCACAAAGAAATCTGTTCTTACAAATTTTATTGTAAACACTATCTGTAACCATACCGCAGCTAGCGGTCACTATCTGCAACCTAGTACCGCAGCTATCGGCCGATATCTGTAACCCAGTACCGCAGCCAACGATCACTATTTTATCGCAGCCACTTCTTTAAAAAATCACATTAAAAAAAATTAAATAAAATTTTGAAATTAAAAATAATTATTTTGAGTTTCCTATGTTTTACACATATGCCAAAATCATTAGCTACCAAAAAGGAAAAAATCTGATGTGGGCAGCACATGACTTTCCCTGCAGACTTATATTCACTTCTCTTTATCTTAATTAAATTTAATTCACTTTTAATTCAATTTTCATTTTCTCATTTGGTAACTGGACTTATTTTCAAAGGTGGCGTGGAGAAAATGCGAAAAAACTAAAATATCTCGAGAACGGCTAGTCCTAGTGTAATGGGGTTGGTCTTATTCATTTCATCGTTAAAAAATTACGTATAAAACAAGCATTTAATGGATATATTTGAGTATATGTATGCATTTATTTTAGATTTTGACGATTTTTGAGGGCCATTTCTCAAAAAAAGGCAGGTTATTTTTTTCCGAATCGTACCAAAATCTAATCAGCACCAGGGTATCCCACAAGTGACTTATCAACCGATTTTTGTGAAATTCGGTCCATTAGTTTTCCAGCTAGAGTGGATACAAGCTTTTGCGGGCCATTTCGCAAAAAAGGCGGGTTCTGTTATCACGAATCATACCCAAAACTAATCAGCACCAGATTCGCCCACAAGTGACTTACTTACCAAATTTTGTGAAATTCGGTCCATTAGTTTTTGAGTTAGAGTGGATACAAAATCTGCACAGACAGACAGACAGATAGACAGACAGACAGACAGAGACACAGACACACACACAGACGTCACGCTAAAAATGGTTTTTTCGTATTCTAGAGGTCTCAAAACCTGTAGATCCGTCGAAAACTCGAGTTGCGATTTTCGGCATGATTCCAATACTTTCCCTATACATTACCATGTATTGTAGGGAAGGTAAAAAAAAAAAAAAAACAGAAAAAAAAAAAGAAAAAAGAAAAAATGTGAGTCTCTAGGCCAAGAGTCAGCGTTTTTAAAGCAGCACGAGTGAGGCTTCTATATCGAGAAACCTCTCAAAAACTACAAAAATGGTCGGTTTCCCCAGCGAATAATTAAAAATACATTATTATTTTACTATTGTTTTCCTTATATTTTCAAATGTTATATGTAAATGCCTAGTTCTGCACCTGCTAATAAAAATAAAAACGGTGACTTTGTAGGCCAAGAATAAGCGCATTAATAAGTATTTAACAAATGTGTTTTTAATGCGCTTTTTCACAAATAATAAAATACTGTTTTGTCCTGTTTTTTTTTTTTTTTTTTAACTCAAGTTTCTAGACTGAGAATTAGCGCTTTAAATCGAAAGATATGCATATCCTATAAAAACTTCTTACATACAAACTTATTACATGGTCTGATGGATTTTAATAATGCAAATACAGTTATTGCAATTTACTGCTAAGTTATGTGCTTTACCACAGTTGTACACAGGAAGGTGCACAAAGTGCGCATTTGCATTCATTGAAAAATTTAAAGTTATAATACAAACCTTAATAACTAGGTTCTAAGATTTTTGAATATTAAAAATTAAAAAATACTAATACAATTTTTACTTTGTCATAATATAAAAAAATCTGATGTGGGCAACACATGACTTTCCTTATATAATGAAATGAATTTACTACTTTTACAGTAAAATAAATAGGTTTTTCTTCTAGTAGATACTAATATCGTTTCCAAGATATTGACTTTTCGACAATTAGTCGTCATTTTCATTGATTATCGTCATTTTTATCCATTTGGCGAGATTTTCGTTAATTTGGCAACATTTCAAAAAGTCGCCAAGTTGGCGACATTCCGCCGATTTTGTCGCTAAAATCTCGCCAAGCGTTATGGACAAAGAAATAAGTTATATATATATATATAATATATTAGATATTGAATTTTCGACATATATTATATAACTATTATTATATATTTATATATTATATAACATATTAGATATTGAATTTTCCACAATTAGTCGTCATTTTCATTGATTTAGCGTCATTTTTATCCATTTGGCGAGATTTTCGTTAATTTGGCAACATTTCAAAAAGTCGCCAAGTTGGCGACATTTCGCCAATTTCGTCGCCAAAATCTCGCCAAGCGTTATGAACGAAGAAATAAGTTATTCTTACAGCAGATAAATTGGCGTTCAAATGCAAAAGTATTACTCAAAGTATCTTTTTTCATGAATGGAACGAGCTAGATCCACGAGAATGATGTCACCCAATTTATCGCATGATATTATATATGAAAAGTGAACATGTTTCTCAATAGGAAATATTTTTTTTCTATTTTATTTGACTTTTTGATAATTTTTTTGAAAAATGTGCAATATCTCGAGAACGGTTCATGTTAGCGTTCTAAAATTTATGTCAATCGTTTTCTAATGAAAAATTACATAAGGAATGTCTATTTACGTAACTTTATTATTGGTTTTGATTTTTTGACGATTTTTTCAAAATTTCATTCGAAAATTTAGGGGGGTTCTGAACATTCGATTGCGTATAAAAACAATAGGCTTCCAGTGTTTACGGATTGTGATTTTTGTACCAAATTTGGTTCAAATCGGTCCATTCGTTCGTCAGTTATCGTCTCCACAGACCCACTGACACACACACACACACACACACACATACTTTCACACACACACACACACAGACATCACTTCAAAAATGTTTGATTCGTGATCAGGGATGCTTGAAACGTGCTCTCCCGTCGAAAACTCGAATTCGAATTTTCGACCCCGTCACAATACTTTCCTTATACATTATGTATATAAGGAAAGTAATACAGTATAGAAAAAGTATTGCTTTAACAAAAATTTTCAATTTTGAAATAATGATGCCAATATATATATGTTTTAAGACCTCCTGATTTGACTATTCTTAGAGTAATGTCTGTCAATGGTCAATTTGCGTAAACGATAGCTGCCACAAATATAAATAGATTTTCACGAAACTTTATATTTCGATTACGAAGTAATCGAAAAATCTAGAACTAAGTACAACATTTTGAAATCAGAGCGAAAACTTCGAAATGTATTCGAAATTTTATATTTTCTTAACATGGCTGCGTAGGACAAAATCTGACATACTTATAGCTCTATGATCAGAAAACTATGATCAGAAAACCCAGTTTTCATCACTGTAGTGAAAAATAACCTCGATGGAATTTTTGTGTTCGTGACGTCATTAGTCCCTCCTGTAACATGCTATAGGCCAGTGATTCTCAACCTTTGCGAGACCGCCGACCGGTAAATTATTTTTTTATAAGACGAGGGCCGGGTCCCAACAAATTTTCTCGTAAATACCTTTCTAATTTTATACATTAGTTCTAAGTTCTAAGTTCATACATTAAAGTAAGTTCTAAGTTCTAAGTTCATACATTAAAGTAAGTTCTAAGTTCTAAGTTCATATATTAAAGTAAGTTCTAAGTTCACACATTAAAGTAAGTTCAAAGTTCATACATTAGAGTAAGTTCTAAATTCATACATTAAAGTAAGTTCTAAGTTCTAAGTTCATACATAAAAGTAAGTTCTAAGTTCATATATTAAAGTAAGTTCTAAATTCATACTAGTTCTAAGTTCATACTAGTTCTAAGTTCATACTAGTTCTAAGTTCTAAGTTCATACTAGTTCTAAGTTCTAAGTTCATACAGTAGTTTCTAAGTTCATACAATAAACTAACAAACATAAATATTAATAACTAATCATGGCATAATCATAAAGCGTATATTAGTACGTTTATGTATACGGTATGGCATGTGTGGGCAAATATAAAAGTACATTTAAATAAGTTATCGATCACTGAACCCATGAAATCTTGTAACATATTATAATTTCCTCAGGCCAACATCATTCAATTAATGTGTGATAATTTTCATTGACATAGCCCATTATGATCACAAAAAATTTATATTATTACTTTCCCTGCAATACATGGTAATGTATAGAGAAAGTATTGGAATCATGTCGAAAATCGCAACTTGAGTTTTCGACGGATCTACACATTTCAAGACGTCTAGAATACGAAAAAACCAATTTTAACGTGACGTCTGTGTATGTGTGTTTGTGTGTGTGTATGTCTGTCTGCCTGTGCAGATTTTGTATCCACTCTAACTAAAAAACTAATTGGCCGAATTTTATAAAATTTGGTAGGTAAGTCACTTGTGGGCGAATCTGGTGCTGATTAGTTTTGGGTACGATTCGGGATAAAAGAACTCGCCTATTTTTGCGAAATGGCCCGCAAAAGCCTGTATTCATTCTAGCTGAAAAACTAATGGATCGAATTTCACAAAATTCGGTAGATAAATCGCTTGTGGGTTACTCTGGTGCTGATTAGATTTTGGTACGGCTTACTACGCCACCTTTGAAAATAATACTTATTTTACTACGCCACCTTTGAAAATAAGTCCAGTTACTAAACGAGAACGTAAATTGAATTAAAAGTGAATTAAATTTAATTAAAATAAAGAGAACGTGTATATAAGTCTGCAGGGAAAGTCATGTGCTGCCCACATCAGATTTTTCAGTATAAAATGCATTATTGTATTTATTAAATTGATTTTACTAATGTTCGTTTGAAGAAAACAAAGGTATTGAGAGAGAAAAGTGTTTATCCATTGTAATTTACCATAGAAGTCGGTAGAGCATTCATATTAAAATTTAAATGCGGCTATTGCTGACATTTGCTACACAGATGTGATTTGACTGTTCTGGTTCTGAGCTTTTCACCAATATTATTCTCCTTAGAATATTTCCACGGTGAAATATTTCTTCATAAAAAATATTTAGAACAATAAAACGACAAATTCCAAGATAATCTCTCGCGGTCCAGTACAATTAACGCCAGGGCCGGTGTCGGGCTGTGGCCTTGCTGCTGGGAAACACTGCTACAGTTGACGTTAAAAGAGGTTAACATGCATAGCATGAGAGGATAAGAAAGATAACATATTATCATTTGGACCAACGGTACAGACCTCCCCCAGAGATCTCGAAGGATGAAACTTTACATATTTATATTATTAATAACGGGACAGAAACTATTATTACGAATTTATCTTCTGGAATAGTGGGTGTGCGGCAGGACACAGGAAAGGGTTCAAATTTCAAGACAACTAACACTTAATCACAAGCACAGCGTAAACAGGAACACTATACAGTTAAACAGCGCTTAAATGTTCCACTTATTTCACAAAATAACCGATACTATTTATTCTAAAAACATTGACGAAAGTCATTTCACAAAACTGCAGCTAGTATTCTCGAAGCATTGAGGAAAGCCACAGTTCACTGTAGCTCATATCAAGTCAACTTCCCTCAAACTGAATAATGACTACTTTTATAGACTCTCTATAGAAACTTCTAGAAATCATATTTCGTAGAATACTGGTTATTTCGAGGTGTTTCTAGAAGCTTCGAAAACTCGCCAAATGTTTCCCAATCGGCGATAAGTTATCAAATTTGGCAACTCTTTTATGAACTCTGGCATATGGCAACCCTAGATTCACGTTATGGGAAAGGATGCATGTACGGGTATTTTCTCCGTCTGGTCTTCGAAAGAGACGAAAGTGAGGGGGGGGGGGGGGAAGAGACGCCAGAGCTTTTACAAGTTCGATACACTATGATCCAATTTTCAAATAAGACGACTGTATTCGTCGCTAAACGCCATACGTTGTTAAATAAAGTAAAACTTAAAGTTTCAAGAGTGTCTGTTCCCCTGTCTTGGACAGGCTTAAATACTAAATCATTATATGTGACAAATACGAAACTTTATTCTCCCAAGGGAAGCATTTTCGTATAGTTCATCTCATGAATGAATGTATCGACCACCGTTTACTGTTTTCAATTCCGCCCCTTTAGAAATGTCTGCCTAGATTTCAGTGTTCTTATCTAGCCCATGTGCTTGATTGCACCCGCTACGTAAATAGGCTTTGACATTTTGATGGATTGTTACCGTATCACGGACATGGCATATAGCGGATGTGACTTTCACTTTTTATTTCGTGGGTTGTTTCAAATTTTTTCAAAGAATAGTTTTTTATTTAAACACACACACATATATATGTATGTATAAATACATATATATATATATATATATATATATATATATATATATATATATATATATATATATATATAATAGTTTGAAAATCCAATGACAGAATAGAGAGAAATTGCAACTCAAAAATCCTAACTTTAAAAAAATGCCTATATAATAAAAAGAAGTATTAAATAGAGAATCATCAATCAAATGGGGAAAAAAATGCATATTGCTAGTCATCAAGTTAAAGATAATCAACAAATATCAATGGAATGGAATCGATAATTGAAAAACAAATAAAATATTCAAGCATTAAAGATATACACGTGGATAAGCGCTAGGTCTAAATAAATGAATTATTCATTTTGAAAAACTCTTCGTCAGGTCCAAGCATTTAATCAAATTGAACACAAAATGTGTGTTTCTGATTTTAGATATAGATAATATCTATAAACTCTAAAAACTTGGACTACATACATAAAGATAGAAAAATATAATTTTCATCGATTTTTCAGTTAATGCATAATATATTTCAACAATAGATTCCCCCCCCCCCCCCTACAAATTGATTTTTTAGTTACTGTAAATAATGCAGTTTAATATTAGATATTTTTCTATTATCCCTACATTTCCCCTACAAATTAAATTTTCAATTACTGTGTATAATGCATTTCAATATTAGATCTTTTTCTATTCTCCCTACATTTCCCCTACAAATTATCTTTTCAATTACTGTGAATAATATATTTCAATATTAGATCTTTTTCTATTTTCCCTACAAATTATCTTTTCAATTACTGTGAATAATGCATTTCAATATTAGATCTCTTTTCTAACTTTCTCATACGTAGTATTGCGGAAGTATTATCTTCACGAAAATGTTCGATTTCGAGATTTTGATATCAATATTTGCTTTAGGGCCTCCTGAACACGTTTTGATTAGTTTTAGAGTTATGGCCGTCCGCCTGTAATTGATTTCTTTCTGTGCACACGATAGATGCCAGAATTATTAATGGATTTTCACGAAACTTTATATTCGGCTTTATTAATGAACAATCTAGAACTAGATAGAACTTTTTTTAAAACTCGAGCGAAAACTTCGAAATTTATTCGAAATTTCATACATTTTTTAACATGGCAACATAGGGCAAAATTTCACATAAAGATGCATAAAATGAGTTATTTATGGCTTAATCATCACGAAACTTAATAATTCCAATCATTGTAGTGAGAAATAGCTACGATACAATTCTTATATGTGGCAATATTAGGCACCTGGAGGGAGGAGGAGGGGGGGGGGGGGGGCAAGTTAACTTCCTAAAGTGCATTGTCAAACTTGGTGTCAATCGAAAGATTTTTTTTAAACCCTTTAAAATGTAAAATAACATGCTATAATTGTGATAATTTAAACCAAAGATACAGGTTTTTTTAATTTTTTTTTCTTGCAACATTTGAAAAAAAAAAAAATTACACGCTACTTAAAAATGGATTCTGGTATGACAAAGAGATTTCTCCTACAAATTGACCTTTCAGTTACTGTGAATAATGCATTTCAATTAGATTTTTTTTTCTATTGACCCTACATTTTTCCCACAAATTGATTTTTCAAATATTATGAATAATGCACTTGTCGAATTTTATTTTATTATTATTTTCCCTACATTTTCCCTTTCATTTTCCCTACAAATAAACTTTTCAGTTACTGTGAATAATGCATTTCAATTAGATTTTTTTTTTCTATTGAACGTACATTTTCCCCACAAATTGATTTTTCAAATATTATGAATAATGCACTTGTCGAATTTTATTTTATTATTATTTTCCCTACATTTTCCCTTTCATTTTCCCTACAAATAAACTTTTCAGTTACTGTGAATAATGCATTTCAATTAGATATTTTTTCTATTGACCCTACATTTTCCCTACATATTGATTTTTCAAATATTATGAATAATGCACTTGTCGAATTTTATTTTATTATTATTTTCCCTACATTTTCCCTTTCATTTTCCCTACAAATAAACTTTTCAGTTACTGTGAATAATGCATTTCAATTAGATATTTTTTCTATTGACCCTACATTTTCCCTACATATTGACTTTTCAAATATTATGAATAATGCACTTGCCGAATTTTATTTTATTATTATTTTCCCTACATTTTTCCTTTCATTTTCCCTACAAATAAACTTTTCAGTTACTGTGAATAATGCATTTCAATATTGAATCTTTTTTTATTTTCGCTGCATGTTCTTTTCCATTTTTCCTAAAATTCATCTTTTTAATTATTATATCAATAATACATTTCAATATTAGATCTTTTTTTCCCGTGTATTTTCCTTTCTATGACTTTGTTCATTCTGTCTGTCTGTCCGTTCGCGCGATAACTGCCGTAAAAATGACTTTATCAAAATAAAATTTTAGTATGCTGTTGGGACTTGAGACGGTCTGTGGGACATATGGGAATGTAAATGAATAACATCACCCAATTAATTCTGGACTGAACCCTGGTTGAAAAAGTGAAATACACCAAACCTCATGGGACCTCATTTTTCAAACATTTTTTAGGTGAAGTTAAAATTTAGAAATTGCTTCGAAAATTTTAGGAAATATTCAAGTTATCCCATAAAATATATAAAAAAAAATTCAGCGAAATGTGTTTGGTTCTGAAGAAAAGGAAAGCTCCTTTTATTTCTGAAACTGGTTAATACCATTATATACAAGCAAATGCTCATTTGGTAATTAATCCCTTCAGCAGCAATGGATCATGTTCTCTACTTATCAACAAGGGTAAGCGATGAGAAAACCAGAGAGCACAGATTTTTCTCTCGGATTATCGTATTACTTTCCAAGCGAAGAAAACAGAGGAGCTATAGCTCAGGGATGGTGCAAGGATTGCAGGTGAAAATTCGCTTACTTATATGCGACATACAATGTCCACAGAACGGAAGTCATTTTACAGCTGTCATATGTTATATTCTGTTATTTATTATAAGTTTTTGTACCATTTTCCAATATTTTATGCTCTGTTTGACTAATCTCAAATCTTTTGAGAATTTAGTTACATTTTGTTTATATTGTATGTTCCATTCAACTAATCTGAAACCTTTTGAAAATGTTGTCAATATTTGACGTTCTGGTTGACTCATCTAAAAATGTTGTTGTTTTCAAAATTTTGTCAATGTTTTACATGCTGTTTGACTAATCTGAAGTCTTAAAAATGTTTGCTGCATTTTGTCAATATTTTATGTTCTATTTGACTAATCTAAAATCTTTTGAAAATTTTGATGCATTTTGTCAATATTTTGTATGTCTTATTTGGCAAATTTGAACTCTTTCGAAAATTTTGCTATATTTTGTTTATATAGCAAAATATAGGAAACCTTTGCACTATATAAATAGCAGCTAGATAATAGCTATATAATAATAGCATATAAATAGCAGCTAGATAATAGCTATATAATAATAGCATATAAATAGCAGCTAGATAATAGCAATATAATAATAGCATATAAATAGCAGCTAGATAATAGCTATATAATAATAGCATATAAATAGCACTACATAAATAGCGTTGGCTAGGTCGCCTAAAAAACTATACATATCCAAAACTATACTTTGAAATTTTCAAAATCTAAATTCTCCTTCCTGGCTCTGTGCCGGATTAGCACAGTCAAATGATACCGTGATTCTCACTTAAAATTTCAGCCAATATGGCACGTTCACCTCATTACTCCAGTAAGGCGATGCGATGCGCTCAGGCGTTAGTACATGGTGAGGCGAGCATAGGTAAAAGGGGCGAGCTACAAAGAGGGAAGGAGCAAGCAACATGCGCCTGACACCCCCATAAAGCGTAATAGCGATATCATTAGACGAAAAAAGTGCAAAAACGAAGCTTACTACAACGGGTGCGGCTCAAATGAGTAATGACAGATTGGGCTCTTGAGGAGCGGACGCTACTTTTTCAAAGAAGTTCTCTCGAGCAAGAAATCTCGAAGAAAGAAAAACAAAATGCGTCAGATGATGAAAAGTTTTTTACACATTTAACAATCTTGTATTTTGTGTTTATTACTTGCTTATGCTGTTGTATAGAGATTTTCGGAAACTGTAAATTAGATGGGTATGTTGTGACACGTCACAACACTTTATTTTATTATTCCAAATTAACATTTTTTTTTATAAATCATTAAATATTTTATTTTACTTTATTATTATTCCAAATTATTCTATTCAAAATTGCTTTTATTTTATATACTCATTAATAGGCCAATTGACTCTTTATTAAATTAAATTATAGCAATTTATACAATTGAAGACCAGCTTCAAAAGGTAAATTAAAATGTACTATTGAATTCTATTCGGATATCCAAGGGATATAAAGTTTATCAAAATAAATTCTTCATTACCAATCCTAACCTTTTATAAATAAAACAGTTTGATTCTATCCACAAAAAAATCAAGAATGACATTAAAAATTTTTTTGAGTTGTTAAGGTATAAAAATATATCAATTAAAAACTTACATAATACAATACTGAACACATCATATAAATAAAACTAATCACAAAAAAAATTATTGGTGCTTAAAAAAATAAAAATCAATTTTCAAATTTTATCAATCAAGAATTATGCACCATTCAAAAGTTTAGTTAAATCTTATATTTCAAATACATTAAAATAAAATTTTTTACTATCAATTTATGTAAAACTTTAAATTTGACAATAAGAAGCATATTTCTAGCTTAAAACAAAATTATTGACATCAATAAAAATCAACATGTGTAATTATATACATATAATATTCTAAAGATATACATTGACTAAAATGAAATTATTAAACACTGTGCGAATGTCAATTATATTAAATTATCAGTAATTTTTTTTTTTGATTAATCAAAATTATTTATCAATTCTAAATTTCAAAATTCATTCAAAATACATAACTATCACCGCTAAAAGTCACGGCGCCAGAAATAATAGAACCATTATAAAAAAAAATCTATCCAGAAGGAGTGGTCACGCACCAGAAATAAGAGAACCAGATGTTGTGATACAACCATTCAAAGGACTTAATTAAAGAAAATAAAATCAATTGAATGATCATATCTCAACACCTGATTGGGTCGGACACTCACATACAATAAAAAGGGAAATTAATTATTAATTCTTAATGTAATGGGACCGTATAGTGGGGAATAGAATTTTGAATATAAAGCAATGCGTTGTGTAATTATAATAAAAAAAAAATAACCATTTGTATGTGAGCGCCTAAATAATTATACATAAAATAATATAATATGAATTAGTTTTAACATTTTTTTTTGAAGAAAAATACCTGTATTCAGGACCTATATATATATAAAAAGGAAATAATTATAGTTTTAAAATTATGTAAACATTCCTTTTATCTTGTAAATATTAGTCACAACTAAATCATTCATTAAATTTTAATGTAGTTTTTCAAGTTCCTTAGTTATTTTATGTTGTTTAAGCATCTAAAGTCAAAATTACTTTAACCACAGCATTTTCTCTTGAAATTGGATATGTATGAAGATTATCAACCTTTAAAAAAAAATGTTGATGAGCAAGATCACCAGCTGTTGAAAATTTCCTTTCTGAGCAAATTTCAAGGAATGAACATAAATAAAATCTGCCTTGTAGCCTATCACTTCACAGACCATACATATTTTAACCATCTCTTCTACTTCTGTAATAGACACATCAAAAAAAAGATAATAACCACAGCATTTTCTCAGTCATAGAAAATCGCTAAAATATGATTTTTCCTCTTCATGCCTTGATTCCACCTTCTCAATTTTACGAAAAGAAAAAAAGTTGAAGTTTCTAAATTTTTTTTTACTTAGCAATCTATTCTTTTCAGAATCAAAAATATCAGAGTTATTGAGTACAGCATTGAGAGAATATAATGTCTTTTGTACAAACTTCGACATACTGAAATTTATTATTTGCAAATATTACAGTTGATTCAAGAATGACACAAATGACTTGCTGCTTGAATATTGCATTCTTTTCATACACAATACATACATATACTTAACTGAGTGTCTTGATGATTTTAGATTTTAATATACATTTATAGAACTTATATTAGAGCCAGGAGTGCCAATGGCACTCCTGCCGAAAATTTCACACCTTCACGTACCAGAATTTTTTGAGAGAAGAACGAGTCAGCACTTTTTCACATAAAAGAAAATCTCCCGCCTAAAACCGGAGATTTTCTTTTATGTGAAAAAGTCAACTCGAACCTCCGTGGCAACCGGGAAGCGAAGTCGGCGAAACCATTCACCGGACGGGAGCCGGAAGATGGTCCCTAAGAGTTTCGACTCCAGTCGCCCACGGACCAGGGAATATGGTCGTAAAGGGCAGTTCCCCGCAACCTGGAAGAGTTTGCTTTATGAACCCGAGTGGGAACTCTCGGGAATAATCCGCAGAGTAGTATTGTAGTATATCCCCCTAGGGAAGGTGTGGAGGAGGAAAAAAGACCACACCCATTACCGTCCAAACAGTTGCTCATGACCTCGGACGAGTCAGACGGTCTGGGTCTTCAACACCCATTGCGCTCTTCCCCGTGGGGAAATAGGTTTATCTACAGTAAAGTGGTCGTGCCCGATCGAATAAAAGAGATTGCAGCGCCACTATGCGGGGGAATAGGTATATCTATAGTAAAGTGGCCGTGTCCTATCGAATAAAAGGGATTGCAGCGCCACTAGTTGAGACTTTATAAAGATTAGGATAACAAACTCGGCAGCAGAGCGTGATAGATGAAAAAAATATCGATTACAAAATTGTGGAGAATTGCTTAACCTTTTGCTCACGGGTGCGACGAGTAGGGATCAACCCTAAAACTGTTACAGGAGACATTCATTTGACTCAATCGAACTATTGGAAAATGGTTGTTCCATGCAGAAATGACACACTAAACAACACATACACGAATAGAAATCTAGTGTAGAGTCAATTTAAAATGCCCTCTGTCAGAGTTAATGCACATTTCAATTCGAAAAAGCAAATTATGGCGTACTTTGACAGGTATGTATTGCCTTCCGTATACAGGTTTTGTTTGTTCCTGCTGTCAATTCCTAATTAGTATTAGACAATGTTCTACAACTTTGTTATTGGCTTTTTCCGTCTATTTCCCTTTGTTGTCGAGTCCGATATAATACCTTTTTAAATTAGCCGACGTGGTTGTCGAGTGGTCAAGGCAAGCGTTTCCGTAGCAATCGCTCGACCGCCACGTTGTGGGTTCGAGCCCCACGTAAGGCATGGATGTTTGTGTTGTGGGCGCAATGTGATCCGCCCCCCTCTGGTGCGCCTGGGGCAACGTCAATGGACGGCTAAATGGTTGGGGAAAAAAAAAAACTTTTTAAATTATCCGTTACGGGGCGATGAAATCACTTTTATACGATTGTGCAGGGTCACTTTATTATAGACAGACCTAACTTGTATCAGTGGCAATTCATGAGGCGACGCACTTAAAGTTATAGGTTGAATGGGTTATTATTATTATTATTATTTGGCGACTTGTACCAGTGGTGGTTCATGAGGCGACGCACTTAAAGTTATAGGTTGAATGGGTTATTATTATTATTATTATTTGGCGACTTGTACCTGTGGAGGTTCATGAGGTGACGCACTTAAAGTTATAGGTTGAATGGGTTATTATTATTATTATTATTTGGCGACTTGTACCAGTGGTGGTTCATGAGGTGACGCACTTAAAGTTATAGGTTGAATGGGTTATTATTATTATTATTATTTGGCGACTTGTACCAGTGGTGGTTCATGAGGTGACGCACTTAAAGTTATAGGTTGAATGGGTTATTATTATTTGGCGACTTGTACCAGTGGTGGTTCATGAGGTGACGCACTTAAAGTTATAGGTTGAATGGGTTATTATTATTATTATTATTTGGCGACTTGTACCAGTGGTAGTTCATGAGGTGACGCACTTAAAGTTATAGGTTGAATGGGTTATTATTATTATTCGGCGACTTATACCAGTGGTAGTTCATGAGGTGACGCACTTAAAGTTATAGGTTGAATGGGTTATTATTATTATTTGGCGAATTTTCCAGACTCATTTGGCTACTTATAGATAATATCTCACAACACTTGTGTCAGTAGCGCGATGCGTTTTAATGATGTTCGTTGTTGAGGAGGAGGGGGAATCTGCTTCATCCATTGCAGAACCGCCACTGACTTGTACACTCACGGACTTTTCCTTACCACGTGAATAAAGTGTACCCGTCTGACTTTAAAGAAGGAAAAGCGATAAATAGATTTCAATATCGAACTGATCTTCAATTTGAAGCTCAAAAGAGTCATCGACTTCTGCCAGAACAGAGAAAATAGGCATATTTAATGGATTTATGCGGCTCAAAAAGAAGTGTAATAAAATGAGTGTAATAGTTTCCTTTAGTCTAAAGGGTGGTTTGAAAAACATGTAATCTCCCAAAATTTTCCACAGTCTAAAACATTTCAATGCGGAAAAAAGATTTAGCATTGTAAAAATGTAGCAATCTGTACTTAGGATTTGGAGCTATATTTAAGACAGCTATCTATCTCACTGGCAAATGCATAGTACACTTATTAAAATAAACACACTAAAATTATTCATTTGGGCGTTTTCATGATAAATATATCGGGTTCTAGGAAAGTCCTAAAGCACGACGACAATAACTCTGTAAGGAAATGTCGCATTCGTTAGGTTTATCCAAGATAAACCTAACGAAGGGGGGAGGGGGGGGGAGGGTGAACGGGATCAAAGTTACAAATAGAGTCGCGATAAATATAAATGAAAAGAGATTCATAAAGTAAAATGTTACGGGGGGCTATTGCAGCTAATTAATAGAAAAGTTTAATCAAAGATAAAGGTAAAATTAACAAATTGGGAAAGTACAATTGATCGTTTTTTTAGTTTTGTTTTTTAATATCGCGAGTATGCTCAGATAAATGAATGCCAACAGTACTCTTTGTGCTACCAATGTAGAACTTCTATTAAAATAAAAACAGATAAAAGAAAATCTGATGTGGGCAGCACATGACTTTCCCTGCAGACTCATATTCACGTTCTCTATTTCTTCAATAGTTCATTATATTGGATTTAATTGCACAAAATAACGTCCACAATTATTTAAAATGACACTGAATTGGCACTTTTAATTCAATTTTCGTTCTCAGTTGGTAATTGGATGTTTTTTCAACGGTGGCGCAGCGTAAATGCGAAAAAACTAAAATATCGCGAGAACGGCTGGCCCTAGTGTAATGTGATTGGTCTTATTATTTTCATTGTTAAAAATTATGTATAAAACAAGCGTTTAATTGATATATTTAAGCATAAGTAGTATTTTATTTTAGATTTTGACGACTTTTGCGAGCCATTTCGCAAAAAAAAGGTAAGTTACTTTTTTCCGAATCGTATAAAAATCTAATCAGCCCCAGGGTAACCCACAAGTGACTTATCTACCAAATTTTGTGAAATTTGATCTATTAGTTTTTCAACTAGATTGGGTACAGACAATTTTTGTGGGTCATTTCGCAAAAAAAGGCGGGGTCTTTTTTACCGAATCGTAACAAAAACTAATTAGCATCAAGGTCACGCCCAAGTGACTTACCTTTCAAATTTTATGAAATTCGGTCAAATAGTTTTATAGTTTTTGAGTTAGAGTGGACACATACATTGTACACACAGACGTCACGCTAAAAACAATTTTTTCGTATTCTAGAGGTCCCGAAACGTGTAGATACATTACCATGTAATCAATTATATACGCTAGGAGGGAACAAATACGCTCAAACCTTCCAAGCCTATCCTTATGTCAACAAATGCTCCTTATATACAGGACCACCCATAAACATTAAAACTCATTCATCACAATCACCCATACCTTTTTATTACTCGCTCATTATCGTCTCGTAATAAATGGGCTTACCCCTCCAAGATGTGTAAACAGGAAACAGTAATGGTTTTCGGTAAATGCCTTTGATTTTTTTTCTTCTTCTCTGCAACTTAATGCCATTTCACCGAAGTCGAAAATTATATCGTTCTCCCCTGATTAGAGATACGCAAGCAGGTGATCCTCTGCCGACGCAGGTGAAACTATAATGTGTGTTAGAAGGGTTAAATTGGAGTTGACATATTTAGACACCTGATTTGAGATGTTGGATTCAAAGGCGCCGCTTTGGGGGGCATGCCTGGTGGGTTTGCTGTCCATTCAGATTTCTTGGAAAAGATACATTTTTCTAGTAATTTATTTCACCTAAACGGTATATGTATACAGGGAATAGGAAAGTTCTTAAAAGTCCCCCAAACTGCCTAAACTCAAATATGCATCAAAAAGTCACACCAGGAGTCTCAGACGAATAAACTTGGGAAAAACTTATATAGTACATATTTGCAGGAATGAAGGAGATCCTAGAGGGGAGAGGGGGAAAAATAGAGCACTCAGTTATGAAGTGCACTATATTTCTCAGAGTTTGATCGTATTAGAGCTAAGGAAAACTTGAGCAAAGTATAAAAGCAAAAATAACACAGTAATGCAGCATACAGCTGTTTAGAGGATAGTATTCTGTAATCTTTGCTCATTTTTTTTCAGCTACTTTGCTGATAATTTCGGCAAACTATCAGAAAAGCCGCAATTATAGACGTTCATGAAAATTTCAGTTTCATTTCTGAAATATTCAGCTAATTATCCTCTGCTGAAGCGTTATTTTTGTATATATATATATGTGTGTGTGTGTTATCACACACACACATATATATATATATATATATGTGTGTGTGTGTGTGTGTGTGTGTGTGTGTGTGTTATCATAACTATCAGGAACCTTACTCTCCATTATAGACAGCTGATTCGTCTGAAACTTTCAGTAACATGCCAGCAAATGTTTTACAGCGTACGCTGGATCCCCTTCGTTAGCGCAATACCAACATTCCATTCCTCTTTTGGACTTCGGGTTTGTTGGTTCTCTTGCACTGACGAAGGGGATCCAGCGTATCCCCGAAACAGCTGTATGCTGCATTATTGTGTTATTTGTGCTTTTATACGTTGCTCAAGTTTTTCTAGATATTCTATATGGGTCGATGAAATAATGTCATTGGATGAAGATAAAAACAGAAAACGACATCGGAGATTATAGGCGCCCCACGCCTGGTGTTCTGCAATGTACCGACAGCCGTATAGTTTAAAAATACTCTAGCACCCTGATAACTTTGTAAGGAGAGGTTCACGAGTAGGTTAGGTTAGATTAGTAAAGTGGCCATGCCCGATCGAATAAAAGTGATTGCATCGCCGCAAGCGGATAATTAAAAAAAGTTAGAACACCGTACTCGTCAACAAAGTGAGATAGTCGAAAAATATTAATTGAAATATTGTAAGAACATTGCCTAATATGTAGTAATCGAGATCAGGAACGAACGAAATGCGTATATGGTAGGCAATAAACACCTGTTAAACAGCTGTATCATCAGGGTCGGTGACAGCTGCAATCAAACTACGCGGTCATATTCTTTCTTGAATTCGATTAGGCACTGTCTGTAACGGGGTCTGTTTAAACTGGCCTAGCACTTTTATGTTCATGTAAGTGTCGTTGAACGTTGAAGACCCAGACCGTCCGAATCATCCTGAGGATATGAGCAACAAATTGGACGGCCGGGAAGCATGTAAGTGTCGTCGAAAGCCCAGACCATCCGACTCATCCAAAGACTTAGAGCAACAAAATGGATGTAAGTGTCGTGTGGCAGCACACTCGAATGGGACAGTCTTCCGCTAATAGCCCTATTGTGTCGAATAAATGCTCAATGTAACATTTTATAGCCCATTCTTAAATATTAAACGATGTTCTATAACTTTGCAATTGGCTTTTTTCGTCTATTTCGCTTTGCTGCCGCGTCCAATATCCCATTTTTTTCATTCCCTGCTAGGGACGTTACAATATTTGCATTCGATCAGGTATATTCACAAATAGACTTAAACTGTACACTAAGCATAGTCACGTAGCCAGAAAAATATTTCTTGACGGTGGTGGGGGAGCTGCACAATTTCTGACGAAAACATAACAATATGTTTAAAATAAAACACTTTTATAATTGATTAATAATTATATAGTTTAAATACGTATACATTTCGAAATATATTCAGAAACATATTAAATGGCAAAAGTTGGAAAAATTATTTTAGGAGCCTAAACACACACACACACACACATTTCAACGGCTCTACCGTGCTGAAAACGCCGGTTCTCGTTAGATCACCGAAGTCAAGCAGCATCGGGCGCAGTTAGTACTTGGGTGGGTGACCACCTGGGAACACCGCGTGCTGTTGGCACTTTTCGGGCGCGGTAGCCCGGTGGTTTGCGCGCTGGATTTGCACGCTGCCACAACTGCCGCCGTGTTCATGCGGAGTACGATCACGTTAAACATGTGGGTCCGTAAGTCCTTCCGAGAGGTTGGTGGTAGGGGAAGGATACGGTCCCTGTGGATGCCTCCCCCACTGGGTTCCGGTCTAAATTGGGTGGCACTTCCCGGCCGTCCAAACGGTTACCTTACACCTTTCTGGTAGGTCGGACGGTCTGGGTCTCAACAACAACAACAACAACACACACACATATATGACCCAAAAATCTATAAAGGAGTGTAGCCATAGGAGAGGAAAGGCCTCTCTGGCTACACTCCTGCACTCACAGACCTTTCCCTACAAACTTATTGGGATGCTTCAAGACTTTTCTAGGAGCCTTGTACATTTTAATCCATTCGCATTTATATCCCATTGAAACAAAAATATATCTGCCATTTCCATCAGATAAAAACAAAGCAGGTGCTTCAAAATTTCCCGAGGTTGTAATGGCAACGGGTTACCAAAACTGGAATCCACCTGGCGACATTTTTTCGCACCTGCTTTCTCTTCCATATGCAGATGGCCGGCACACTTAGCACCTTACACAATTTGCATTCGAAGTAACCGAAGATTGTCTTACATTAAGTAATAGTGATTCAGCTCCGCAATTTCCCGATACTTAATCTTTTTGCATTAAGGTAGCAAAATGATATTTTCTTCTTTTTTACATAGAGAAGCGAGTAGAAAAGGACGTAATTGACTTCCAAATTATTCTTATGGAAATGTAAGAGCATTAGGACTATACGGAGAAATTTAGAATTTGGAACACGTAAACCAAAATTATATGAAACATGGGCGATGTTTCACTAATCGCTTAAATTAAATGGGAAACTAAGTTTCCAGCGCAGAACTTCGATTCCTGCCCCAGCAATTAATGTCATATGAATTCGAAGAAATACGTTCTCTTTGTATAATTAATCTATATAAATAAAATTGAAAATCTGTTTGTGTGTTTGTTTGCCTCATCATCACGGGAGAATGGCTGCACCGAATTTAACGAAATTTTGTGGGTAACCTTGAAAAAACCACACTTATAATTTAGTCCATGTTTCAAGTTTCTCGGACCAGGGGTTGTCGAGAGATATTAATAAGAAACGAACTTGTGGGGGAGACAGAGAGGGTCCCACTTGCAACATCCTCCAAGACAAAATTTAGGTGCTAAAAATTTTTAAGATGTCCTAAGTGAAAAAATTGGCCATGCTACCAAAATGGCGACCATTCTTATATTTTTTAATTTTAATTTAAAGAAATGTAAAAATGGTTAATTTGCTCACACGAGTAGTCATTTTTAACACTTTCTGATATAGTTGAAAAGTGTTTATGACTTTGGACATTCTGTCTGTCTATCCATTTCAACGATAACTACCGTAAGTGAGTACGTGGCTCACGTCAAAATGAAATATGGCATCCATCTTTTTTCCCAGGATCAAAATCGTGATTTGTGTTGCATCCGTCCTAAAACTGCTTTATTTTTGCGTATTATCCGTGCATCTATATTCTGCGCCAACGCATTTACAAAATATTTAAGTTTAAATGATCATCAAACTTTGATTATTTCTACAACGAAGCCTAATTTTAACGTATGCAAAATGTAAACAATTCAAGCTGTAAGATGAGTTGTATAAGAATTGTTGATTTTTTTAACGCAAAATTATTTAGCTCTGGAGAATAGAATATAGGTGTTATGAATGAAATATTCATTGATTTCATGTGGAGAAGCAGACGATTTTACAGCATTGTCTTTTTCGATGAAGTTTTAAGCATGGAGTTAGAAAGTACTTTTACCTATATGGTTTTAAGTTTTCAAGTAAAATAAATTATTGTAGTACTGTGATAATTTAAAAAATATCACCGCTGAATGTATCGCATTTTAGAGATGTTTAAATAAAATTGCACTGCAATTGGAAAGTGTTTCATAATCAATGCTTTATGCATGATTGATCTTTCTTGTTGAATTATCCGCAGTTTTTAATAATTTTTTTAAAAAAATAGATATCACACTTCTTTTAAAACAAAGTAAATATTTAAAAAATTTTTAAAGTAATTTCAGATTAGAAATCGACAAAATGATTAACCAAAATCATATAAATAACAGTTCCTCAGATATTCCATCGATATTTACTTTCCCTGCAAGTATTGGAATCATGTTGAAAATCGCAACTCGAGTTTTCGACGAATCTAAATGTTTCGAAACCTCTAGAATACGCAAAAACTATTTTTAGCGTGACGTCTGCCTGTGTGTCTGTGCAAAGTATGTATCCACTCTAACTCAAAAACTAATGGACCGAATTTCATAAAATTTAATATGTAAGTCACTTGGATGTGACCCTGGTGCTGATTAGTTTTTGGTACGATTCGTTAAAACAGAACCCGCCTTTTTTGCGAAATGGCCCGTAAAAATTTCATTTATTCGCTCTAGCTGAAATACTAATTGACCAAATTTCACAAAATTTGGTAGATAAGTTACTTGTTGGATACTCTGGTGCTGATAAGATTTTGGTAGGATTCGGAAAATAACAACCTGCCTTTTTTACGAAATAGCCCGCAAAAATCGCCAAAATCTAAAAAAAAAAAATCTGGTGTGGCCAGCACATCACTTTCCCTGCAGACTTAAATTCATATTTTCTTTATTTCTTTAATAATTCATTACATTAAGTTTAATTGCACCAAATAACACTAAATTTGCATTCTTAATTCAATTTTTGTTCTTATTTGGTAATTGTACATTTTTCCGATAGCGGCGTAACAAAAATGCAAGAAATCTCAAATATCTTGAGAACGGTTAGTCCTAAAGTATAATGGAGTATGTTATAATCTTTTCCTCGTCAAAAATTGCGTATATATAACAAGAATTTAATTGATACATTGTACTTGATACACGTAGTTTTTTTTTTTTTTTTTTTTTTTTTTATTTGCAAAATTTTGTGAAATTTGTGATGTGGAAATTTTTCTAATTCATGAGTTGGGTGTTGCAGAACGTTGCTGTTAAAAGCTTCCAAAGGCACTTTATCAACACCCAAACATCTGACAAAAAAAATGCAACGATTTATCTGAATCAATTTTCGACATAAATTTACTATGACCACGCAGCGTCAAGTGTGGCACAAATCGTACTTTGAGCCGCAGGGCGCCGTTCATTAACCACACACTCAGTTACGGCCGCCGCCAACGTCAACAGGAACTGCTGCGTAAACCCAGCCAGACAAAACAAATGAATGAGCGCATAAACAAAAATTTTCTTGAATGAAATAATTAGCGAAAAAGAAACACACGAAAGTGTCCCGGATGTACGCGTGCTCAAGAGCTCCTATTTATAGGACAAGCGTCGACTTATGTCATGGCAGTGCGTTAAATTCTATTTTTGGGCCTGGCACTAAGGCAAAGTTATGGTTAAGTTTATTCAGATGGGAGGAAACACTAACGCTGGTGCTATCGAAATTGGTATACATAAACAGAAGAGAGTGTTACCACACGACGGTTTACTTTTACACAATCTCTTCTTAAATACAGCTAAATTATGGTACGTGCACTCTTAGGATGTGTGTAAAAGGGCAATGATGTAGCCGCACCGCCCCGATACATTTTTATGTAACCAGGGCGCGTCCTGCCTCACAAAATGACAGTAAATACTTATTTTTTAAATTTGCTTTATTTAACATTAATTTATTATACGTCTATCGAAACAAAACCTAACGTAGCACAAGGGCACTTTTGTACAATAATATAATAATTAATTTATTGGCAGTTATTACAACTATAGCGTGTTGGGGCGCGATAGCCCAGTGGTTAGCGTGCGGGAGTTGCACTCGGTAGGCCCGGGTTCAATTCCCTCCGCTGCCAAAACTGCCGCCGTGTTCACGCGGAGTACGATCACGTTAAACATGTGGGTCGGTAAGTCCTTCCGAGAGGTTGGTGGTAGGGGAAGGAAGCTACAGTCCCTGTAGATGGCTCTTCCACTGGGTTCCGGTCTAAATTGGGTGGACTTTCCCGGCCGTCCAAACTGTTACCTTACACCTTTCTGGTAGGTCGGACGGTCTGGGTCTCAACAACAACAACTATAGCGTGTTGCCCTTCACTTTAAAGGGCTTGAAAAAAATATCTTCCGATTGATACCATACTTGGCAATGTACTCCCTCCCCCTCGGGGGTAACTAACCCCCCAAGGACGGCTAACAACGCCACGAATAAAAATAATTGTATCGCGGCTATTTTTCACAATGATTGAAACTATAAAGTCTCGTGATCATTAAGCTATAAACAAAATCTTTTATGCATGAATATCAAATTTTGTCCTATGATGCTATGTTAAAAAAATATAAAATTTCGAATTAATTTCAAAGTTTTTGCTCGAATTAAAAAAAAAAAAATTCTATCTAGTTTTAGAGTTTTTGATAACAAAGCCGGATATAAAGTTTCGTGAAAATCCATTAATACCTGTGGCTGCTATCGTATCCTCTGGAAATCGACCACAGACATCAGACAGACCGACGGACATTACTCCAAAAATAGTCAAAACGTGTTGAGGAGGTCTTAAAACATATATCGGCATCGAAATTTTAAAATCGAAAATTTCGTGAAAACAACACTTTCTATACGCATGAGAAAGTAAAAATAACATGAATGTTCCTAGACTATGTGATGGTCGCCTCGTCTGTCACGTGCATCTTTGAGGTCTTGCTTGTACTAGGCACAAAGTTAATAATAATAGTAGTAATAATAATAATAGTAATAATAATAATAACAATAATAATAATAAACATCTTGTTAACAATGCCATATTGTGTAGCTTAACGTATTTACTTCTAGTATTTTATGTCACTGTGATGCAGTTCGTAAAGGACTCCGGCACTATTATATTTTACGACTACATAACTATAAAAGGGTTCAAAATAGCACGTGGTCAAATCTGTTAACTATATACAGAAAAGGGTCGCTCATAGGGTGGCGCACAACTCGAGTAGTAGGCGGACTCAAGAAGAGGAATGGATTTCTGATATGTTTTAAAGTTGTTGTAAATAATGTTTGTTAAAGCTGACTGCGGAAGAGTGTGCAAAAGAGTATAAAATGCTTTACATATCCTTCGAAAATGAAGTGTAACACACCGCTTGCTAGCATATGAAGTCTCTTTTATATAATAAATCTTGTTAATATTCCTGTTCTTGCAGTGGGGGGGGGGGGAGTAATGCAATTTTATCATGCAAAATGAGAGAATTTATACTTTCCAAACAAAATATACTGATTTATAAGATATTCATGTTTTCCGGCAAGAAAGTAAATAAATGAAAACATAAGTAAAATACATTATGTTTTTAATGTACTATTATTTGTAATGTCTATTATTTGTGTGTAACTTAAATGCATGAAAAATGTATTTTTTTTTTTTAAACGTATGTAACTTAAAAGTACGAAAGGCATCGATATACCAAATTCACACTTTCTAAGCTGCTTCGGTTCTCAAATTATTCCCCGAAAACGAGTGCATTTCTATGGCATGCCCGAGACCGGCTAGCCCAGATAAGATCCCAAATCCAAAAAAAAAATAAAATATATCACAAAAGACAACGACATACTAAATTTGGACTTTTTAGCTTCTCCGGTACTTGAGTTATTCCCCAAAACCGAGTACATTCCTATGACGGGCCCAAGACGGGCTTGTCCGGTATAAGGTTTAAAATCCAAAGAATCAAAATATACCACAAAAAACAATAACAAACTAAATTTAGACTTCCTAGCTGCTCGGTTTTCGAGTTTCAAAAAACGAATACATTCCTATAACGGCTCAGAACGGGCTAGCCCGATAAGATTCAAAATAAAAAAAATTAAAATGTACCACAAAAAACAGCGACATACTAAACTTCATGTTACTATGATTAATGGGACTTGCGTAATGTAACTGGCTTTAAATATTTGAATCACACACTGTAAAGCATTTGAAAGCATGTTACTGAAAGTTTCAAGCTGCCCGTAATGAAGAGTAAAGTTCCTGATAGTTATGGCAATTAATATATATATATATATGTATATATACAAAAATAACGCTTCGGCAGACGATATTTAGCTGAATATTTCAGAAATGAAGTTGGAATTTTCCTGAACGCATGTAATTAGGGCCTTTCTGGTAGTTTGCAGAAATTATCAACAAAGTAGCTGAAAGAAATGAACAAAGATTGCAGAAATGTTTTACAGTGCACTCATAAACAGACACCCGATCAAGTTAATAAAAAGTTGTAAAAATAGCTAGAGAGATGGTATTAAAATTTAATCTATGATGTATCAAGTATAAAAAATAATTCATCGGCCTCATTGGGCCCTTTCAACACACCTTGCTTCCTGATAATTCAAAATGATGCATATCCTATTGCATTATAAAATATGTAAGAATGCTTACCTTTTCCATCTGCTGCAGTTGTCCAAGCCAGGTGCCCAGCAGCTTGTCGGGATCATTTTCATCTTCCTCGGCAACCTCCCGGTCACTGTCCAACTCCTCCCCCTCACTGGTGCTACTGTACGTGCTGTCCTCCAAGTGATACGAAGACCTACAAAGAATAACTCTCAATCAGAGAAACTAGAATAAAACTACACAAAAAGTGTCTGTATATTTTATAGCAAGAGAAAAATAGACGAGGTTGCGAGAAACTTTAGAATGCGTTCCACAGAATAAAACTACATAAAAAGTGTCTGTATATTTTATAGCATAAGAAAAATAGACGAGGTTGCGAAAAACTTTAGAATGCGTTCCATAGAATAAAACTACACAAAAAGAGTCTGTATATTTTACAGCAAGAGAAAAATAGACAAGGTTGCGAGAAACTTTTGAATGCGTTTCATAGAAACTTTGTAGTATCCTTAAGAGTGTTCGTTTTCGCACTATCGCCTATCATTGAGCTAAATTTGAACACCGCAGATGGATTATCACCATTGGTCACTGAAACTATTGCTGGCAAAATGTTTGCTTTCAATGTTGGTAAATTAAAAATTCTAACAATCATAACAGCATTAAGGGAAAAAATATACTAATTATTTATGAAAACTTAATTTTTCAGGTCTCTTTGAAAGTAATACAAATTTTTAAATAAAATAATAACATTGAAGAAACCAAAAGTTATTCATATAAATGAAGCGAATGATTTTTATCCGCATTTTTTTTTTTCTGTTTCTTTAAAAATGAAAATAATTTTACAGTATAACACATTTTGCAACGGAAAACTTTTGCCGAAGCGTTATTTTTTTGTGTATATATATATATATATATATATATATATATATATAATATAAATTTGTATAAATATCGTAGCATACTTAAACAAGAAAGATCAATCATGCCTAAAGCATTGATTGTGAAACAATTTCCAACTTCAATGCAATTTTATTTAAACAAGTCTAAAATGCAATACATTCCTCGGTAATATTTTGAAACTTATCACAATACTGCATTAATTTATTATATTTGAAAACTTAAACCTTCATCGAAAAAAATGAACTTCATTCAAATGACGGCATTGAAATATAAATTGCCTGGTTTAAACATCTCTAAAATGTTATACATTCCTCGGTAATAGTTTTAGAATTATCATAATACTGCGATAATTTATTATATTTGAAAACTTCATCGAAAACAACTGAAATTCATTCAAATGACGTCATAGAAAAAATAACACGCCTGGATCTCTCTATAAAAACAGGATTTCATTCATAACTTTCTCTCATTCATTTCATTCATCACAATATTATAATAATTTATTTTATTTAAACATTTTGTTTAAGACCATGGAGCTACAAAAAATTAAACTCTATGCTTGAAACTTCATCGAAAAAAATCGTCCTTCTCTTTATGAAATCAATTAATATTTCATTCATATCAGCCATGCAGACTCCATGGACTAAATTATTTTGTGTTAAAAAAATACAGGAATTCTAATACAACTCATTCTATATATTTTGCTGTTTACATTTTACATAGGTGAAAAATAGGCTTAGTTGTAGAAATAATCAAATTTAGATGAGCATTTAAACTCAAATATATTGTCATTGCGTTGTTTCAGTATGTAGATGCACAGAATTTAAGCAAAAATAAAGTAGTTTTAGGACGGATACAACACTCAATATGAATTAAAAAGAACTTAAAAAAATCACGATTTTGAAATAAGATGGATGCCATATATCATTTTGAAGTGGGTCATGTGATCGTTTCATATCATGGTCACGTGATCGTTTCATATAAGAGGTGTAATGATTATTTTAATTTTTATTTAAAAAACTACTGAATATATTTCGCTGAATTTTTTTTTATATATTTTATGGAACAATTTGACTATTACCTAAAATTTTCGAAGCAATTTGTGAATTTTAAATCCGCTTAAAAAATGTTTGAAAAATTAGGTTCCATAGGGCTCAATGTATTTCATTTTTTCGACCCGGGTTCAATCCAAAACTAATTGGGTGATATTATTCATTTATATTCCCATAGGTTCTACAGACCGTCTGAACAACATACTAAAATTTAATGGTTATAACTACGAATAATATTTAAGCAGTTGGGTATTTAACATGCATGGCCTTAGCTAAATTATTTTATTCATTTTTGAAAATGTCCTTAGCAACTGATATTAAAAAAAAAAAAACTGAAACCTAACAAAGTCAAAAACAGTTATCAATTCAGTCAAACAAAAAGGTGGTGCTTTAAAAAGATCCTTAATTATTTAAGTCCATTAAAATTTTTAAAATGTTCTATGGAATCACTGAAAAGGTTATAAACATTTGAAATTCTCGAAAAATATTGATTAATGTAATGAATTCGTCTAAAATTATTTCTTTTAACTTACCTTCGTGGTTACAGATATAAAAAAAAAATAACTACAATAACAATTTTAACAGAATTTAAAGGCATTTTAATTATACGTGCTAACCGATGTATGTTAAGAAAGCAATTACGCACAAATTACATTCAGCAATTTTTTCGAGAATTTCAAACGCTTATAATTTTTGTTGGAATATTATTGGGCGTCCCAAAATATTTTAACTGGCAAATTAAATAATAATATTTCGAATGAACTAATTTTTGTTTCACCGGGTTCCTGTTAACTTTGTTATTTCCCTTATAAGATAAATACGAAAAACAACTTCTATATTCGAAAATGGGTTGTTATTGTTACATATGGCTTTATTGGAAATCAATCCATCACATAACTGGCATCACACAGTGATACAAAGATAGAAATCTCCCCCCCCCCCCTCCAAAAAAAAAAAAAATTAACTAAACACTAAACAAGAATATGGCAAGTCAAACAAACACAAAGCGAAGAAGGGGTCGGGGACAGTTCATATAAGTTCTAGCTTCCCAATACAGTCTGCAAACATCCTCTTGCCGCTGGGAATCTTTATCTAAACCCGAGCACACTGAAAGGTGACTTGAGTGCATAACATCAGCACAGCCACTGGCAGTTATTCATTTAGCACCACCCAGGAGGCACGTGTGACTTTAGGTTTGTCACGGACGCGAGTAAAATGTACTTTGAATATAAAAAATCTGATGTGGGCAACACATGACTTTCCTTATATAATGTAATGAATTTACTACTTTTACAGTAAAAAAATAGGTTTTTCTTATAGTAGATACTAATATTATTTCCAAGTTATTGAATTTTCGACAATTAGTCGTCATTTTCATTGATTTAGCGTCATTTTTATCCGTTTGGCGAGATTTTCGTTAATTTGGCAACATTTCAAAAAGTCGCCAAGTTGGCAACATTCCGCCAAATTCGTCGCCAAAATCTCGCCAGGACGAAGAAATAAGTTGTTCTTACAGCAGATAAATGACTATTGGCGTTCAAATACAAAAGTATTACTCAAAGTATATTTTTTCATGAATGGAACGAGCTAGATCCACGAGAATGATGTCACCCAATTTATCCCATGGTATTACATATGAAGAGTGAACATGTTTCTCAAGAGTAAATATCTTTTTTTCATTTTATATGACTTTTTAATATTTTTTTTTAAAAATGTGTAATATCTCGAGAACGGTTCATGTTAGCGTTCTAAAATTTATGTCAATCGTTTTCTAATGAAAAATTATATAAGAAATGTCTATTTGCGTAACTTTATTAGTGGTTTTGATTTTTTGACGATTTTTTTCAACATTTTATTCGAAAATTTAGGGGGGTTCTGAACATTCGATTACGTATAAAAACAATAGGCTTCCAGTGTTTACGGATTGTGATTTTTGTACCAAATTTGGTTCGAATCGGTCCATTCGTTTGTCAGTTATCGCCTCCACAGACTCACTGACACACACACACACAGACATCACTTAAAAAAAATGTTTGATTCGTGATCAGGGATGCTTGAAACGTGCTCTCCCGTCGAAAACTCGATTTCGAATTTTCGACCCCGTCACAATACTTTCCTTATACATTATGTATATAAGGAAAGTAATAAGGGGAATTATTTTTATATTTCTACATTTATTAAAATTTCTGGTGAGGGGCTCCCGACCTTACTTTGGCCAATAAAGAATCCACAATTGTACGATTTGGCGATTATATTTGGGGTAATTCAGATCAATTCCTTAAAAACAGATTAAACAACGGAGGCAAAAGGAATGGGTTAAGTTGGGAAATCATCAAAATCGTTTGGCACTCATTTAGGTGGCGCTGGGATAAGATTAGTCCCAGCCCACTGCAATGTATGTATTTATATGGCGAAAGGGTCCTATTAAATTAAATAATATTTTCTTAAACAATTAATTTTGCAGATAAAAAAAAAATCATCACTGCGGTCCAAATTAGCTTCAAACTTTTCATCCATAAGAGTTTTATCTCCTTCTTTCTAACTCCCCGAATCAAACGGCTGAGGACAACCAGGTAAAAGCAAGGAGTTGTACTTCATATTAAGAAAACGCCAGTATCATTTGAGACAATAATTCAGGTGGTGCTGGAATAAGCTAAGTAGTCCTACATTGTATGGCGAAAGGCCTAAAATATTTATTTAAATAGTCAATTTTGTAAAAATAAATTATCAGTGCAATACAAAGTAAAACTGAAACAATAAATAATATTCCTACGTATTCAAAATTATTGTACCTTTCAATTTATCCTTATTTTCATATATTCAGTACTCTATCAAATAATTACAACTATGAAAAAATACCGGTTAATTATACTCATAATTAAGGAATTCTTAATTTAAAAATTATCAAAAATACAAATTCTAAATAGTACGCATTTTTGTTGTCTCAACTAATAATAGTGGCCACTTTACTAACACTAGTGACACCTAAATACATAATTCTCAAAGCATTAAGTCAATTTCAAGCGTTTCATCCACAAATCTCCTTCTTTCTAACACCGTGGTTAAGAATCTTTTCACTTTGATCCAAGTCTGTTGCCATTTTGAAAGAAGAAATGATTGTTACAGACCATTAAACATCAATTTATTCAACAATTAGGAACAGCGGTAGCTCTGGGGGGGAAAAACTGGAAGATCCAAATTCCTTTAAAAGACACACGAAGATGAAATGCAGTAATTTGAAATTAATGTCTAAACCGATAATTTAGGATTGATTCCGATAATGTGAAATAAAAATGGCTGCAAAAGTGTCGGAGAAGGCATTTTCGATTCGTTGATTTCCAATCTTTCAAAAATTTACTTCGGAATACTTAATGTGTGAGTTTACAGTCAATTTTCTCATACAATCATATTTCATATTGTGTAGGTCAATTTTCATCACAAACAACACCAGAGTACATAAAATATATGTTTTTATTTGTCTTCCTTTTCAGGTTATGTTTACTTTATCATACGTAGTGTTGAGAAAGTATTGTTTTTACAAAAATTTTCGATTTTGAGATTTTGATGCCAATACATATTTTAAAACCTTCTGAACATGTTTTGACTATTTTTGGTGTTGACTATTTTTGGTTTTGACTATTTTTGGTTGTCTGTCTGATGTCTGTGGTCGATTTCTTGTGTGGACGATATTAATGGATTTTCACGACACTTTATATTCGGTTTTGTTATCAAAAATTCTGGAACTATATAAACAGACTTTATTAAATTCGAGAGAAAATTTTATATTTTATATCATGGCAACATAGGACAAAATTTGATATAATCATGCATAAAAGGGTTTATTTATTATAGCTCTTATATTTATTATCTATATTTATTATAGCACTCACATTTATTATCTATAATTATTATAGCTCTTACATTTATTATCTATATGTATTATTGCTCTTTATAACTTTTTATTTATTATAGACTTCATAATTTTAATCATTGTTGAGAACAATAGCCGTGATACAATTTTTTTTGTTCATGACGTCATTAGCCCCTCTGAGGGGCAATTACCCCCCCCCCCCTTCCCCGGGAGGTACATTGTCAAGTATAGTATCAAGCGAAATATTTTTTCAAGCACTTCAATTGTTGCTTTGCAAGTTAATTGTAACACGCTATAGTTGTAATCATTGGGACCCACGACACCGATTTTTAAAATTTTTTCTTGTACAATTTGAAAAAAATAATAATAATAAACAAATAAATTCTGTACGAGAAAGTCGAGTTGGGCCTTTAACTTTCTATTGTTCTGTCTGGCATGACTGTTCTCGTAATATTTTACAATTTCCGAATTTTTTTAAAAGTCTTATAAAATTTAAAAATGCATTTATGTGGTCACATGCTAATAAAATTAAGCTGCGGCTTATAAAATATAATATTATGCTTTAAATATATTCATATAATTCTCGTGCAGTTGGTACCGTTCAAGAAAATAAGATTCGCTTTGTAGATATAACAATAGCTTTATTTTTGGACTGAGTGGATTTGGAGCTGGAGTATTAAACGGGCATTTTGCCCCGAAAAAGCAGCCAAAAGAGCCAAATTTTTATTTTGTGGTATGAGTTTTGAACGGGGATGGTGAAAATAAATATTTTCAGAACTTATCAGACGAATTAATCACGGTCACAGAAGTTCCCACTCAACAGTTCATAGTGTGTATAAAAAAATTATATTTTGTCCACATCAGACACTATTACGTTTAAAAAAGTACAACTTATCCCAAAGTAAGAAATAAATATAGTAATAAATAAACTGCTTTACAGCGCTATGTAAAAGCCATTTGCTACAGTGCTATTTAAAAGCCATTTTGAACCAACTCAACGTTTTCACAAAAAACATCTGACATAACACGACAAAAAGAACACCATTTTCTACGGTTGCAATTTTCGACCTTCCATCGGGAGAATTTGTTCAATTTTTCTATCATTTATTTCAGTCACTGAATTAGTCCGCGACGGCGACGTTCAATTTCAAGCCGTCGTGTTAACATGTTTTAGTTTGACAATAAATTTTCAAGCCGTATAAGTGCAGAAATAAAAAGTTTTTAAAAAATCCGGGGCGGGAAAAAAGTCAATAAATTCGATACATTTAGCTCATTTGTATTTAATCAAATGAAATTGAAAATCCTTTATTTGTCTCACCATCAAGGGAGAACGGCCGTACCGAATTTCCTGACATTTTGATGAGCAGCCGTGGCATGGCCAGATTGAAAATCTTGGCATCCGTCACTGTCCTTCTTTTTTCATGTCCTTGGAACTGTTTCCTCACTTTGAGCGTGACCCAATCGTTATATAAGCCGTTATATAAGTGTTTCATAATCAATGCTTTATGCATAATTGATATTTCTTGTTCATAATAATTAATATACTCACAACATTTTACAGTAATACCTGCATTTTTCCTTAGCTATTGTATCCATACTTGAAATGTTCTAATCGTACGCTTTGCAATTGTTTTATCGTGTTCTGTAGATTTTGTACGTAATGTATCTATATCTACATATAAAATTGCTTATCAATATTTCCTATATACAATAATATGAAAAAACAAAAATTAATATCGGAGAAAGCTACAATATCATCAACTATCCCTCAGTGCATTTATCCTATACTCATTTCCCGTGATGCCAAAAATATTCAGAAAAAATCTCGTATTAAGGCAGACGATATTTTAACCAGATCAATTTATTCTCCCATTCTTTATTTGCCATCTCTATTATCTTTTCCCCGTGGCCATAAAACTAGTTTTTCTCTCATTCTGCGGACGATTACCATAGTGTACGGCAGCTTAGCGTATTTCACCTGGGAATTTGGGCAGGGCTTCTGTGCTATTACCTACTTAATTTATTAGATCTCTCCGTTATCTTTGAGCGGTGATTTCAGTCACATTTAGCTTCTTTGGGGAATAGGTTATCGTAACGGTTATGGCTCGTTAGCTGTTACCCGACAAAAATGGGTGTTTTCTACGTGACGTTTAAGATTTTCGATATGAGTAATTTTATTTTTTGTTTTCACTTTCCCTACAATACTTAGTAGGGGAAAAGGAATATTTTATTGGGTCAAAGGGGAATATTTTATTGGGCCAAAAATTCTGGGTCAAGCAGTCAGAAGGATTGGATGGATCTACACTTTTAGAGTGTCGCTAAATACAAATCAAATGCATGTCAGTCTGTGAGCCCAACACTATTTAAAAATATTGAGAAATTTGAAATATATTTATTTCAATCGATAAACGTCAGAGGTCAATTGATTTCTGCAGTGGTCGAACTGGGAAGAATCTTTCAATTTATATAAATAATAATAAAAAAAAATAATAATTAAATAAACATTGAAAAAATAATTACGTTAAAAATCTATATAAATAACATTAAAAATCTATTTATTTCTTTTTTTCGTTATCGCGGGAAAACGGCTGAACAAAATTTCATGATATTTAGATATGTAGCCTATGTATGGTCCAATTTAAAATTAAGGCGTTCATCTGCCCTTCCTTTGAGTTTCACACACCAATCGTTATAGAAGCTTCTGTGGCGGAAGGGATGTTACCAGGCCCGAACCAGGAACCTGGCGCTTACAAGACCGACATTATAAGCATAGAGCAAAAGCTAGCTTCAGCTCCGTTCTTATAATTCGGGTACAGGGTTCCAAGCATCTTTGATCAGATGTCTTTGCTGCCGCATCTCCAAACAAACGAGACCTAATCGTTGTTTGAGTCTCCAATATAACGTGATCTACGTTTTTACTTTCCCTGCAATACATAGTAATGGATAGGGAAAGTATTGGAATCGTGTCGAAAATCGCAACCCGGTTTTACAAAATTCACAAAATTCGGTAGATAAGTCGCTTGTGGGTTATCCTGGTGCTGATTAGATTTTGGTACGATTCGGAAAAAAATATCCTGCCTTTTTTTGCAAAAGGCCCGCAAAAATTGTCAAAATCTAAAATAAAAAATTACAAATGCTAAAATATATCCATTCAATACTTGTTTTATACGTAATTTTTAACGAAGAAAAGAATAAGACCAACCCCATTACACTAGGACTACCCGTTCTCGAGATATTTTAGTTTTTTCGCATTTTCTCTACGCAACCTTTGAAAATAAGTCCAGTTAACAAATGTGAACGAAAATTGAATTAAAAGTGAATTAAATTTAATTAAAATAAAGAGAACGGGGATATTAGTCTGCAGGGAAAGTCATGTGCTGCCCACATCAGATTTTTTTTTTTTTTTAGCTTCTCTACAATAAATACTATTCAAAATTCGACAAAGTGATCCGATTGTTGTTTATGGCTCTATGTCTAAAATTATGGAAGTTTTATAAATTAACAAAAAAAAAATAAACAATTAAACCTTCTTTTAATCACAAGTATCATAAAAAAAAAAACCCTCTCTTTATTTCTGCCACTAATAAGAAAACCAGAAACGTAGCCTAGAAAGAAGCTATGGTTTAATAGTGAAATTGTTATTATTTATACAAATAAAATTTAAATTTAAATTGTGCTTTTGTCTGTCTGTTTATTATCTCAGCATGGAAGAACTCATGTTTTTCTTTTTTGTAAGAATTTATTATCCTTATTATTATTAAAAAAAAAAAAAAAAACAATATTAGAAATTTATTGTAAATTACGAATTTTGTTTCTTCACATTATGTATTTCTTACGAAGAATGAGTATATGGATAGTTATTAAATAAATAGTCAATATTTCTGTATATTTTGCGAATCACATCATTTAATGCAATTAGCATAATAAGTTCAGTAGCGGAATCAGGAAAGAAAAAAATTGTGAGAGGGAGGGGGGGGGGCGAAAACCCAGACCATCCGACTCGTTCAGGGACTAAGAGCAGCAAGATGGATGGTCGGTAGGGGGGGGGGGGTGTAATTTGGTTTATTCATGCATGTTGTTTACAAAATATCATTTCTCAGAACTTCAATGGGTTCGTAAGGGAGGGAGTATGACATAGAATATTGTATGTTTTTTGACAAGGACATTTCGAACCGGCTGCCCATTAAGGCTCCAGAAGATGTAAGTGTTGCTTATTTAAGCATTCCTAAATAACACACAAATTCGTCAATAACCCTTTTGCGTCAAATAAATGACTTCTGTAGTAGTTCTATTGTTAATTCCTGCTTATTAGACAAGTTTGTAATTATCTTTCCCCATTCATTTCACTTTGTTGTCGAGTTCGTAATCTATAATATTGGTCCAATATTGTATATATTGGCATTACATTGGAAATATCGCCAATATAAATTATATGTTTTATTGGAAATATCTGTAATGTAAATTATATGTTGCATTGGAAATATCTCCAATGTAAATTATATGTTATATTGGAAATATCTCCAATGTAAATTATGTTGTATTGGAAATATCTCCAATGTAAATTATATGTTGTATTGGAAATATCTCCAATGTAAATTATCTGTTGTATTGGAAATATATCCAATGTAAATTATATGTTGTATTGGAAATATCTCCAATGTAATCCCAATATTGGGCAAATATTGGGGTTACATTGGCCCCCAATATTGGCTAATATTTTCATTACAACATTAGTGTTACATTGGAAATATTTTCAATGAAACGACAATAGTGTCATAATATTGTGCCAATATTTTAAGCCAATATTGGACCAATTGCTGCCAAAATGTCCACTTTTTTATATTGATCCAATATTGGGCCGATATTGGATTGCTACTAGGGATATTTTTAAATTATCCGTTAGGGGCGCTGTAATCCATTTCATTCGATATTAGATAGATTAGAACGTATATTGTCAAATAACAAACGCATATTTTTAGCATATAACAATATTTATAGTATCCATTTCTGCAATTCCGTGCCCCATTGTTATACATTAAACCCTTATAAGTTTTTTAGTGTACTTATTGTGTGGAAAAAGAAAACTATTATTATTATTACCATTATAGATTATTGCATATTGCAAGGTTGATCGTGCTTTTATAACATTTTTTATTAAACTTCAGAATTTCCATAAACGGTATTTGAAACTAATAGCAAAACTAACCCAACAAATGCAAACCGCAATCTCAACTATAGGTATTCCCCTGAGAATAAATAAATCAGAGAGTAATGTAGCATAAGCGCTTCCCAAACACAGTTGACAAGGGGATAAGCCAGCATTCAATGCCGCAGTAATCCCGAAGCAAAAAAGAATGGTTTGGGAAGAAAAGAAACATAGAAAGAAAAAGAAAATAGCGAAACGAGGGAAAAGAAGCAGATATCAATAATGATTCCCATTGTGATAGAATTTTTTCATGACTTTGCATTCTAAGTTAATTTGAACTGGATTACCATTTACTTGACCTGGAATATTTATTGATTTTACTAGAATGAATTGTCCATCGTTGCCCAGGTCCTAAATAAGCGACCGCTACGTAAAAAATACAGATGCAGATAACACCACAATTTCAAAATCGTTTTTTCTGAGAACTAAAATTCTTCCTACATTGTTGTTGTTGAGACTCAGACCGTCCGACCTACCAGAAAGGTGTAAGGTAACTGTTTGGACGGCCGGGAAGTGCCACCCAATTTAGACCGGAACCCAGTGGGGGAGGCATCCACAGGGACCGTCCCCTCCGTCCCCTACCACCAACCTCTCGGAAGGACTTACGGACCCACATGTTTAACGTGATCGTACTCCGCATGAACACGGCGGCAGTTGTGGCAGAGTGCAAATCCAGCGCGCAAACCACCGGGCTACCGCGCCCGAAAAGTGCCAACAGCACGCGGTGTTCCTAGGTGGTCACCCACCCAAGTACTAACCGCGCCCGATGCTGCCTGACTTCAGTGATCTAACGAGAACCGGTGTTTTCAGCACGGTATGGCCGTTGGCCCTTCCAACCTTGTGTTTCAATTCAAATCCTTTAGTTTTAAAGTATATGTAGTCGTGCGCAACAATTTGACAAACATGCACACACATGTGCACTGCTTCCCATATTAATGCCTAGTTTGTGATGTGAATCGCCAACCAGAGAAAGAAAGAATGAATTCGAAAAATCACAATTTTTATGCTTTCGGTTGCAAATTATCAAAAAATAGAATTATATACACACACACACACACACACACACACACACACACACATATATATATATATATATATATATATAGATTATACAATATACAGATATGTTGATGATCTGATTTGCTTAGTACATACTGAAAATTGTGTCATTAATATAGATTTCTATCCTCTTAATTTGGAATTAATTCCTAATGAAGCTACTATTAGTAAAAATATTAATTTTTTGGATTTAAATCTTTTTGTTGAACCTTCTAATAGAATTGTTACTAATTTATATGATAAAAAAAGACTCTTTTAATTTTAAAAATTAAAATCTTACCATTTAATTCCTGCAACTCGTTTCTATTGTTTAGAAATATAATTCTTAATCAGCTTTACCTCTTACTTTGTAAATGGTATAGTTAAAAAATTTAAAATAGCTGGATTTTCTTGAATTTTATTTATTTAATATTACTTTAAATTTTAGCCTGACATCCCCCTTCTCTTGTTTTAATTATAATTTATACATCCACTTAGACATTAGCCTTTCTATTATTGCCCCTCTAGATGGTATATTATCTCTTGTACATGTCTTTTCGTATTACTGTTATTTATTTCTTACGAATGGCAACAGTATATCTTATTCCTTTGTGCATGACAACACATGTCACTTCTTTCTGTGTTCCCGTGCTTACTAGGTTTGTGTGTTTTTTCAGTCAGTTTTTTGGTATACATTTCTATTTTTATTTTTATCATTTATGTATGTCGTCAAAGTAGAAATAGTTTACAGATATAATCTATCTATTTCTTCAGAAACATACATTTTTGTGTTTGCTTCTACAAAAAACTTGGACATGATAACGATTTTTGTAGAAGTGAACAGTTCATGATGTAGGCTTAGAACCTTGTCCATGTGTATAGCGTTTGTGCTTGATTTCGTTTGTTATTCTTTTTTCGATTCCATACCTTTGTATTTTTGATACTTTTCATTGTCTTGTTGATTCGATATTTATTATATTTATTTTTATTTTTTTTCCATTTGCTTGAAGATTTGTTGATTTATACTTTTATTTCGTAAGCCTGTTAGATAGTTGAATTTTGAATTTTCGTGTTACAGTTTCACACTTTTCTTTCATTGGATCTTCAAACCTTTTTTTCTTATATATATATATATATATATATATATATATATATATATATATATATATATATATATATATTATTAACATCTGTTGATTATTTTTAGCTTGATGACTAGAAATATGCATTTAATTTTCCTCATGATAGTTGATTCACTATTTAATACATCTTTTTAATTTGTAGGCATATTTTAAGTTAGGGTTTTTCGAGTTAGAACTTTTCTTTCATTGGATTTTCAAACTTTTATTATTATATACATATATATACATAATAAAAATATTATATGAAATTCCAATGATAGATTAGAGGTAAGTTGAACTCATATAACCATAAATTTAAAATATATATATATATATATATATATTAATGCGAAGATATACATGTATGTCTTTGCAAAACTATAGCACTGTGCTACTCTTCATTTTCGGTTGCGGTGAAATAAGAGAATAAAAAATATCTGGTGTAGGTAGCCCATTAATTTTCTTCCATGATGCAATGGCTTTACTTCTTTCACAGTGAAAAAATGATGTACAAGATCCACGGTACAATATTTTTAAAGTTGAATTGCACACTAGCATTTAACGCGTTTTTGTAAAAGCGGAAGAAAGAAAACGAATCTCCAAAAGATTGACATCTCATCAAGAACAAATTTATAATGAACAAGAAAGATCAATCATGCTTAAGGCATTGATTATGAAACACTTTCCAACTTCAATGTAATTTTATTTAAACATGTCTAAAATGTGCAATACATTCCTCGGTAATATTTTAAAACTTATCACAATATTACATTAATTTATTATATTTGAAAACTTAAACCTTCATCGAAAAAAATGAACTTCATTCAAATGACGGCATTGAAATATAAATTGCCTGGTTTAAACATCTCTAAAATGTAATACATTCCTCGGTAATAATTTTAGAATTATCATAATACTACAACAATTTATTATATTTGAAAACTTCATCGAAAACAACTGAAATTCATTCAAATGACGTCATTGAAAAAATAACACGCCTGACTCTCTCTATAATAGCAGAATTTCATTCATAAATAATTTTCCATTCATGTCATTCATCACAATACTATAATAATTTATTTTATTTAAAAATTAAGACCATGGAGCTACAAGTAATTAAACTCTATGCGTAAAACTTCATCGAAAAAAATCATCCTTTTCTTTGTAAAATCAATTAATATTTCATTCATATCAGCTACGCAGACTCCATGGAGTAATTGATTTTGTGTTAAAGAAATACCGCAATTCTAATACAACTCATTCTACATATTTTGCTATTTACATTTTACATAGGTGAAAAATAGGCTTCGTTGTAGAAATAATCAAATTTGGATGAGCATTTAAACTCAAATATATTGTAATTGCGTTGTTTCAGTATGTAGATGCACAGAATTTAATCAGAAATAAAGTGATTTTAGAACGTATACAACACTCAATATGAATTAGAAAGAGCTTTAAAAATCACGATTTTGAGACAAGATGGATGCCATATATCATTTTGAAGTGGGTCACGTGATATTTTCATATCATGGTCACGTGATCGCTTCATATAAGAGGTGTTATTATTATTTTAATTTTTATTTAAAAAACTACTGAGTATATTTCGTTGAATTTTTTTTTATATATTTTATGGAACAATTTGAATATTACCTAAAATTTTCGAAGCAATTTGTGAATTTTAAATCCGCTTAAAAAATGCTTGAAAAATTAGGTCCCATAGGGCTCAATCTATTTCATTTTTTCAACCCGCGTTCAATCCAAAACTAATTGGGTGATATTATTCATTTATATTCCCATAGGTCTTACAGACCGTCTGAACAACATACTCAAATTTCATTTTGATTAAGTCATTTTTACGGCAGTTATCGTGCTAATGGACAGACAGACAGACAGAATGAACAAAGTCATAAACACTTTTCAACTTTGTTGTAAAGTGTTAAAAAAAAAAAAACAAGTTTGGTAAATTTAAATAATAACGACACAGCGATGCAACATAGTTCAAGTTGTATCATTCCAACTCCTTTTAATTTATTTAAGTTCGTATAGCAGCAATAAAAAAAAAAAAAATGGATCAAAGATCTAAATTTGCCGAGTTTATCACGCAATATATCCAATAACTTTTCCTCTCTATCATTTAAACTCGTAAAGTTTGATAAACCTTGCGATAGTTCTTCATCTCAGTCATTTCTATGGTTGGCCGACACACTTTTGTAAAGCTGATTTCATCTCAATCATTTTTACGGCTGACACTTTTTACTTTCCCTGCAATACATGGTAATGTATAGGGAAAATATTGGAATCATGCCGAAAATCGCAACTCGAGTTTTCGACGGATCTATACGTTTCAAGACCTCTAGAATACGAAAAAACTATTTTTAGCATGACGTCTGTGTATCTGTCTGTGTGGCTGTCTGTGTGCCTGTCTGTCTGTGCAGATTTTGTATCCACTCTAACTAAAAACCTAATTGACCGAATTTCATAAAATTTGATAGGTAAGTCACTTGTGGGCGAATCTAGTGCTGATTAGTTTTCAGTACGATTCGGGATAAAAGAACCCGTCTTTTTTTTTTTGCGAAATGGCGCGCAAAAGCTTGTATCCACTCTAGCTAAAAAACTAATGAACCAAATTTCACAAAATTCGGTAGATAAGTCGCTTGTGGTTCGCCATGAGGCTGATTAGATTTTGGTACGATTCGGAAAAAAAAATAACCTGCTTTTTTTTTTTTTTTTTTTTTTTTGCAAAATTGCTCTCAAAATCGCCAAAATTTAAAATAAAAACTAATGAACCGAATTTCACAAAATTCGGTAGATAAGTCGCTTGTGAGGCATCCTGGTGCTGATTAGATTTTGGTACGATTCGGAAAAAATAACCTGCCTTTTTTTGCAAAATGGCCCGCAAAAATCTAAAATAAAAACTACGTATGCTCAAATATATCCATTAAATGCTTGTTTAATACGTAATTTTTAACGAAGAAAAGAATAAGACCAACCCCATCACACTAGGATTAGCCGATCTCGAGATATTTTAGTTTTTCGTATTTTCTCTACGCCACCTTTGAAAATAAGTCCGATTACCGAATGAGAACGAAAATTGAATTAAAAGTGAAATAAATTTAATTAAAATAAAGAGAACGTGGATATAAGTCTGCAGGGAAAGTCATGTGCTGCCCACATCAGATTTTTAAAGCTGAAGAACTTGGCTATTTCTTCCAAGTTCTTTTTTGATGAGATCAAAAATTCATAAAGCACACCATAACAAAAATGGATAAATATATTTCCAGAAGATACAATACCATTATATTCTACATACATACACATAGGCGATTGTGAACATGCTGTTAAAAATATGTTAATTTTACTACATATTGTTGTGAACGTGTAATATTCCCTCACTGGAGTCTTTTCTTTTGAAAACCAGACGGAGAAAACACCCGTACAAACATCCTTTCCCATGACGTGAGTCCAGGGTTGCCACATGCTGAAGTTCAAAGAACGGTCGCCAGATTTGGCAATCTATCGCCAATTTGGCGACATTTCGAAACTTTGAGAAACACCCCGAAATAACCAATCTTCTACGTGATACGAGAGATTTCCAGAAGTTTCAGTGGAGAGTCTAGAAAAGGAATCACCATACAGTCGGAGAGCAGTTGACGACTTACGACCTACATTGATCTGTGACTTTCGTCAATGTTTTGAAAATAGTATCAGATATTTTGTGAAATGAGTGGAGCATTTAAGTGATGTTTTACTGTATATATTGTTCCTGGTTACGCTGTGTTATCGTAAATAAACGTGTTAGTTATCCAGATAGTTGGGCTCCTTCTTGTATCTTGAGCGCACACCCACGATTCCAGAGGATGATACATCGTAACAATATGAACCAGAAAATGCTATGGAAGTAAATAAGTTCAATGACGTTGGAATTAAGCATAAGAAATCAAGATGAGCGACGACGGTCTGTTCTGGAGGGAAAAAAAATGAATAGAAAATAGAAAACAAAAAGTAAAATAAATCAATAACTTCAAAGAAAGATCCTAACGTCAAAAATATTTTATTGAACAAACTTTTCATTCTTAACGATTATTGTAGGGGTCGTGAAAGTGCAATAATAATATATCATCCCCCTCATAACTGCTACCAATTGCAAAGCTGAACGCGCACGGAAAAACACATTAGTGTCACGTGTCTATATTTAATATCTGAAGTTTAAATCTCCAACTCGACTTTCTCATATATTTATATTCGATTTAGTTTCACTTGTATCACGATCGTTGTTACAATAAGAACATAATACTTTTTTTTATTATTTGCATCTGACCCAAGTTATTCTTTGAAAATATTTCGTAAAAGTTATTTAAAATATTTTTTTAATTTGATATTTTTTTAATTTGATAGACGACGATAAATTAGATGCATTTGGCTTATATGTGTTGATATAAACTATTAACACCATCCATTAACACTCATAATGCCAGAAAAAATTATCGTTATACCCCATGCTATACATTCATGATTCACGTTCAAAGATTTATCTCGTCAGTGACTGTTCCCAAACACATTTGAATTAGAAAAATCTGATGTGGGCAGCACATGACTTTCCCTGCAGATTCATATTCACGTTCTCTTTATTTCTTCAATAATTCGTTATATTGAGTTTAATTGCACAAAATAACACCCATAATTATTTAAAATGGCACTCAATTTTCACTTTTGATTCAATTTTCGTTCATATTCGGTAACTGAACTTATTTCAAAGGTGGCATAGGGGAAATGCGAGAAAACTAAATATCTCAAGAACAGTTAGTCCTAGTGTAATGGGGTTGGTCTTACTTCCTTTCATCGTTAAACATTGCGTATAAAACAAGCATTTAATTCATATATTTGAGCATAAATAATTTTTTACTTTAGATTTTAACGATTTTCGCTGAACATTTAGCAAAAAATGACAGGTTATTTTATCCTGAATCGTATCAAAAACTAATCAGCACCAGGGTTACACGCAAGTGACTCACCTACCAAATGTTATGAAATTTGGTCCATTAGTCTTTGAGTTAGAGTAGATATATACATTGCAGACAGACAGACACACACACACACACACAGACGTCACGCTAAAAATAGTTTTTTCATATTTTAGAGGTCCCAAAACGTGTAGATCCGTCGAAAACTCGAGTTATGATTTTCGGTTTGATTCCAATACTTTTCCTATACATTACCATGTATTTCAGGAAAAGTAAAAATCATCAGAAAAGGATATTAGCATTATGTCGTGGCATTTTGTTGCAATGGGGAGGTGTTGGCAGAAAAAACAGAGGATCTGAATTTTTATACGGCCCCTCTAGTGCAAAAGTTCAATTAGAAAAGTTGCGGCTCGAGCTCATCAGTACAATGAAACTGAAATGAACACCTGTAATTGTAGCTTTTCATATCAGTTTGCCGAAATGTTCAACGAAGTAGTTGAAAAAACTGAGCAAAGGTTGTAGTGTACCATTATCATACCGGAAATTATCATTACTTTCTCGTTGGAAATATTGTTATGGAAATTTTAAAATTCGAATCATTCGAGTTTAAACAACCATGAGAATTACTAAAAATCATAAGTCTAGTTTTTCACGAAATGTATCAAAACATAAAATTTACAGCGGTAGGGAAATAGTTTTTGAGTTGTCGCATCCACACCTCACACAGACGGATATATTTCCAAAAGTGTCTGAAATGGATTCGATTCAAGGATTCTCAAAAAGTGCTTATCCCTCTAAAATTTGAATTCGGAATTTTTTAGAAAATCAATACTTTCTCTGTACAACAGTACGGGAAAGTAAAAAAAAAAAAATAGGAGAAAACATATGGTGTAGATGCCAGCTGTGCAAAGTATCTTAAAAATGGCGGCAGACAAAACTTTAATTAATTCCAAACCATCTATCTCAACTGCTATCAAGCTAAGAAAAACGCATCTGTCCAAAAATAAACGGAAAAAGACGCACATTTTCAGGTATTTCACGCTGTTTCAGCTCCAAGCAATCCATCCTGGAGAGCAGAAATCATTTAACTGCCGTTAACGAGACATTCCTAACGACCATACTGCGTTCCAACCGAAAAACAACGTTGTTAAAACGTTTCCCGAACACCCCCCATACACAGGGGAGATAGATCTCCAGGGAGAGGGAAGAGAAAAATTGCATTGGACTCACACAAAAGCTCCCCCCCTCGAATCAATTCCCGAAACAGCACCGGTAAGCAAGTTACACTTAAGGATCTATATTGACTGAAGAGTACGAAGCTGACGACAAAACAAGAAAATCTAGATTGAGAATATCGATGTTTCTACAAAAGGAGTGTGGGGAAGCGTGATAAAATAATTTGGGAACACATCCAAACCAGGAGGCAAAATTAGCAAAATTAAAATTTCCAAGCTGTATCTTTTGACAAGATTATAAATAAAGTAAAATAATATAATAATATAACTGAATTACAATGAAAATAAATGAATGACATTTTGCAATTTTGTTATGAGAGTGGAATTCCGATTTTGCATATGCAAAAACACAATACATGGGAATTTTTATTTTAACTAGTATACAAAAAACAAGTAGGAAAATAATAAAACGCTCACCAAGAAAACTTGAAGTCGTGATATCTCGGGAAATTTGATCGTATGACAATGGAACTTTTTAGCTTGACCCACTGGCTAAAGCAAAACCATTATTGGTTTGTATGGTAAAGTGATCTTTTCATTGTTATATGGGACAGGTGGACAGGTGCATCTAATTGTGTATAGACTCTCCTGGGTAGATTTTCTGGTGGTCCCTTTGACATTTTGATCCGCAACTTTTGTTTCAAGATGAAACAATTACGTGTCAATTAAAACATTATTTAACTGGTGAGAATTTCAGAATTTATGCAGAGTGTAAATTTATATGTATTTGAGAACAAAAATATCAAAAGTGTGATTTTTACTAATTAAAAAATACTGTATACATAAAATGGAAAATTCTGGTCATTGTATTTTAGTTGGGTGCGAAAATGTAGCAAACTATCTACGTCCTATACCATGAGTAGGAAGCCCCCTCAAATGCTAACTTGAGTCCCAGGCCTCGGTAAAACCCCTGGGGGGGGGGGGGGGGGGCGAATAAAAAGTTATATTTTGCACTTTTACTAAATGTGTCAAATGATCAAAATTTAAGATACGATGATAGTCTGCCTAAATTAAAGCATTTCTTAAATTAGAACTATGGGTCTATCTACAAACAATCCATCAAGAGAGATTTATTAATATTTTTGTAACACCCAGGGTCGTAGCCAGGCAGGGGCCAGAGGGGGTTGAGCCCCCTCCCTCTCTCAAGAGGTATACTCAGCCCCCTTTGATGGAAATATTTAATCTTTGATAGTGGTATGAAATTTCATACAACATGTTATCCAAATTTTGCAAGAAATTGCTTTTCAGAATTTTTTGTAAACTTCGTTTTATATAGCACAGAATTAAGATTTTTTCGTTGCTGGATTTGTGTTCATATTGATGATCGTCAATGTATTTACATATTTAATTTAAAAATATTCAATAAAGTTTAAAAAATTAAATTAAGAATGCAGTGTTTAGGGTACTTTTGTATTATTGCGAGTTTCACCGTTATACATTGCCAATTGATGAGCAGTTATACAGATGAGGTAATTAGTTGTATAGAGTACTGCATTATCACGTTATACATTATCAACTGATTACAGTCAATTTAATATTATGTGATATAATATATTTAATTATAATTAAAATATTTTTTAATGCAGTAATTTATTAAAAACTAAAATTTAACATTTTAGTGCATTTCTCTCCACCCTCCAAATGTTTTTTCGAGGGAGCCCCTCCTTCAAGGCTGTTAACCACCCCTTCAATTTCACTCCAGTCCCTCTTGGATTATATTTCTGACTACGGCCCTGTAACACCCTGGTGATCGGTGAACTGAAATGGAAATAATTTCATTTCAAATGAATACACAAACGACTTTTCTTCTACAATAACATTAAGATTATATCCAGGATGAAAAAATGTCCAAGCCGCCAGAATGACGTCAAACATCTAATTTACAGTGAACCCATTAAACAGATTGCGACGTAAAAAGTGGCTGCAAAAATAGTCGTCAGTAATGCCCACACCCCAGACGGTCACCACCGAGGTCATGCCATCACCACCATATGACACTCTGTGACGAAGGTGAAGGTAATAAGTCAAGAACTTCCTTGAATATTTGGCTGAAGAGACAAAGAAGTCTTTTGAAGGATCTGGTGACAGGCGTTTATTTATAGAAAATTCTATGATGAGATAGCATTTAATACAGAAATAGTATAAGATAGTACAGATGAGATAATATTTAAATGCCTAGGGATGATATTTAAAGCTTTTCAGTACAAATTAATAGAATCAAAAATAGAAGAGAATATAGTAGTCGTCGGATCTAGGGAGTAATTTCAGAACTGAAATTTAGAACGCTCGCTAAGTCAAGGCTCAACTTACAGATGATGGTGCCTAGGCCATGTGGTCCTCTAATGCCCCTTTTACATAGATGACTAGGGAAATACATATTGCTAGGGTTTAATTTCAAAGCAGTAGGAGTACCACGACTGAAACTGAAATTAAAAACCATGTTTGGTAGCAGATAGTGCCTAAAGCCAAGTAGTCATAATGATGCTCCATTTACACAGTTAATTAGTTATTTGGCGACTTTCGAATATTATCCTTAGGATGAATATTATCCTTAACCCCTCGAATATTATCCTTAAAGATGATGATAAAAATTATATTTTATCATCAATGGGTAATGCCAAACTGAAAATGTTGGTGGCCTAGGGGGCAAACACTATTTGAAGGATCCTTTGTTAAATTATTCACCAATTTAAATTAGTAGAAACACAAGTTATTCCTTGAAAAAATTGTACATAAAAATTAAATACTGTTGATGGAAGCATAAAACCAATTATTTGAAGTATATAATATTACGGGGTTAATTGCAAATAATAAAAGTTATAAAATAAAATAATAACATTGAAAAGCAAACACAAAAATTAAATATAATGAAGTAAAAAATATTCTTCTGTTTTTCCTAAAGCACGTCACCTGTTTTCAGTCTTTTATGATAGTTAGTGAAAGTCAATCGAAAGCTAAAAGTCAATAATCTCTGATAATATCTTGTTGTTATTCCACATTGCAGATAGTCTCATTTCAAAATTAAAATTTCGAATTTAAATATGTCTTGATATCTTACATCATTTATGATAGTTAGTGAAACTCGATCGAAAGCTGAAAGTCAATAACCCCTGATAATATCTTGTTGTTCTTCCACATTGTAGCTGATCTCATTTCAAAATAAAAATTTTGAATTTAAATCCGTCTTGATATCTTAAGTCATTTATGATAGTTAGTGAAAGTCAATTAAAAGCTGCTTTTGCTCGTCTTAATATCGTAGATTATAGTAGTTAGTGGAAGTCATTTATGATAGTTAGTCATTAGACTTAAGTCACTTATGATAGTTAGTGAAAGTCAATTAAAAGCTGCTTTTGCTCGTCTTAATATCGTAGATTACAGTAGTTAGTGGAAGTCATTTATGATAGTTAGTCATTAGACTTAAGCCACTTATGATAGTTAGTGAAAGTCAATTAAAAGCTGCTCTCTCTCTCTCTCTCTTTTGCTCGTCTTAATATCGTAGGTTATTATAGTAGTTAGTGGAAGTCATTTATGATAGTTAGTCATTAGACTTAAGTCACTTATGATAGTTAGTGAAAGTCAATTAAAAGCTGCTTTTGCTCGTCTTAATATCGTAGATTACAGTAGTTAGTGGAAGTCATTTATGATAGTTAGTCATTAGACTTAAGCCACTTATGATAGTTAGTGAAAGTCAATTAAAAGCTGCTCTCTCTCTCTCTCTCTCTTTTGCTCGTCTTAATATCGTAGGTTATTATAGTAGTTAGTGGAAGTCATTTATGATAGTTAGTCATTAGACTTAAGTCACTTATGATAGTTAGTGAAAGTCAATTAAAAGCTGCTTTTGCTCGTCTTATCGATTATATGTGATTGCCATACCACTAAAGTGCAACTGTAGGTTATTTATAGTAGTTAGTGAAAGTTCATTGAAAGTTGTTTTTGTGCAGCAACTTCTTGGGAGAAAACCGAAATGCATGCGAAACTATCATGACTCATACATTGTTGCACAACACCAAGGTACCATCGTAGGCGCTGCTTGTGTTGACGTCCTATAACTTTAGACGCCCCCCTCCCCTCAGTGTATAATTTTTTATTCGTCAGACAGCCCTATAAATAAGCTATTCCACACCGAGATACCTTATTTTCAGGTTGGAAAAAATCAAGGGAAACCTACGTACGCCCTTTTGGATCCCAGCAGCTCTTGAGACAGGTACGCCCAAAAGAGGGACATTTGGGATATTCATATATCTATTTTCCTTTTTATTTTTAACCCCTGATAATATCTCGACTTGGCTCAGAAGGGATAGCGATGAAGGAGGGAGGATGGCACTGAATTTGACAAGGATCTTCTGTGGCCCCCCCGTGGAGAGATAGATACCAGAAGGGTGTCCGTGATTTAATTCACCGCAGGAGATGACTGGCAGATTTGAAGAGATGAAGATAAAGGCGATGAAAAAATTACAAATAGGAAGGGGGTCGTATTATTGATTATTTAATCGTGGAATACGTTTTAGGTTTTACCCAGCAGGGTCAGGTGGGGGAAAGGGAGCTTGTAATCTTTCACTTAGCAACATTGCGTTAGTTTTTATAGCTATTTTTCTTTGCTGATATTGGTTATTATATTACAAATGCCTTACTGGAGTGATTGGCGGTAGTCAGAATACTTTATTGATAATAGGAAGTTTCAAATTCTCAGTCACCATTTTATACGATTGATTGCCAAGATATCAAAATATGGGAGATATTTCAACGATGTCGACTGAGAGTAAAGTCATTCCTTTCGGCTTGATTTAATGCGGATGTTTCAAATCAACATTAGGGAAATTGTTATTATTTTCCCTATGTTTTTCTGTGCAATAATTTATCTTTCACCCAAAATTATTTATCATATTTGAGAATAGCTATTTACGTCACCCGCTGAAGAAATCAAATCCATTCGATCATATGTGATTGCCATACCACTAAAGTGCAATCCATAATAAGCAACACAGGGCTGCCCATATAAATTGAGCCTCCCTTCCCTACAAAATTTTGCCACAGCCCTCCTCCATATTTGATTTCCCCCTCTTTGTAAATTCCTCATGTCTTCTCCCGCTATAATAAATACCTTACTTTTTTTTTAGACTAAGCATGGGCTATTAATTGAGGTCAGCGGACATTCTGATTGCAAGTAATTAAAAAACAAACTGGGTTATTCATGGTATATCTTACTATAATAAAAGACAACACCCAATCGCTGTCTGTGATGCCACAACACAAAAAGAGGTATTATAATATCCACTGTTCTAAATAGATTAAAAATGAATCTAATGTCCAGCTTCGTTTTCAGTATGTGATGTAATATGCAAAGTAAAGCGGCAGAATTTTCCATTGTTGTAAATAAGTTAAAAATGAGTCCTATACCTGGCTTCGTTTTCAGTATCTGAGATCATTCAACGTAGAACTCCAGAATTCTGCTCTTTATATATAGATAAGTTCAAATAAAAATTTACTCCTAATTGTTTTCCTAATGAAACAGGTAAATTTGATCATTATGCATATGACTGTCCTTTTACTAAAAATTTTCATATAAATTGACCATCTTCGGAAAATGTGCCTTATTGGTTCGATAGAATCAGGACACATGTATTATTAAAGGTAAACAATGTATTATTAAAGGACAATAAATGGATGGCCAGATAACCTTAAAATTCTGCTTGTAAATAACATCCTTTGCGATTTATTTTCTGATCAATGAAATTATATCTTCTTCTTTGGGTCCTGTTTTGGCTTAGTGCATTGGTCTGGTTAATTTTGTTTTATATTGTTTTGTTTGTAATCCTTGATGTTTGTAGTATTATTAATTTGTTAGTGCTAAACTGTGGTTCTTGATTATTATTGCCTTATAGACTGTATAAGGAATTTATTCTTCCGTGGAAAGATTAAAAATTTTCAAAATAAATTTCCAATTACTACTCTAAAACTTCGGCTAAGTCGGACGGTCTGGGCAGTTAAATGTAATATTTTCTTCCATGGAAAAAAAAAATTCTTGGTCTGGCCCCCTTCATGGAGTTTTCCTCTCTCACACTCTGGTGGAGTCCCCCCCCCCCCCCCACACACACACACCATAGGTAACCCCTTGCAAAATGATCAGTGACGAAAAAAAACGGGGTTGGGACAGCCCGGTGGTTAGCGCGTGAAGATTGCACTGGGGTGACCCGAATTCCATTCCCGACTCTGCTCAAACTCTCCCAGTGTTCACGCGGAGTGCGGACATGTTAAATATGCAGGTCCGTAAGTCCTTCTGAGAGGCTGGTGGTAGGGGAAAGAGGGTACGATCCCTGTGGATGCCGCTCCCATTGGGTTCCGGTCTAAATTAGGTGGTACTTCCCGGCCGTCCAAACAGGTACCTTACATTTTCGGGTAGGTCGGACGGACTAGGTCGAAGAAGAAGAAGAAATTAAAAAAAAAAAGATTTTTAACGTAGTAAATAAGGGGAACAGCTCTTGAAATTCTTTTACGAAATATTGCCTAGAGTAAGGATCTTCTGAATATACTGCATAGTGTAGAGTGGAGCAAGCTCAAAGTATGTAAAAATAGATATTTATATCTATCTTGTCTCAGTAAAAGGTTTCTATAGAAAATTTAAAGCATCCCAATACATAGAAAGGTCTATGAATGTACGCACTAAGCCTATTTATAGTAAAGTGGCCATACCCGAGTGAATAAAAATGAATTACAGAGGCCCTAGCGGAGAATTCAAAAAGTTAAAATAGCGAATTCGGCAACGAAACGAAAACGATTAAAAAAGCAAATTTTAAAGTTGTAGAGCATGGTCTAATGGGTTACAAACTGTTACAGAAGGCATTTACTTGACACAATAGGGTTATTAGCGAATGACTTTGCTATTAAGGAATGATACAATAAACAACGCTTGCATGAATAGAAATTTAGTGACAATCTGTTTAAAATGCCCTTCCTCCTAGACAATGCACATTTGCATTTCAGAAAGAATATCACCGCGTACTTTGACAGGCATTGCAGGTATCACCGTGTTAAAGTCTCTGATGATACAACTTTTTTATAGGTATTTATTGCCTTCCTTATAGGCGTTTTGTTCGTCGTTCCTGGTATCGATTCTTACTCATTAAGCAATGCTTTACAACTTTGTAATTGGCGTTTTTCGCCTATCCCGTTTTGTTGCCCAGTTCACAATCGCAATTTTGTAAATTTCCCGCTAAGGCCGCCGATTATACAGATTTATCACAGGATTTATTGCCTTCCATATACGCGTTTTGTTCGTTCCTTTTATCGATTCCTAATCATTAAACAATGCTCTACAATTTTGTAATTGTCTTACTTTTCGTCTATCTTGCTTTGTTTCCTAGTTCACTATCTCAACTTTGTAAATTCTCCGCTAAGGGCGCTTCAATCATTTTTATTCGTACCGGGCATGGTCCTCTTACTATAGATAGAACAAAAGCGCACATTCACGAACCTTTCCTTGCGAAGTTATTGGGGTGTTGATAGGAACTCTATATATCTACATCGGACCGGATTCAGGTATGAAGACGACGATTGCCGGTGCCCGACATTTCAACCGTTATTCATTTATTTAATTGTTCTAATCTATTTGATTGGACAATGCCAGTAACAGCGTTTTCAATTTCAATGCATAACATGTATCTAGAGAAGATAAGGTTTCTCTTTCTAAAGACAGATAGCTCTCCCAGAAACACTCAGTAAACAAATCGGTTTTGCGGTTGATACAACTTTGCTGTGATGAAGTCTGCATTCAGAAATTGCTCCTGACTAATTATTCAAAGCTCACGCACGTTACCGCAACGGAAGGGCAAAAAGTGCCCACTCATTTGATCTCTGATGCAATTCGGTTCTATGTTGTTGAGGGCTTTTTCGACAAAGGAAAAGCATTTTTAAAAATCCGGGCGCGTCATAATCTAAACAGGAAGATGATACCTACAGAATTGCGCGGAAAATTAGATCGAAAAGATTCTTAAATGATTAGCGTAATAAGGAATTCAATAAACAACTTAGTTACAATTTGCAACAATTATCTTGTTCTTTCAAGGTTACCTGTCCAAAGTGGACATTGCTGTCCTTTCACATTATAACTGATATCGTTTTAAAATTCGAATTATGAATTAAAATCCGTTTTGATATCATAAGCTATTTATGGTAGTAAAGTCAATTGAAAGTTGCTTCATCATGTTACTGTAAGTTATTTGAGGTAGTTAGCGAAAGTCAATCGAAGGCTGATTTTGCTCATTTTGATATCAAAGTCATTTATGATATAGTCAATCGAAAGCTGCTTTTGTTCATCTTGATATAAGTCATTTATGGTATAGTTAGTGAAAGTCAATAGAAAGCTGTTTTGTTCATTTTGATATCATAAGTCATTTATGGTAGTTTGTGAAAGTCAATAGATAGCTGCTTTTGTACATTTTAATATCATAAATCATTTATGGTAGTTAGTGAAAGTTAATCGAAAATTGCTTTTGTTCATCTTGATATCATAAGTCATTTATGGTAGTGAAAGTTAATATAAAACTGTTTTTGTTCATTTTGATATCATAAGTCAGTTATGGTAGCTTGAGAAAGTCCGAAAGTAGCTACTTTTGATTAATGGTCATTTTAAATTCATAAAAAATGACAGATTACTGTAAATATATATATATATATATATATACAGTAACACAGAAATTGAAAGATTTTTTATTCTAAATTTATAAAACTGGAGTGAAAGGTTCTTTTTGACAATCATATGGGTAATTATTAAACTAAGGAAAATAATAGCATCCAGATTATTGAAGCCCTGAAAACATTAAAAGACATATATGAAGAGTTTTCCTGGGATTGGCGAGCATAACGATCAGAGGCTTAGCCCCTAGTATCATAAAATATTAGACACAATCAATTTATTAATCGTCATTGCCACAATCGTTTGTCAACTTCACAATAATTTATGGTTGCGGAGTTGGCAGATTTAGAGTTGACATTTTAGCGATTATTTTTTATACCAACATTATTTGTTAGGCCGAATACTGTCACATGTGAAGGAAATACACCTCAAAATTAAACAAAAATTCCAAAAACTAGAGAGGAAAAAACAGCCACCTTTGAAAGAAAGAATTAACATTAACAAAAAATATTGTCAAATGGTGTGATGCGAATTGCTTTTATTTAAACTGTATACAAACTACAGGCAATGGAGTTAACAAGAAAACGGAGCCGCGTGTATTTATTTAGCATTAAATATATATTTTTGCTATTTGTTCACAAATATGTTTCGCAAACAAAGTGAAACGGTGAGGGGTTTCTGTCACGATATTTTTATAAGTGAAATCCACAGATAAAGTAATTTTATTGACATATAAAACTTAACACGTAAACCTGATAGTTACAAGAGTTTTTGCCCTAATTTTAAACTTTGAAAATGTTTTTTAAAATAGTTGTAGGCCCATTTATTTTCTTTTAAATACAAACAAAGACGTTTTAATATTCATTCATTATTAAAAATTAATTTGAATGATTACAAGGATAATTTATAAAATTATAGCTACGACAATGAAAAAGATTCGGATGTTTAGACAGAGGGGGGGGGGGGGGGGGGGAGAGCGGGAGATCCACCGTCTCAAATTAAAATTAAAAATTTTGTCTATTAGTTTTGCAGTTAAACTGGACACACACACACACACACGCGCGCGCGCGCGCGCACGCACGCACACACGTACACGCTAAAAAGTTTTTTCCTATTATTGAATTCTCCATGAAAATCAGTGATGACTATAACAAAATGACTTTAAATGACTATAACAAAAAAAAGATCGAATTATTGTCGTAAAGAAAGTTTCAGTAAAGGATTCATGATTACTGCTGGCTTTTCGTACAACGGTAAATTAAAGTTAAGAAAAAGCGACAAAAGTGTCAAAATCAATTCAACATACTACCAAGATAATTTTATAACTCCTTTATTTAAAGAAAAAATACCACCCCTTTAACCACAGAGTCTTATTAGAGTAGAATTTCACCAGGATAAAGGTATTACTAGTCACACTTCAAAATCTACCGTTGAATGTCTTGAAAAACTGATTCAATTACGTTGCTAAGCGAAATGATATAATTTTCTTCAAATAAATTTGCGGAAAAAATATCGTCTGCATAATGTTATCTCTATGGAAGGTTTAATTATGCGTTTTTTTATTTAATATCTCGACAACCCCTGGTTCTTGAAACTCGGAACATAGACTAAATTTTAAGTGGGGCTATTCCAAGGGTACCCTGAAAATTTCATAAAATTCGGTGCAGCTGTCGTTCTCTCGTGGTGATCAGACAAACACTAACACACATATATACCCATAGAGAGATATTTAATTTTATTTATATAGATTAAAAAACGTTGTGTAAACCACGGAATTCTCATTTCTAAATGCAAAATAAGCAATATTATTAATAATAAAAGCAGAAAGCATTAAGTATTGCGTTTAAACGGAAAAAGAACAACGAATGAATGCCCAAAGAAGGTACATACATTTACGACTATTTAAAAAATAAAGTATCTTGTCTCAAAAGAAAATCCACCTGCTCAAAGAGCAAAGAAAATTACTTAGCCGGGGACAGATGGTAAGGTATTGTGACAATTGGATATATATGAATTTTGAATGACTGTAACAAAAAAAGATCGATTTACTATCGCAAAAGAGAAGAAAAGAACCTAAAAACTTAATTTCAAGAATCTAAAGGAAGTTTTAGTAAAGGATTCATGATTATTGTTGGATTTTCGAACTGTAAATTAAAAGTTTAAAAAAATCGAAAAAAATAATGTAATAGAGTAGAAATTCCTCAGGATAAAGTTATCAGTCATGCATCAAAATATACAGCTAAATTACTTGAAAAAAAATCTGATGTGGGCAGCGCATGACACGAGCTAGATCCACGAGAATGATGTCACCCAATTTATCGCATGATATTACATATGAAAAATGAAAATGTTTCTCAACAGTTAATATATTTTTTTGAATTTATGGGATTTTTTGATAAATTTATTTGAAAAATGTGCAATATCTCGAGAACGGTTCATGCTAACGTTTTAAAGTTTATGTCAATCGTTTTCTAAGGAAAAATTTCATCAGAAATGTCTATTTGCGTAACTTTATTAAGTGTTTTGATTTTTTGATGATGTTCTCAAAATTTCATTCGAAAATTTAGAGGGGTGCTGAACATTCGATTACATCTGAAAGCAATAGGCTTCCAGTATTCACGGATTGTGATTTTTGTACCAAATTTCATTTGAATCGCTCCATTCGTTCGTGAGATATCGTCCCCCCCCCCCCCCCCCCACACACACACACGAATTCTCGTCCCCGTCACAATACTTTCCTTATACATTATGTATATAAGGAAAGTAAAAAAATAATAAAAAATACAGGTGAAGAAGCTATACCTTTTGCACACATTCCTTCAAAGTTCCCTAATGTGTCACCAATCGAAATATTGTGCTTTTAGATTCTTTAAAAAATTACTTTCTAAACGCAGACCTAAAACAATGGATGGACAATGGAAAATTGTGAAAGAGTGGAATAAAATGCCACTCATAATTTTAAGGAAAGCTCTCTTATCTTAGAAATCAAGGTGTAGAATGATAATCCAGAGAAATGCTCATCAAATAGAATAGTATTTAAGAAATAAATATTATTACTTCAAACCTTATTTATATTGCTTTAAATTTGTTCTAAAAATGTAAAACAGCCTCTGTATTATACAAGACAATAAAAATTAACTAATCTCTTTACGATTTTATAAGAGACATTGGATGTGTTTTTATATTTATAAAAATTGACTTATCAGTTATACAATTGTTATACAATTTATAACTGAATTGTTATACAATTTATAACATGTTATACAATTTAAATAATCTTTTAATAAATTTATGAAAAAAATGAATAATAATTTCTGTTTTGAATAATAAATTCCATTTGAATTTATAAAATTTGAATGATCTCTTAAATTTATAAAACGTGACCGATTTCTTTACAAATGTATAAAACCTTACAGATTTCTTTAGAAATTTGTAGAAAATGACTGATTTTTGTTTGCCATTTTCTTAATTGACCGATTTATTTATAAATTTAAAGGATAGTAATTAATTAAGTTTAATTTATAAAATTTGAGTTTGATTATTACTTTCCTTATATACATAATGTATAAGGAAAGTATTACGACGGGATCGAAAATTCGAATTCGAGTTTTCGACGGGAGAGCACGTTTCAAGCATCCCTGATCACGAATCAAACATTTTTGAGGTGATGTGCGTGTGTGTGTGTGTGTGTGCGTGTCAGTGAGTCTGTGGAGACGATAACTGACGAACGAATGGACAGATTCGAACGAAATTTGGTACAAAAATCACAATCCGTAAACACTGGAAGCCTATTGTTTTTATACGCAATCGAATGTTCAGAACCCCCCTAAATTTTCGAGTGAAATTTTGATAAAATCGTCAAAAAATCAAAACCGCTAATAAAGTTACGCAAATAGATATTTCTTATGTAATTTTTTATTAGAAAACGATTGACATAAATTTTAGAACGCTAACATGCATCGTTCTCGAGATATTGCACATTTTTCAAAAAAATTATCAAAAGTCATGTAAAATTAAAAAAAAATATTTCCTATTGCGAAACATGTTCACTTTTCATATGTAATACCATGCAATACATTTAGTGACATCATTTTCGTGAATCTAGCTCGTTCTATTCATGAAAAAAGATACTTTGAGTAATACTTTTGTATTTGAACGCCAATAGTCATTTATCTGCTGTAAGAATAACTTATTTCTTCGTCCATAACGCTTGGCGAGATTTTGGCGACGAATTTGGTGGAATATCGCCAACTTGGCGACATTTTTTATATGTTGCCAAATTCAAGGAAATATAGCGAAATGGATAAGAATGACGCTAAATCAATGAAAATGACGATTAACTGAAGAAAATTCAATATCTTTGAAAAAATATCTATTTTTTTACTGTAAAAGTAGTATATTCATTGCATTATATAAGGAAAGTCATGTGTTGCCCACATCAGATTTTTTACTATCTGTTAATATCAATAGCAGAATGCATGAAACTTGTTGGCTTGACTGACAATGTTGCCAACTTGAAAAAAGGAATTAAATATTTTAAAAAAAATTCAATAACTAGCGAACGAAAATTCATAAAAAGAAACTTTTTCTTTTTTTCATTTGCATACTGGTTACGTGGATATAAACACTTTGAAATATGCATATACAAAAAAGTCGAGCGACTGCAGATACCTGTAGTTCTTTATAAATCATAATTTGTGATCGGTTACATTTAAAAACGGAGCACGTACTAGACTGGATCACCACTGTAAAGAGGATAAACTTTAATAAAAGTTAGAAAAACTCACGCCAGAGCTGTTCCAACATGTGATAGAGATCAAAGGTTTGGCGCCGCTACGTGAAACAGATACGGCACGCAACACACAGAAAAAAATGAATTACTGTTTTATGTCACCACAGGAAACAAAAAGGAATTTCTACAAAAACAGCAAAGCAAAAGGCCTTTAGCAACACAATGGATAAGTAGTGATGCTCATAACTATTTTGTGATGCAGATGTTAGTGTTAGGGGTTTATAAGAGTCTTGTTTTTGAAAGAACAAACATACTGGCAATCCCGTCCACAGACAAAATGTGTCCCGCAATTCTTCTTTAATATTCTATCATTTTACTTTACATACAATACATGCACAATTTTGTGGGGCCCGATATTCTTCTTTAATATTCTATCATTTTACTTTCCAAGCAATACATGCACAATTTTGTGGGGCCCGCTATTCTTCTTTAATATTCTACCATTTTACTGTACATACAATACATGCACAATTTTGTGGGGCCCGATATTCTTCTTTAATATTCTATCATTTTACTTTCCACGCAATACATGCAGAATTTTGTGGGGGCCCGCTATTCTTCCTTAATATTCAATCATTTTACTTTCCACGCAATACATGCACAATTTTGTGAGGGCCCACTATTCTTCTTTAATATTCTACCATTTTACTTTCCACGCAATACATGCACAATTTTGTGGGGCCCGCTATTCTTCTTTAATATTGTGTGTGTGCAATGCATGAATCCACTCTAGCTCAAAAACTATTCAATAAATGTTCACGAAATTTGGTAGGTAAATCAGACGTGGGGAACCTTGGCACTGATTCGATTTTAGTACGATTCAGAAAAATAGAACCGGTATTTCAATGCGAAATGACCCGCAAAAATTGCCAACATCTGAAATAAAGAACTAAATATACTTGCATTTATTGATTAAATGTTTGACAACGAAACGAAAAAGAACAACCCCATTAGGATCTCGAGATATTTAAGGTTTATAGCGTTTCTGACCCGTGGTCATTTTAAAGTACTTGAGGTCGCCAAATGAAAACGAAAATTGAATAAAAACTGCAAATTCGGAGAAATTTAAAACATATATATGTGTTACTTTGTGCAATTAAAATTGAGTGCTGACTACATCATCTTTTTTACTTTCCCTAAAATACGTGGTAATGTATAGGGAAAGTAATGGAATTGTATCGAAAATTGGAACTCGGATTTTCGACGGATTTACGCGTTTCGAACACTCTAGAACCTAAAATATATATTTCCAGCGTGACATGTATGCATAGGGGACAGCAGATCTCCGATGATGGGGGATAGATTCGAACTCGGAACCTTTAGATTGCTAATTCTAAGCTCTGCCGTCAGGCCCAAAAGAATTCTTCTAGTCCGAGGGAATAATCGGGGATGTCTTTCCTAACAGTGAGTGACGCAATGCAGCCCCGCCACATACGCATGTCTGTCTATGCAATGTATGTATTCACGATAGCTCAAACTATAATTGATCCAAATTCTTAAAATGTCGTAGGTAAGTCACTTGGGGTGCCCCGGTGCTGATTAGATTTTGATATGATTAAAAAAACTTCCTTTTTTAGGGGGTAGGATGGCCCGCAAAATTCGTCAAAATCTAAAATAAAAGTCTATGCTAAAATGTATTGTAATGAAACGAAAAACGGCCACCATTTGTAGTGAAAAGGAAATGGCGCCGGGAAGATTCTTATGAGAAGAATAAGATTGCACAAGTAACTGGAGCGCGATCGCTGCGGGCGGTTTCTCACAGGCATCGGAGAAGATGGGAGATCCGCGCAGATGTGGCAAGGGTATCAATACATTGTATACAGCGATTGGAGCTGATGGTGGCGTGATGATAGTAGAAGATAAGCATTGATGACTCAAACTCTTTAAATTTACCTTTTTCTTTATTCGATAAGAAATTACCATGTTCCAAATCATATACATCAAGAAGTAGTAGACATCGAATTTGTTGACGATGATACTTGAAATTACACTTGGATTTCCGACATTACAGAACATATTCGTCGAATACAACGGCGAATCCGATAGTGGTTTGCGCCGGTTAGACATCTCAAAATAACCAGTTTATGATGAACAAATCTCGTGACTCTTTGAAATTACATTAAAACGCGATTTAAATAATTTACTTCATTATTAATTTAATTTTAGATACATTCAATTAAAACATATTCTGTTCTTTGCCCTGCGGGCAAGAACACGTCCGACTGCTATGGAATTACATCGTCAACTCAAACTAATCACCAAAAACAGATATAAGCATCTTTAATGTTATTACGCGTTCATGACGCAAATAAAAAGAGTTCCAATGTTAAAGAATATGAAATGCGAATGCGAAGTACATGTACTAAAGCGCGGGACAAAACCCTACACCAAGGTTTGCCGGAACTGGCGGGAAATATCCAAAAGGGCCGAATACAGAAATGGCGCTTTATCAATTTGGAATAATTTTCTGAGAACAAGTTTTAGAATCGAAAGTGAATTAGAAACTGCGGGAAGTTAAATTTTGACATAAAATAAATATTAAACGAGGTCAAGCATTTCACAACAGTATTAATTAAATGCTTATTTATTACATAATTTTTGACGACGAAAATAATGAGACCAACCCCATAACTCTAGAACCAATCGTTTACACTATGATTTAGTATTTTTAACGTTTTTGCCCCGTCGCCTTATAAAAAAATCTGATGTTGGAAACACATGGCTTTCCTTATATAATGCAATGAATTTACTACTTTTACAGTTATAAAAAAAATGCTATTCTTATAGTAGGTACTTATATTCTTTCCAAGATATTGAATTTTCTTCAATTAGTGGTCATTTTCATTGATTTAGCGTCATTTTTATCCATTTGGCGAGATTTTTGTTAATTTGGCAACAATTAAAAATGTCGCCAAGTTGGCGACATTCCGCCAAATTCGTCGCCAAAATCTCGCCAATCGGTATGGACGGAGAAATAAGTTATTCTTACAGCAGATAAATGACTATTGGAGTTTAAATGCAAAAGTATTACTCAAAGTATCTTTTTTCATGAATGGAACGAGCTAGATCCACGAGAATGATGTCACCCAATTTATCGCATGGTATTACATATGAAAAGTGAACATGTTTCTCAATAAGAAATAGTTTTTTTATTTTATATAACTTTTTGATAATTTTTTTGAAAAATGTGCAATATCTCAAGAACGGTTCATGTTAGCGTTCTAAAATTTATGTCAATCGTTTTCTAATGAAAAACTACATAAGAAATGTCTATTTGCGTAACTTTATTAGCGGTTTTGATTTTTTGACGATTTTTTCAAAATTTCACTCGAAAATTTAGGGGGGTTCTGAACATTCGATTGCGTATAAAAACAATAGGCTTCCAGTGTTTACAGATTGTGATTTCTGTACCAAATTTCGTTTGAATCGGTCCATTCGTTCGTCAGTTATCGTCTAGACAGGCTCACTGACACACACACACACGCACACACACACACACACACACACACACACACAGCGCTTCAAAAATGTTTGATTCGTGATCAGGGATGCTTGAAACTTGCTCTCCCGTCGAAAACTCGAATTCGAATTTTCGACCACGTCACAATACTTTCCTTATACATTATGTATATAAGGAAAGTAACAAGTCAGTACAATTTCAAATAATTATTCGTGTTATTTTGTGCTATTAGACTCATTTAATGAATTATGAAAAGGAAAAAAGAAAAAGAAAAAAAGAATTTGAGTCTTTATGAAAAATCAAGTGCTGCACACATCAAAAATAAAACATCCTGTCCCTCATTTAATTCCTGTGACAAAATCAATTGGACTATTTCTGACTCCCCTGGCTTTAATGTTATTTTTCTTTTCAATTTAGCGAAAATCTGCTTTTCCTCTTTCTTTTTAACATTCTTATTCTTATTACTTTCATTAGAACTTGGTAACCATTTTTCATCATTTACATTATCGCGAGTGCTACAATTTTGCATATTAGCGTTTTTTCTATCGTTATCGCTTTCATTATCCTCGCTTATTCTACCTTCATTCTCATTATTGAATTCATTACAACAATTATTTATTTCCTCATATTCGTCGTCATCATTATCATCGCTTATTCTATCTTCATTCTCATTATTGGATTCATTATAACAACTATTTATTTCCTCATATTCGTCGTCATCAGTATTATAATTTTCATAATTACTATTATATCTATTTTCATCGCGAATTCCCTGGCTTTGTGGTTTTTGTTTTGAATTCTGTATTGGGTTTGTATTTTCACTTTTATACAATTTAATCGCAGTATTCCCAAATTGTACTTCGTTATCTTTTGTATTTAAAATTGCTTTATGTGAGGATAAAAAGTCGTAGCCTAAAAGCATTTTATATTGCCCCTGAAAGTTCTGTTTTGTCACGAAAAAATAATTTTTGCATGCCTTTTCCCCAATTCTAAATGAAAATTGAATGCAATTTAAAAATTCTATATTTTCTTTAGTAAACGTCTGAAGTATTACTCTTCTGGTTATGTATTTTATTTTTACATTTCTATTCTGTTTTAGTTTTTGAAATGTTTCCAAATCTATAATACTAACTTGAGCCCCACTATCAATTACACTTATTATTTTTATTCCTTTGCAATCTATTTCTACCATCGGTAATTGTGGGCTAGATACGTTCTCACATTCGCTTGAAAGGATACTTTTGGTATCATATTTTGCTTTATCATTATTTTCATAATATTGTCCTCTCTCCAAATTTGTATAGTTTTGCCAGTCATCTCCATTTTTGTTATTTCTATATGTCTGTGAACCGAATTTATTTATTTCTCTGGAATTTGTACGATTCGTTCCTTGGTCCCAAATTCCAGCTCTTAGTTTAAATTACTATTATTATTGTTTCTCTCATATGTGTTTGATCTTATATTTCTTCCGTTGCGCCCCCTAAAATTTCCTCTTATACTTTGCCTCTCTCTATTTTCTACGTTGGTTTCTAATTGATCGTAATAATTTCTTTGATCATTATTATTTCCTTGATATTCCCTATTATTTCTATTATATCCTCCTCGTTCAAAATTTCTGAGATTTTCGTTTCTGTTTCCTCTGATATAATTTGTTTGCTCCAACCCATATTGCTGATAATTCATTCGTTTGGGATTCCTTGCAAATGCAGTATTACACTCATTGTACCAGCAATCTGAGAAATAATGTCCATTTTTTCCGCACCCTATGCAAAAAACAGCTCGTTCCATGGATTGATTTGGTATATTTTGCAATTTTAATTTATTAATTTCTAAAGTCAAATCTTGAACCTGTGTTGTAAGTAACATTTCTTTCAGTTCGTTATGTGATTCTTCTGGAGTCCTATCATTAAGAATTATTTCAAACAGTTCGGCATCTTTTATGGCATCTTCAAACCGCTGCGGATCTTTTTTCTTCACTTCAATTGCCAAATCAGGGCGTAATGCGCTAATGAATTTTCCCAACATTATTTTATTGGTTATTTTCTCTACCTCTCCATCTGTTGTATCCTTAAGGTTCAAAAATTTACGCGCTGCGTTTTTTATTTTTAGCACAAGCTCGTCCACTGACATATCAGGCGTTTGTTTTATTTTATTGAAAGCGTCCTGTTCTTGCGTTATCGTTATTCTGTTTGAAAATTTTTTTATTAGTAATATTTTTATTTTATCAAACTCCTTTTCGTTTTGTAATTCAGGGTTTTGAATTAAAAACTGCATAGCCTTATCTTTTAATCTGGTTTTAATGATAGCCACTTTATGCTCTTCCTTCCAACTTGCTAACTCCGCTAATTCATCAAATTGTTTTATAAAGAAATTTATATCTTCCTCCTTACTCCCACTAAATAATGGCAGGATCTGCATTACTGGAATATCCATATTTTTATTATTTCTATCCAATTTACTATAATTTTTATTTGATATTTTTGAATCTTCTTTCAAACTTGAACTCCTTGTTATAATTGAACTTTTCACCACTTTTTTTAACTGGTCCCATTCCTATATCCCATTTTTCTAATTATACCTTCGATCTCATTTAGAAGAACCATTTTTTCCATTTCATTGATAAAACTTTACATAATCATACATATAACATAAGGAGAAATGAGAATTGTGCACAATATTTTCACAATCATCTATGTCGCCACCAGTTGTCCAACCTTATCAATATTTATTTTTTATTATTATTATTCCTTTTATTTTTATTACTTTCATAAATCCTTATTTTATTCCCGTTACTGCTAAAGTCACGAGCACCAAATGTGCCGATTATTATTTTTGTTGATTAAAATTAATATTGTCAAAAATGCATTTTACATTAAATTAATTATTTATTAGTATATTAATTATACATGTAATCTGTTCTAACTTACTGCTGTGTACATTGCGTTGGTGGCCGCAAAACCCACCTATTTCTGTGCTTAACGGGATACTAAGTTAACAAACTAAAAATTAAGGTTAATAGTAAAGGAACAAACATTTATTTATCACATACTCAATTTACACTCTTTAGTTTTACAAATTAAATAAATATCACACATAGTGGAATACATCTCAATGGTAGTTCGGGGGGTGTAATGCCAGATGAATTGATATTTGGTTGGAGCACGTGGTGGGATGCATTAATTAGCTTTTCCTTAAAAACACAAATTTAGACAAAGAGGTTATCCTCATATAGTTTAATTGTACGGTACCTGATCTTCTTTCATATAACTTGGGTAACACCGATGCTTTGTCACACTTTACACTTGCAATACCAGATGAACATGAGCTCTCCTTCGAATTCCTATATCAGAGACGCACACACAACTCTTAACTCTACTACCGTCGCTTCTTCTTGACTAGTCTAACTCCAACAGCTTGCCTTGACCAATTCTGACTCCCACTTCGAGCAACTCTCACTTATATCCCTTTTTCGGTCGGCGGTCCACGTGCTGAAATCTAGAGCTGAGGGCTAATCCGTAGACATGGCGTCGCCGTCTCGGTTGCCGCCAAACGGCTTAACGTGGTATGTAAACATGGGCGTGGTATGTAAGATATGGGGCCACCTGTATATTATCGCCCATCTGCTTAGCATGGGGATAATCCGCCCGCATTCCTGGTTCCATTATTTTTTAATCCTTCCAAATATTTATTACTTTACATTTCTGGCATTACACCCATAATTTTGAATACTGTAATAATGTTCATCAACCATCTGTAATGCAAGATATACCTACAAAACGGATTGCAAGATGGTCAAGAGGTGGAAGCAAAAATAAAGTGTCTTTTCACGATGCGTTAAAACGTGTCGAAAATTTCATTAAACTTAAAACCTTTACGGACAGTAAAAACCGATGGATTAAAAATATCATTTTTGGAATCCCAAAACGTTATATAAAACGTATATGGAAAATAATATATGCATACCCTTTTATTTCCGATCCCATTGTCAACAATGATGTAGCAACTACTAATTATGCGGTACTTCTGGACACGTTCAAATTAAAAGCAAAATTGCTCAATATTGACTTGACTACGCAAGAAAAAAATCAGGCAAATAAAGAATATTTCGTTACGACATTCAGAAACAAAACTTATGATCAAATACCTCTTAAAGCATTCTTGAAAGACATGTCTCACCTTATGCCCATACCTAACATCGAAATTAAATTGGCTTACAGATTTGTTAAGACGAATGGTCGAAAAATTTTCAACTACAATCAAATTGGGCAAAATATAGAAAAGTACAAATCCAGTGAATGCGATTGCGAAAACAGCGTGTTTACCGATCGTCATCATGGACACATCATAACAGGGGACTTGAATTTCATCCAAGATACCAACATGAAGTCTATTTTGCAACTTGGAACAAAATTCCGTATTCAAGAATTTGCAAATGTAGTAAATAATTTCAAGAAGGATCTTAATGATTTTATATATAGGATGGCCGTGAAATATAGTGTACCATTGGACGCATTTGAAGAATGGAAATTTAATATTACGGGGTTTTTCAATTTTCAATTTTCAATATCATGGCTTACGTATTGATAAAAATCAACGTACTGACAAAAATCAAAGCAAGATCAAAGAAGACATTTTGAATAAATATTGCAACGATTATGTAATAACTTATACCGACAAAGTCGCTTCTAATTATACACTTACATGCATCAAATATTACGTGGATGTTCTTTGTAATCATTATCAAGATGAACTTATGTATACAAAATTACACCTTACGGGCCGTACTATAGAAAATAAAATCAAGGCCTTATATAAACGGATTGATTATGATTTAAAACAAGTTAAATTTCCTTACCTCATCCTGATTCCGAAGCTTCATAAAACCCCTGTAAAATTCCGTCCCGTAACTGTCGGTTTCAAGACTTATCTGACTATAGCTAATTCTAAACTATTAGCTCTGCTGAAGCATGTCATGACAAAAATCAAGCATAAATGTTCCATTATAGTAAATAATAGTTATGAAGTACTCGACAAACTCAAATTCTTCCCTGATCGTATGAATTTCCGAAGTTACGATTTTAAAGATCTTTTTAATAATATTGACCTTGATGATCTTCTTATTATTTTATTAGAGATTTATGAGATTTATGAATTACAGGAATATATTATATTAAGTAAATATAAAGCCATGATCAGGATCGTTCTGTTCGAAAATATACTATTTAACGGGACCAACTATTATCAGCAAGTCAAAGGCATTCCAATGGGGGGAGGATGTTCTTCACTCCTTGCAGACATCTACCTGAATAAATACGAGGAAGGCACTCACATATTAAATGAAATACCATACTTTCGTTTCGTGGATGACATACTTGTGGGCCAATACGAACAAATGCCTGAATTTGACTTCAGTTTCTACCCTGATAACTTGGATCTCATAGAAACACACATGGAAAATAAAAATCAAGTTGATTTCCTGGATATTAGTATCCTTTACGATAAAAACAATTGTTTATATACCATTTTATACGACAAGAGAAATACTTTCAAGACCAGCATCAATCACGTAATCGATTGGAACTCAAATTTGAGTAAAAATATATTACGTAATATTATAGTCAATCATCTGATACGCAATCAAAGAATCCATACCTTCAAAAAAGATCGAACTGAAAATGACAGAAGAATAATGCAAGAGGCGAAAAAGAAACATTATCCCGCAAATTTCCTTCGACATTATTATAATACTATATACAACGATGTAAAAAACGCTTATTTTAAGGATATAACTTGTACACACCTATGATGGTAACTGTACGATTCACCTTCACGGAACTTGCTGATAGCGCACCCTAGTGGTAGTATAATGCTATATATGGATTGCACTCTCCTTTGTTAACGACTCTTGGCCTTTTTCATTATGTGTTTTACTTCGGTTTTGTACTTCGGACTTTTCTTCGATTCTTAAGTTTTGTACTCACTTCCACGGTCAGTGTCTTGTGCTCGACACCTTTTCGGAGGTCAAGTTTCGGCAAAGTATTTGGTTCCGAGAGTGTTACCTAGGTGTAATAGCATGCTATAACCGGGAACGAGGGGTCACAATCCCCCTCGGCCATTTATGCTTTCCCGTTGGCTTGATTCCCATATTTTCCTTCATACTTTTATTTGCTATATAACTGCTTTACGTACTTGTGCAGCATTGCGCCATCTACGTTAAGCCTTTTTTCATACTTATGTATGCTTACGTTTTCTTCATCTAATTACTTTTGTATTATATATATATATATATATATATATATATATTTTTTTTTTTAAGGCAATTGCGAATATGATGATCTGATTTGTCTTAAAATATTTTTTTTTTCCTCTAATGAATTTTATTTTTCAACCTTAAACCAATGGATTTTTAACTTATGCAATTTCAATAGATTTTAAATTGCGTTTTTAAGTATTTTTCAGTACGATAAAATATTGAGCGGGGAAAAAATTATTGCCAATATTGTTATATTACAATTCCCATAGTTATCGTTCGATATAAGTGCGCCATATGGTGTTTCATTCCAATTCAGCTTAAAAAATGCGTATTGAAATGCATTTATTTTTGACTTATTTCATCTTGTTGGAACAATTCTGTTGTGTTTAAAATGGACACTCTAAGTCATGTGTTAGCTTTATATATTTGGATTGGTCGGACTGTTATTCGTTTAACTTTCTGATTGGCTATTTCTGGTAGACTCCGATGACTCTCTTGTTTTGCTCTTTTCTAACTAAATGGTCAACCAGTCACATAATGGGGTGATTAAAATTACATATAGCATTCCCTCCCAACCGTCACCCGTCAGTGCATGCGCTCTGAAAATATCCGGACACACGTTAACCGCACATGTCTTCCGATTAGTCCTATTAATTGCTATATGACCATAACAAAACACAATTACTATACGACCCATAACAAAACACAATTACTATACGACACTTAACAAAACGTAATTACTATACGACCACAAACAAAACATAATTACAATTCCCATAGTTACTATACAGCTTCTAATATGACATAATTACTATACGACCCTTATCAAAACGCCCTTGTTTTTTAGACCCCCTACAGACTCACTCCTAACAAAACGAACTCGTCCCACGAACAGTGAAACCCTATCTAGTTTTGAAAAAGAATATTAAATTAATAATGCCTGCAAAGCGACAGGGATTATAAAAAAAAAATTAAATTTGCTCTTCCGAGATATTGAATTATCATTAACTTGCAGACATTTCCCACAAAGGCGCCAAGTTAGCGATATTGCTTTAATTTATAGTGAAATTTGGCGCCAAGGTCACCTATCTGTTGCCAAGCGCTACAGACAAACAGACAATAATGAGGGCTTTAAATCTATCGTCTTGAGTATACGCAAGATTCCTACCACAGTTCTCAAAAACTTCAATAACTGTATAAGGAAAGGTCTATGAGTGTACACCTTAGGTCTATATATAGTAAAGTGATGTCCGATCGAATAAAAGTAATCGTAGCGCTTTTAGCGGAGAATTAAAAAAAGTTAGCAAATTCTACAATAGGCGAAAAATGCCAATTATAAAGTTGTAGAACATTATCTAAATGCTATGTGGGATGCAAAGCCCTCAGTGTTGCGTGTTTTTTTTTTCTCTTCACAATTCTGAGAGCTTTTGATAGGGATGTACCTGCAATGTTTTAATAGTTTAGAACCTTCGAAACCCAGGTCTGATTGGCATTGCATATACATCCACCCATATTTATAAGCGGGGCAGAAACAAAATATCACCTTCATGAAGACCCTCTGTTCATCCTTCTTCATAAAGCGGAAAAAATAAAAAGCAACTTCTCGAGCAGCTGCGGGAACGTATCAACTTAACCGAAATCGAACATTCAACATCTAAAAGGCGGAGTCAAGGTTATTTGGTGGCTTCAAGTACAAAGTAACGAGATGACGTACGCTAAATTAATGTGTTACAGAAATAACAGAAAGCAATTTTGATTCGTTTAAATAACCGATAATATGGACCTATGGTAATCAAAGTAAGATATGTAATTAATAAGTAACTTAATCCATACTAAAATGTATGGCGACACGTCTAAAACATTAAATTTTAAAGAATATAACAATAGGTAATAAAAGGCTTCATTTGATCCTATTAATAAACGACCAGGATGATAAATAAATTAAATAGGAAAATGAAAGTATATTAATAAAGGACAACCAATGGAATTAGTAAGAAGGAGATAAAACTCCTATGGATGAAACGCTTGAAAATGCCATAATGCTTTGAGAATTATATATAGGTGCCGCTGGTGTCAGTAAAGTAGCTGCTATTGTTAGTTGACACAACAGAAAAGCGTAGTATTCAGTATATATATTTTTGATTATTGTTAAATTAAATGTTCCCTAATAATGAGTATAATTAAACAGTATTTTTTCATAGTTGTAGGATAGAGTACAGAATATAGGGAGATAAAAATAAATTGAAAGGGTAAAAAAATTTTGAATACGTAGGAATATTCTTCATTGCTTTAGTTCTATACTTTACATTACGCTAATAATTTATTTTTACAAAATTGACAGTTTAAATAAATATTTTAGGCCTTTCGCCATAGAAACGCATACAATGCAGGGCTACATATCTTATCCTAGCGTCACCTGAATGATTGTCTCAAACGATATTGGCGTTTTCTTAATATGAAGTTTTAACTCCTTACTTTTATCTCCATGGGATAACCGTTATGCAGTTACGAGTAAAAACCTAGATATTTTAATGAACGTGGCTCGAAATGTTGCAGCTCACGTACAAAATCCCCATCGAAATGTCATTGGCATTTAATCAATACAACGTGATGCAAATAAAATTGGACGAATTTTTTTAACATCAAAATACAAAAAGTACTACAAAGCGAGTATTTTCTCGTAAGGATCCGTGGAAATGAGATTAATAAATAAATCGCATAATAGTGTATACGAAAAGTCAACTTATTTAATGATAATTTTCACTTTTATACGATTTTTGACTGACTTATTTAAAAAACGTTTAATATCTCGAGAAAGCTCATGCAAGAGTTCTAAATTGAGTGTTAGGGTCGCCCATTGGAGGGGGGGGGGGACACCACTCGAGTACAGGTGCCGGTCACACTATTTTTTTTTATTTTTATTTGAGAGAGGGGAATACATGAAAGATTCACAATGAGGGAAAAAATTAAATATGGAGGGACAGTGACAAATGTTGTTGTTGGTGGTGGGGGGGGGGGGATCAATTTGTATGGGCGGCCATGTATGTGTTATTCTTCTTCTAATGACACGTATAAAAAGATAGCTGTTGATATTTTTTCCATAATCATATTAAGAAACCATTATTATTTTAAAAATTTAATTCATTAATTTATTATTAATTTTTGTGTGGTGTGGTGGGGACTTCACATTATTTGCTCATTTTTTAAATAGAGTTTCATTATTAATAAATTCTGATAATTGTACACAATTTTATTTTAGTTATTATTCCCCCCCCCCCCCCCCCCCACACACACACATCACCACAAAAACGATTGATTCGAGTTTAAGGATGCTCAAAATAAGTTCTCGAAAACTCAAATTTGAATTTTCCACCTCGACACAATACTTTCTGCACGAATTGTAATGTAGGAAAAATAGTAAGAGAAGGACTGTTCAATAGTATCTGATTAAAACAATAAAAATTACAGTACTCGTAACTTAGCATGAATCTGCTGTCAATCACAGATTCCTAAAATTTATTTCATTCCTTTATTATTATATAGTACACTTATTTTATTCCTTTATTATTATATGCACTTATTTCATTCCTTTATTATTATTATATACACTTATTTTATTACTTTATTACGGGTATTATATACACTTATTTCATTCCTTTTCATTCATCAGTAGGATAAGAAATTTCATATCAAATATACAGACCGGGATTTATTTTGCATAAACCCTTGCAGCAAAACTGTTACTAGATAAGAAAGGAACAATTTCATCACCCAGCTTCTACATCTCACGGTATTAAAAATAAAACAATAACAAAGTCTAAGAAATAAACAAACCCCAGGCGTATTTCCCAGCCAGCTGTTTTGACATATGCTTCAGCGCAAACACAACGCTGGCCTTTTCAGATGCTTTAACTCTTTGAGAGTTATGGTCAAGGGCCTTGACCTATTTACAGCTACATTTTCTCCCCTCTTTCTCGTTCTTGGATCGCGATTTCGGAAGAGCCAGAATGTTGATAGTTCACTTATCGAGCTGGGTTCGATGATGTGCGGTTTGGTGATCCATCAAAAACGTCAATTAGTTGGGATCTTTGGCAGTTGTCTGTTGTTGAAACCCAGACCGTCCGACCTACCAGAAAGGTGTAAGGTAACTGTTTGGACGGTCGGGAAGTGCCACCCAATTTAGACCGGAACCCAGTGGGGGAGGCATCCACGGGGACCGTACCCTCCTTCCCCTACCACCAACCTCTCGGAAGGACTTTCGGACCCACATGTTTAACGTGATCGTACTTAGCATGAACACGGCGGCAGTTTTGGCAGTGGCTGGAATCGAACCCGGGCCTACCGAGTGCAACTCCAGCGCGCTAACCAATGGGCTACCGCGCCCCTTGGCAGTTGTCTGTGAATTTTTTTTTCGGCTATTTGATTTTGATATACGAAATTTGAGTTCTATATTGTTACGACGTATCCTTTGGAAGCGTGGGTCAGTGAACGAAGTATCCTTTGGAAGCGTGAATTTAACCACATTGACGCTAGAAGCACAGAATATTTTGCCGTCCTAAAAGTAATTTTTATTCCCCTATTTATTTTCGATTCTGTGCGTGTACCCAATAATATACAGGGTGTCCCCAAAATGATTGAAACGCGCTTTAATTCTTTACCTGTTGGAGATAAGTGGGCAATGTAAATTGCAAAAATGTTGAAAGTAAGGTGGGGAATAAGACTACGTTAATAGACATCCCATTAATTTTTAAAAAGTTACACTTTTTAAATTTTTATACGACCCTCTTAGACAAATTGGGTCAATCGAAAAAAAATTATTTTTAAAGCAACAAGATCATTAAAACAAAAACCCTCATATCTGTATCTTTAAAATTGAGCGAGTTATATTTAATTGAAAATTGAACATTGTGAATGGGGACCCTATAGCAAATTAGAAATGTAAATTTGTGACATATCACAAAAAAGATCAAACTGGGTGATAATACATAGGATACCCAACCGCGTAGTGAGTACCACTGCTTTATAGGATCTCAGTCTGTGTAATGCTTTATTTAGATGCATTTGTGATAAAAAAAATTGACACATATTAACGCATTTTTGATGTAAACAATTTCCATCGTCAATTTGTTTATGATCCCTATTTTCACTGATGAAACAGCTTTTCACATGGTACGGAAAAGTGGCATAAGTCAGATTTTTTCCTTTATCATAATTCGGTTGATTTTAAAGATACAGATATGCGGGTTTTTTTTAATGATCTTGTTGCACTAAAAATAAAAAAAATTCTGATTGACCCAATTTGTCTAAGGAGGTCGTATAAAGATTTAAAAAGTGTAACTTTTTGAAAATGAATGGGAGGACTATTTCATTAACGTAGTCTTATTTCCTACCTTACTTTCAACATTTTTGCAATTTACATTGCCCACTTATCTCCAACAGGTAAAGAATAAAAGCGCGTTTCAATCTTTTTGGGTCACCCGGTGTAATAATTTTGATTGATAGGACTAAAAAAAAAGTTTTGAATTTAATTATACATTGTAAAAAAAAAAACTTTACAAGCGCGCAATAATACAGTAATGTTTTACGATTTTCCTAATATTATTTATAGTTCGCATTGCGATACCATCCCAGAGCAGCGTCTAAAAGCAGTGTTTTAATCGTCGTATAAAACTTGATCTGGAAATTAATCATATTCCAGACTAACCGCATGGGCATGGATGTAAATAGTGCAGAACTTCGTTACAACAATAACAGCCCTTCCTCCAATGTTTTGAAGCGAAAAACTGATGAAACATGAATATTCATCCTTTTTTTAACATCACGTTTTTTACGCTTAGCTTTGGATATATGTTGGCGCCTCTAGAAAATCTGACCCGAAGTTCGTGCTTCTTCCGCTTTTAAGGGTGAGCGTCAGTAAATTTTCTGCTCTATCCGCGCTTTGTTAACTTTCGCGGCACACATATTTCGCCGAAATTTTGCTCAAACAGTTGTGAAATATTTTCTTATAGATAAAATGCTATGCTTAGATTATATTAAAACTAAATTTAATACCCAAAATAAAACATATAATATATGTTTTATTTTAATTCAAAATATTTTTGGTGCTGCCATCTGTTGTAATTTAATTCATACCGACTATTTTTATTTTTGAATGAACATTTTTAAATATCTATTCCTTCTAATACGCTATTAAATACAACAACAGATCATATATAATGCCATAATCACGGAAACGTAATTGAACTTGGACTTGAAGACAAAGGAACTTGAAGACAAAACTGCAGTCCTCAGAGATGTACATTCAGATCCCTTATCAAATTTATAGAATGATAAATTACCTTTCCGTGATTGTGGCATTATTATATATGATCTCTTGTTGTATTTAACACTGTATTAGAAGGAATAGATATTTAAAAATGTTCATTAAAAAATAAAAATAATCGGTATGAATTAAATTACGACAACAGATGGCAGCACTAAAAATATTTTGGATTAAAATAAAAAATAAATTCTATGTTTTGGGGGGCATTAAATTTAGTTTTAATATAATCTAAGCATTGCATTTTATATTTAAGAAAATATTTCGCAACTCTTTGAGCAGAATTTCGGCGAAATATGTGTGCCGCGAAAGTTAACAAAGCGCGGATAGGGCAGAAAATTTACTGACGCTCACCCTTAATACGGCACTGTGTGCACTCAGAATACAAGAATGAGTCCAAATTTCCGGATAACTAACACGTTTATTCACAAGCACAGCGTAAACAGGAACAATATACAGTAAAACAGCACTTAAATAATCCACTCATTTCACAAAATAACCGGTAATATTCTCAAAACATTGACAAAAGTCGTTTCACAAAGCAGCAGCAAAACATTGACGAAAGTCACAGTTCAATGTAGCTCGGAACTGCTCTCCGACTGATTGATGACTCCTTTTTCTAGACTCTCTATAGAAACTTCTGGAAATCTCTCATACCTCGTAGAATATTCGTTATTTCGAGGTGTTTCTCGAAGCTTCGAAAAGTTGCCAAATATCGCCAAATTGACGATAAATCGTCAAATCTGGCAACCCGTTTTCAAACTTCGGGAAATGGCAACCCTTGATTCACGTTATGGGAAAAGATGCGAGTACGGGTGTTTTCTCCGTCTGCTCTTCGAAAGAGACGAATGTGAGAGGGGGGGGGGGGAAGAGATTCCAAAGCTTTTTAGAAGTTCGTAACAATATCATCTTATTGACAGTTTAATCTTGCAATTAACTTTCAAGTTTTAAATTAACATAAAATGGCCAGTCGTTCAATATTATCTAATTTCTTATTTAATGTTTGAATTAAAAAAAAAGGGTTCTTATCCAACCCTGCTGAAATCAATAGAACTCATTTACGATTGAAATAATCGCTGCACATTCCATTTGAATCGTTCGATCAATGTGCTCGACAAATTCTACTTTTATCGATCGATTAGTTTTTTTTCTGATCACATTGATTGAGAGAAGGACAAAAAAAAATATTAAATAAAATACTTGCAAGAACTTTATTGTGCTATGCCTACTAAACATGGACATTCACGAGAAATGACGAGATAAACGTTTGTATCTTTCGTTTTATTTTAAACGTTTGTTCGAAGAAAAAGTTTTATGGGTCATTTTTGAAGGTAACTTTGAATTATGCAGAATTATATAATACAGCTGAGTAACACTTAACTGACTAAGGAATGGATAGACATCACTGAACAACTACATACACAACTACATATACAACTACATATACAACTGGAGTGAGTGCTTTATCGTACTGGCCCGGTCGAGGACTTTTACGGAATTGGCGAAAACCATCTGCGCTTGCAACATATACGAAGGTCACACTGAAATTTTTTAGATACGGCTAAGTCGTACAAGTTAAACTTACTAACTCTTAGGAGTGTTCAAAGTACTCCCCTTCAACATCAATGAACTTTTGTAGGCGAATTATCCAAAGATTAAATGCTTCAAGCCATCCATTTCTGGTAATCGATGAAAAATATGCTATTTTAGCCTCATCAATCTCATCTTCGAAATGAAAACGAAGCCCACGTGACTTTTTTTTTTAGATTAAAAAATAGACAAAATTCACACATAGTAAGATCAGGAGAATAGGGTGGATGTTCTATCACTTTGTATGTTTTCTGTTCAAGTAATTCGACTGCCATTCTTGCTGAATGAGAAGATGCATTATCATGGTGAAGCATGAGTCCCCTAACATTCACTTCCTGAAAATTTCTGTAAGATACTTAGTGGTGTACCAGTTAGCTGTAACTGTCTTCTGTCCCTCTAGCTTTATGGCTTTGACCAGATTTGTACTTCTGAAGAACACGGCATACATTACTTTTTTCATTGCTCGTTGTCTTTTCACCATTGTTGGTTTGGGGTCATCTTCAAAGACCATACTTTACTTTCTTGACGTATTAGAACGTCAAAAAACGGTATGTACGTTTCATCACCCGTTATGATTTTAGAAATACTGCGGTGTCCACCGTCATTAAGTAATTTTAGGGTTTCTTTGCTGATTTTGACACGCTTCGCTTTTTGGTGTTCTGTTAAATTATGGGGGACCCAACGACAAACTAATTTTTTCATATGCAATTCTTCATGAATAATTTTATGTATAGCTGCAGATTCAATGTATCATTCCTTCTGTATCATTTGGTATATACAGTGATTATCATCAATTAACATTTTTCGAATGGTCGACACATTTTCTGGGACTACAGCTGACAAAGGTCTTCCTGTGTGTTTTTCATCCAGAAGAGAATTTCTACCTCTTCTAAAGTCTGTAAACCATCTGAATATAGTGACACGAGATGGAGCATCATTTCCATATGCTAATTGTAGACGTTGATGACATTCTTCTTGATTTAGCCCCACTTTAAAATCATAGCTCGGTAATGCTCTCGCGTCAACTTCATTTTCTTTTCTTTCAAAATTTATTCTACGATAGCTAAATTGCAATTGTTGCCACAAATTATCGTCTGCGGACATAAAAGAGTTCAAATTTAAATATCCGACCAATATTTTTTTTTCTAGCGCATATCGTCTGCCCTGTTTTAAAAAAAAAATTTCAGTGCGACCCTCGTACAAGTCTTCATATTTTCCCTGTTGAGAATAATGCTACGAAGATTTGGATAATTTACGATTCAATCGTGCAAATTACAGAAACATTCACAAAGTTCTGGATAATTATGTAATATTTCTAAATATAAATTTTTACAGGGATGTCTGTATTTGTTGTCGAGTTTGTTCTGTATTTGTATTGCCTACACATCTCGGTGCATACATTTTTCGCTAAATATCTTTTCCACTAATATTAATTGAAATGAACAAATATTTACTCCTCTATGTCAAAACCGTACGATAGATGCCAAAAGGTAGGGGGGGGGGGGGGGTAGGGTAAGGGAGATTTTATTTAAATACAATACATACAGAGCAGGCAACATCAGTTTATTTCATTCTTTAGCATTCAAATAATGATATGGCATCATACTTTAGTGTAAAGATTAAGATGCCGCACTGAAGTATTATTTCTTATAGGAGACTAGAATATAGCCCTGATACCCGTAGCGTCCGTTTTAAAAGAAATAAGTCATCTTTAATTACAGAAAAAAAAATGTAATGAAAAGCAAGAAAGATCAATCATGCTTAAAGCATTGATTATGAAACACTTTCCAACTTCAATGCAATTTTATTTAAATATCTCTAAAATGCAATACATTCCTCGGTAATATTTTAAAACTTATCACAATACTACATTAATTTATTATATTTGAAAACTTAAACCTTCAACGAACAAAATGAACTTCTTTCAAATGACGGCATTGAAATATAAATTGCCTGGTTTAAACATCTCTAAAATGCGATACATTCCTCGGTAATATTTTTAAAATTATCATAATACTACATTAATTTATTATATTTGAAAGCTTCATCGAAAACAACTGACATTCATTCAAATGACGTCATAGAAAAAATAACACGCCTGACTCTCTCTATAAAAGCAGCATTTCATTCATAACATTTTCCCATTCATTTCATTCATCACAGTACTAAAATAATTTATTTTATTTAAAAACTTAAGATCATGGAGCTACAAGTAATTAAACTCTATGCGTAAAACTTCATCGAAAAAAATCGTCCTTCTCTCTGTAAAATCAATGAATATTTCATTCATATCAGCTATGCAGACTCCATGAGCTAAATAATTTTGCGTTAAAGAAATGCAGCAATTCTTATACAACTCATCCAACATATTTTGCTGTTTACATTTTACATAAGTGAAAAATAGGCTTTGTTGTAGAAATAATCAAATTTGGATGATCATTTAAACTCAAAAATATATTGTAATTGCGTTGTTTCAGGATGTAGATGCACAGAATTTAAGCAAAAATAAAGCGGTTTTAGGACGGATACAACACTCAATATAAATTAAAAAAAACTTTAAAAATCACGATTTTGAGACAAGATGGATGCCATATTTCATTTTGAAGTGGGTCACGTGATCTTTTCATATCATGGTCACGTGATCGCTTCATATAAGAGATGTTATTATTATTTTAATTTTTATTTAAAAAACTACTGAATATATTTTGCTGAATTTTTTTTTATATATTTTATGGAATAATTTAAATATTATCTAAAATTTTCGAAGTAATTTGAGAATTTTGAATCCGCTTAAAAAATGGTTGAAAAATTAGGTCCCATAGGATTCAACGTATTTCATTTTTTCAACCCGGATTCAATTCAAAACTAATTGGGTGATACTATTCATTTATATTCCCATAAGTCCTACAGACCGTCTGAACAACATACTATAATTTCATTTTGATAAAGTCATTTTTACGGCAGTTATCGTGCTAACGGACAGACAGACAGACAGAATGAACAAAGTCATAAACACTTTTCAACTTTGTTGTAAAGTGTTAAAAACGAACCGCGTTCAAGCAAAAATTTAATTAGCTAAGAAGAACGCTCCGGTTTTTAATATGAACACTGAATTCAAGCAGCAGTGAACGTGGAAAGTTAATGGGTGATCGAAAGAATTTAGTGTTCAAGTGGAAGGTTATGAAAATGCCGATGGTCTGGGTTAGTATATAAATTGAAACGTTTATCCGTGACTGAAACACGTTCGGCAACATTTTGTAGCAGCGTTACCTAGAGATAGATAGATAGATAAACAGACAGATAAATCAAGGTGTTTATATTATTAATCTCACGTTACCACGTAAACAAAACAATGGGTTAAAAAGGATAATTAAATATAATTTTTTTTAACACTTTACAACAAAGTTGAAAAGTGTTTATGAATTTGTTCATTCTGTCTGTCTGTCTGTCCGTTTGCACGATAACTGCCGTAAAAATGACTTTATCAAAATGAAATTATAGTATGTTGTTCAGAAGGCCTGTGGGACCTATGGGAATATAAATGAATAATATCACCCAATTAGTTTTGTATTGAACCCGGGTTGAAAAAATGAAATACATTGAACCCTATGGGACCTAATTTTTCAAACATTTTTTAAGCGGATTTAAAATTCACAAATTGCTTCGAAAATTTTAGGAAATATTCAAATTATCCCATAAAATATATAAAAAAAAATCAGCAAAATATATTCAGTAGTTTAATAAAAATTAAAATAATAATTACACCTCTTATATGACACGATCACATGACCATTATACGAAGAGATCACGTGACCTACTTCAAAATAAAATATGGAATCCATCTTGTGTCAAAATCGTGATTTTTAAAGTTCTTTTTAATTCATATCGAGTGTTGTATCTGTCCTAAAACCGCTTTATTTTTGCTTAAATTCTGTGCATCTACATACTGAAACAACGCAATTACAATATATTTGAGCTTAAGTGATCATCCAAATTTGATTATTTCTACAACGAAGCCTATTTTTCACTTATGGAAAATGTAAGCAGCAAAATATGTAGAATGAGTTGTATAAGAATTGCTGCATTTCTTTAACGCAAGATTATTTAGCTCATGGAGTCTGCATAGCTGATATGAATGAAATATTCATTGATTTTACAGAGAGAAAGACGATTTTTTCGATGAAATTTCATACATTAAGTTTAATTACTTGTACCTCCATGGTCTTAAGTTTTTAAATAAAATAAATTATTATAGTATTGTGATGAATGAAATGAATGGAAAAATGTTTATGAATGAAATGCTGCTTTTATAGAAAGAGTCCGGTGTGTTATATTTCGATGGCGTCATTTGAATAAATTTCAGTTGTTTTCGATGAAGTTTTCAAATATAATAAATTATTGTAGTATTATGATAATTTTAAAAACATTACCGAGGAATGTATTGCATTTTAGAGATGTTTAAACCAGGCAATTTACATTTCAATGCCGTCATTTGAATGAAGTTCATTTTTTTCGATGAAGTTTTAAGTTTTCAAATATAATAAATTAATGCTGTATTGTGATAATTTTAAAAATATTACCGAGGAATGTATCGCATTTTAGAGATGTTTATATAAAATTGCATTGAAGTTGGAAAGTGTTTCATAATCAATGCTTTATGCATGATTGATCTTTTTTGCTAAAAATACATTTATTTCACATTCGCCAGTATTAGTTACATTTTGAAATTAAAAATATCAGAATGTTTCATCTAAATAGTATGTAGTTCTTTGTTTTATATATATATAAAAAAAAAAAAATACCGGCAACCCCTTAAAATATCTCAACGACCCCAAATGGGGTCGTGATCCAAAGGTTGTGCACTATTGGTGCAGTATACCATTGGTGCAGTACACCATTGGTGCAGTAATTATGCAGTACAGTATGCGATGTTTTCTCTATGTTTAACAGATTTTGATCGTATCACAGTTGGTCTGGGTCCATATTAACTCCGATAATCGAAACTCTATCTAATTCTCTATAAAATAATAAAATTTAATAGAAAATACATTACGTTATGTTTATTCTGCCCAACTGTATAAGTCTATTCTTTAGAAAATGTATGCCACATCAGCTATCACTTTCCTTTTATGGCACTCACATTCCGAAGATAAAATTTACGAGTTGTCAAAAGTTCGTCTGTCTGATTAAAAAACTTTCCAATACCTCACAAGAGAATCATCCGATAGAGTTTTAAGATGAACATTTTACAACAAAAAGACGACAGAGGGCGTTCCATCCATTTATTGGAAGAAGTGACCCGAATAAAATTCGGAATAATTCAATAAAAAGGGCCGATAGCTAAATGTGTGCTATATATATTTTTTTTCTTTCAGAAATTTTTTATTACCAGGCCACATTCCATTCCATATCGTTTTATTATATACTCTTTTTATGAACTATATATTTTTTCTCTTATTTACGCCTTTATTGTTAAATCTTTAGTCTTATTTACGGTTTTAGTAGTAACCCCACTTTTTACGATTACTGTAATAAACTCACTTTCCTCGAAAAAAAAAATCGAAAAAATATAGAGCGAGGGGGGGGAGTATATTTTTCTCTTATTTACGTCTTTATGGGTCGATCTTTAATCTCATTTACGATTTCGGTAGCCGCCCACCCCCCACCCCCACGCAATCTTTTGCGATAACTATAATGAACTCCATTTTTCCAAAGAAAAATCATGAAAAATACAAGTGGGCTACAATAGGAATTTTCCAACATAAATAAACGTGATGCTACAACTTCGAATTTTCGGTTAAAAGTATCTTTCTGATTGCTTCCTGGTCTGTTTATACTTTGTCATTTTATTTTTTACTAATACCTTTGGTCGGTTTTAAATATTCTTTAAAATTTATTCTTCGAGTTGGCAACAGAGCAGTCACGACGATGAATTCCATGTTTCATCGAAAAAGACAATTCTATGTACACAGAATGAACTTTATTCAAATGACGTCATCGAAATATAAAAAAAAGGTCTGCCTCTCAATGCAAAATCAATGAATATTTCATTCATATCACTTATATTCTAGACTCCAGAGCTAAATAATTTTGCGTGAAAAAAATTCAACAATTTTTATACAACTTACCTTAAGCAGAATGTAAACAATCGCTTGATTTGTTTACATTCTGCATGCGTTAAAATTAGGCTTCGTTTTAGAAATAATTAGAGATCATTTAAAATACAAAATATTGTAATTGCGTAGGCATGGAATTTAGGTACACGGATAATACGCAAAAATAAAGCAGTTTTATGACGAATGCAAAACTAGATATAAATTTAAATGATCTTTAAAAATTCACAATCCTTACCCAGCGGAAAGAAAAAATGAATGCCATATTTTATTTTACAATGAGTCACGTGATCTCTTCATATCATAGGCGTAATTATTATTTCAATTTTTATTTAAAAAAACTACCCAACATATTTGACTGTAAATTTTTTTACACATTTTATGTGATAATTTGAATATTTCCTAAAATGTTCGAAGCAATTTGTGAATTTTAACTTTGTTTAAAAAATGTTTGAAAAATTATGCCCCATAGGGTTCAATGTATTATATTTTTTCAACCCGGTTTCAATCCGAAACTAAATTGGGTGATATTATTAATTTTTTATTTCCATGTGTCCCACAGACCGTGCTAAAATCTCATTTTGATAGTCATTTTTATGGCAGTTATCGTGCGAACGGACAAACAGACAGACAGAATTACCAGAGCTATAAACACTGTTCAACTATGTTGGATAGTGTTAAAAAACGTATATCATGTGCTTCCAGTGAAAACCGAAGAGGGGAAGAAAATGGGTAAAAAAAAAGTAATCATAATAGAAACAAAACAAAAATATGCAGGCACTCTCAAGTGCTTTTGACCTCTATATAAAATGAAGAGCGTCAGAAAGAGAAGTGATAATAATTCACGAGATTATAATTTTAAACGATCTTTTAGTGAACTCCAGATGGCAATCGCTACTGCAGTAACCTTTATCATGACTTATTTTATAAATACTCTTCTAAAAAGCGTTCAGAAACAGGGTTAAAACAAACAAGTAAAGCCAGGCTTTGATAAAAGCTTTAAGCACGCTGTGCAGAAGGTTCAAGTTTTCTAATCGTTGTGAAATGTTATTTTGCTGGGCCACTGAACATTTATTGTGTCTTTCCATTAAGGTATTTTTAGTGAATAGTGAGGCAGTTTTGTTTGTATTTATGATGTCTGTAATGTCGGACAATATGTTAGAAGTTTAATTTAATAATATGCTTTGCAAATTCTTTTAATTTTACAGCACCATAACGACTATCTCAGTTAGCTCAATCCTTAGCTCAATGGCTCTACTTTGCTTAATGGTTAGAGCGCCGTCTGGTCGGAAGAAGGGTAGTTAAATTCTTCGCGGGTGTTTACAGTGGCACGAGAGTATCTGAACTCTACTGTAGAGATCCGTAAAAGCTCAGACCTAGCCCATGGGATGCGACAGACCAGTGGTTAGAGCGCGAGGATTGCACTCGTACAACACGAGTTCATTTCCCGTCTTTGCCCAAATGGTCCCCGTGGTGCATGGGCACGTTAAATATGTGGGTCTGCAAGTCCTTCCGAGAGGTTGGTAGTAGGGGAAAGAGGGCACGATCCCTGTGGATGCCGCCCCCACTGGGTTCCAGTCTAAATTGGGTGGCATTTCCCGGCCATCCAAACAGATACCTTGCACCTTCGGGTGGGTGGGTCGAAGAAGGAGATCTGGTCCATAGTCCGAATCCAGGATAGGGACGGGGGAGGGGGTGGGGCACACAGTTCTCTTTTTAAATTTTGGGCCGGGCCGGGTACAGAAACAATTTGGAAAATTTTGAGCAGGGCCAGGTCAATTGAAGTCCATTTTTTGACGTTATAAATAAATAATAACGTTTCTAGGAGATTCCTTAAGCAACCCCAATAATTTTGTAAAGAGAGGTTCATGAGTGTACACGTTAGGTCTATCTATAGTAAAGTGACCATGCCCGATTGTATAAAAGTGATTGCAGCGCCCTTAGCGGAGAATTTTAAAAGTTAGGATAACGAAATCGGCTACAAAGGGAGATAGACAAGAGAGTAGTCTAATGAGTAGGAATCGACACCAGGAACGCAAAAAACGCGTATATGGAAGACATTACATATCTGTCAAAAAGTCGTGTCATTAGGGCTTGTAACACGGCGACACCTGCAATACTTGTCAAAGTACGTAATTATATTCTTTCTCATATTCAAATCTGCATTGTTGCTAATGAAGGGCATTTTAATCAGGCTGTGCATCAAAATTTTTTGCATATATAAGTCTTTATTTTTGCATTCCTGAATATATTAGTCATTCGCCAATAACGCTATCGCGTCAAATAAATATTTTTGTAACGGTTTTATTGTCTATTACTATTCACTAGGCAATCCTTTACAACTTTGTAATTGGCTTTTTTCGTCTATCTCACTTTACTGCCGAGTATCTTAACCTGTACAATGACAGATCTTATTTGATAGATCTTGACCCAGTGATAGACCTTATTTTGTTGATGAGTTCGTTATCCTAACTTCTAAAATTATTCGGAAGGGGGCGCTGTAATAACTTTTATTCGGCGGGCATGGCCACTTTACTACAGATAGACCTAACGTGTACACTCATTGAACTTCCCTTACAAAGTTATTTTGGTATGCTATAGAACTTTACGACACACTATATATTATATCGACACACTATATATTATATCGACACACTATATATTATGATAAAGTACAAATGATATCTATCAAAGACTATAAGTATTTGTAAACTGTATTTAAAACACCATCTTGACTTACAGGAACATTTTTTAAAGTGCCATAGGGTTTTAGACATCATAATGTCCATCATTAGTGGCAATATTAAGTTAATATTGACACTAATGATGGGGACATTATGATGTCTGAAACAAAATTTTTTCCTGAACTTCAAGATGGTGTTTAAAATACAGTTTACAAATACTTATAGTCATTGATAGAGAATATTTGAAACATTTTAGACGTGCTTTACCATACTTAAAAAAATCTGATGTGGGCAGCACATGACTTTTCCTGCAGACTCATATTCATATTCTCCTTATTTCTTCAATAATTCATTAAATTGAGTTTAACTGCACAAAATAACAGCCATAATTATTTCATATGACACTGAATTTGCACTTTTAATTCAATTTTCGTTTTCATTTGGTAACTGGGTTTATTTTCAAAGGTGGTGTAGCGAAAAAACTAAAATATCTCGAGAACGGCAATGCCTAGAGTAATGGGGTTGGTCTTATTCTTTTCGTATTAAAAAATTACGTATAAAAAAAGCATTTAATTGATATATTTGAGCATACTTAATATTCTACTTTTAGATTTAACGATTTTTGCGGGTCATTTCGCCAAAAAAGGCAAGTTCTTTTATCCCGAATCGTACCAAAATCTAATCAGCACCAGAGCCAAACACAAGTGACTTACTTATCAAATTTTATGAAATTCGGTCAAATAGTTAGTTTTTCAGTTAGAGTGGATACAATATCTGCACAGACAGACAAGACACACACACACACAGACGTCACGCTAAAATAGTTTTTCGTGTTCTAGAGGTCCTAAAACGTGTAGATCCGTCGAAAACTCGAGTTGCGATTTTCGGCACGAGTTCAATACTTTCCCTATACATTACCATGGGAAAGTAAAAATTACAAATGCACTTAAAATACAGCAGGTAGATTTTAATAAATTTACTTAAACGTTAGTATTTAATTAAGTAAATATATGTTACTTTCCACTTCGTTAGATGGGCGAAATACCGTAGGAAAACATCACAAGTTCGTGGTTCGCGATAAATTATACGACGATCGAAACATCTAGAATTAAAAGCATTTCTCAGAATCATTGTTAATTAGATTATCATATGATTATTTCGGGAAATTTGATTACCGTAGTTGCAAATAGAGGAAAAAATTCCCAATTTATTTAATACTGCAGAATAACAGACTGGACGAAGCAGAGGCGAGAAATTTTCCGAAACAATTCCTGGCGTTGATGTCTGCGGTAAATGATAATAGCTTTTGGTGTATAATAATATGCACAATATTTTTACATTTACTTTCCCTGCAATACATGGTAATGTATAGGGAAAGTATTGGAATCATGTCGAAAATCGCAACTCGAGTTTTCAACGGATCTACACGTTTTAGGACCTCTAGAGTACGAAAACACTATTTTTAGCGTGACATCTGCGTGTGTGTGTGTGTGCAGATATTGTATCCACTCTAACTGAAAAACTAATTGACAGAATTTCATAAAATTTGGTACGTAAGTCCCTTGTAGGTTAACCTGCTGCTGATTATATTTTGGTACGATTCGAAAAAAAAAAGAAACTTGCCTTTTCTTGCGAAATGGCCAGCAAAAATCATTAAGTCTAAAAATAAAAGATTAAGTATGCTCAAATATATCAATTAAATATTTATTTTATAAGTAATTTTTTACAACGAAAAGAATAAGACCAACCCCTTTAGTCAAGGACTAGCCGTTCTTGAGATACGGTAGGTTTTTTTTTCTTTTTCATTTTTGCAAATTCGGTGTTATTTAAAATAATTATGGATGTTATTTTGTGTAATCAAGCTCATCTACTATATAATAAAAGGCAATGTCTGTGTGTCTTATACACTATAGGCTCAGCGACCTTGCGTCGCAGAGCTACGAAATTTGGCAGTCGGAGACCCCCGGGGGGGGGGGGGTGACACATGAAAACCGATTTTTAAAATTTCAATTATTTTTTTTTTGTTATTTAATGTTTTATGCGATTTCGACCGTTTTTCCCCCTTTTTTCTCCACCATCCAGACGTCGTAGAAAAAAAAAAAATCACACGACCGGAATGAGCAGTCAATTGCGAGTAAAAATATATCAATTTCAAATCTCAATTTCAATTTCTAATATGTTTTAAAGATTTTAAAACAAAAGTCACTTACAGCTCAAAAACCAAACTTTCGTTTTTAAATCCTCGCATCCGAAAAAGTATCGAGAATTTCGACTAATAATTTACATTTTTAGAAAGGTCAATTTACATCAGCTCAAACAAGAGCAATCTGGTCAAGAAATAATTATAAATAGCTACTCAATCCTGATTTTAAAGAAATAATGATTTTAAATTTCTCGACAACTTCACGCCGAAGATCCGATTTTGCTACCACATGGGCGCGCAGCCCGGGACGTCACGCTGTTTCCATGGAGATATTGTGAGGGTTGAAGTGTTGAAAACCCAGACCACACGACAGACCCGAAGGTTTACTGCAGCTAAGTGTGTGGCCGGGAACTTTATTTTAGATCCAAAACATTACAAAACAGGTTAAAATTGAATCACAACACAGTTACAAGACAAAAAAAAGAAAGGCAACGACAAAACAAAACATAAAAACAATACAATACAATACAATACAAGAGAGACATAAGAAGGAAAAAAAAGAAAAGAGGGGAAAACCCCGAAGGGAAAAAACCCAAGCACAAAAGTAGTAAAACCAACTAAAACAAAACAAAACGAAACGAAGAACATGAAATACATAAAATACACAGAAATACAAAAAAAAAAAGCACAAAAATTACATATAAAATTATATATACAAAAACACATGACAGTTGGGGGATGAAAAACCAAAGTATAAGTTGAGAAACCGAGGATGTAAGGGAATAAAGTCAGGGTGAGAAAATATAATTATAAAAATCCGGGTTAGGATGTATGCAAAGTATATATACATAATGGGTGTTTTTGATACATACCGAAAAGATTAGGTATATATTCTTTAAGGATGATACATAGAAGACGACAAAAATTAGGTATGGATGATACAAATTAGATATGGATGATATATAATGGATGATACATATTAGGTATATATACAAAAAGAAACATGATCAAAGTATATATACACAATGGATGTTTTTGAGATATTGTGAGGGTGAAATTATTATTGTTATTTAATGTTTTATGCGATATTTTAAATGGTGGAACGATATGGATTTTTAAATGAATATTTTAATTTATGGCTATTTTAAATGGATATTTTAATTTATGGATATCTTAAATGGATATTTTAATTTTATGGATATTTTAAATGATGAAACGATGGAATGATGGAATGAGGAGAAGATGGAATTAAGCATATGGCCATGATAAAATTTAAATGATTGAATTATGGTTTGTACGGTTTTTGGCCTAGGGACAATTAAAAACAGAATTAGTGTTTGCTTTTTATAAGGTTTTTGGCTCATGCTGTATTGAATTGTAGCGATGTATTGTTTACATCGGGTGGTGGTTGGGACGCCAATGAAAAAACTTAAACACTGAAGAAATAAAAAAATAAATAAAAAGAAAGTTATGGAGATTGTCGCGGTGATATTATGTTACATTTTAAACATGGGAATTGCACTCGGTAGGCCCGGGTTCGATTCCCGCCACTGCCAAAACTGCATACGTGTTCACGCGGAGTACGATCACGTTAAACATGTGGGTCCGTAAGTCCTTCCGAGAAGTTGGTGGTAGGGGAAGGAGGGTACGGTCCATGTGGATGCCTCCCCCACTGGGTTCCGGTCTAAATTGGGTGGCACTTCCTGGCCGTCCAAATAGTTACCTTACACCTTTCTGGTAGGTCGCGCCAGTGAGTTTGCCACGGTCAGAATTTCAAAGGGTAGCGAACAGGCTGGTCGCCGAAGGCGACTAGTTTAATGAATTTTTGCAGAAATAAAGAGAAAGTGCATATGAGTTTGCTGAGTAAGTAATGTGCTGCTCACATCAGATTTTTACTTTCCCTGCAATACATGGTAATGTATAGGGAAAACATTGGAATCATGTCGAAAATTCGACGGATCTACACGTTTTGAAACCCCTAGAATACGAAAAAACATTTTTAGCGTGACGTCTGTGTGTGTGTGTGAGTGAGTCTGATTTTGTAGCCACTCTAACTGAAAAACTAATGGACCGAATTTCATAAAATGTATAGGTAAACCACTAGTGGGGTACAATTTTTGGTACAGGTTTGGCACAATTCGAGATATAAAAAAAATCTGCCCTTTTTGCGAAATGGCCGCAAAAAATGTTTGTATCTACTCTAACTGAAACACTAATAGACCAAATTTCACAAAATTTGGTGGATAAGTCACTTGTGGGTTATTTTGGTGCTGATTAGATTTTGGTACGATTCGGGAAAAAAAACCCTGCATTCTTTTGCGAAATGGCCCGCAAAAATTGTATGTATCCACTCTAGCTGACAAACTAATCGATAAAGTTTGCTAAATAAGTCGCTTGTGGGATGTTTTGGTGCTGGTTAGATTTTGGTACAACTCAGAAAAAAAAATCTGCCTTTCTTTTTACGAAATGGCCTGCAAATCTAAAATATTTGATCTAAAATAAAATACTATACATGCTCAAATGTATCAACTAAATGCTTATTTTATACATAATTTTTTAAACGACAAAGGGAAAAGATCAACCTCATTACTCTAAGATGGACCATACTCGAGATATTCAAATTTTTAATTTTGAAGAACTTAAGACGTTTCTCACTGTAGTTAAAAAACTATTAAATGAAATGTCTTATAACTTAGTAGTTAAGTTCCTTGATGATTATCCTGATGCAGATTAGATTTTGATATGATTCGGTATAACCGACTCGTTTTAGAGAAATTGTCCGAAAAGATAGTGAAAATCTGAAATAAATGACTAAAATTGTTGAAATATATTAATTAAGCACTTGTTCTTCTGGTAAATTTTGACAAAGCGAATAAGACTGACAGATCCCATGACTATAGGATAAACCGTTCTCGAAATCTTTACTTTCCTTATATACAAAAATGTATAAGGAAGGTATTGTGACGGGGTCGAAAATTCGAATTCGAGTTTTCGACGGGAAAGCACGTTTCAAGCATCCCTGATCACGAATCGAACATTTTTGAAGTGATGTCTGTGTGTGTGTGTGTCAGTGAGTCTGTGGAGACGATAACGGACGAACGAATGGACCGATTCGAACCAAATTTGGTACACAAATCACAATCCGTAAACAATGGAAGCCTATTGTTTTTATACGCAATCTAATGTTCAGAACCCCCCTAAATTTTCGAGTGAAATTTTGAAAAAATCGTCAAAAAATCAAAACCTCTAATAAAGTTACGCAAATAGACATTTTTTATGTAATTTTTCATTAGAAAACGATTGACATAAATTTTAGAATGCTAACACGAACCGTTCTCGAGATATTGCACATTTTTTAAAAAAATTATCAAAAAGTCATATAAAATAAAAAAAAATATTTCCTATTGAGCAACATGTTCACTTTTGATGTGTAATACCATGCGATAAATTGGGTGACATCATTCTTGTGAATCTAACTCGTTCCATTCATGAAAAAAGATACTTTGAGTAATACTTTTGTATTTGAACGCCAATAGTCATTTATCTGCTGCAAGAATAACTTATTTCTCCGTCCATAACGCTTGGCGAGATTTTGGCGGAAAATTTAGTGGAATGTGGCCAACTTGGTGTCTTTTTTAAATGTTGCTAAATTAACGAAAATCTCGCCAAATGGATAAAAATGACGCTAAATCAATGAAAACGACGACTCATTGACGAAAATTCAATATCTTGGAAAGAATATAAATATCTACTATAAAAATAATCTATTTTTTTACTGTAAAAGTAATAAAGTCATTGCATTATATAAGGAAAGTCATGTGCTGCCCACATCAGATTTTTTTTTTATTTGAGGACAGGGTTGTTTGATTTAAATCGGCTTGATTTAAATCATGATTTAAATCATGATTTAAATCACTTGATTTTTTTAAAAAAATCATTGATTAAAATCATTTTTTAATTTTGTCATTTCTTGAAGTTTTTTTTTTGTATTTTTATGCTAAAATAACATGGAACAGAATAAATGTTTAAAATAATAAAATTTCACATCAAGACATCTTTAGAGTATATAAAAAAAAACTGAAATCCTTTCCTTAACTATCGGTTAGTGGAGATAACACTATTCATTGCGGGGAATATAAAATCAAGTAACAATGACAACTGATCAGTGTTGCCAACCTATTTTCTAATTTTATAGCTAAAAATCACTCAAAAAATATCTAGAATTATCTAGATTTTCTGTCAGTTATCTAAAAACATAGCTAGACAATATTTAACATTTTAATTGTTCTTGTGATGATTTATTGGGATCAGTGGTTGCGATACAGTTTTTACATGCATATTTCAAGCTACAAAAATTTATTTAAAATTTGAAAATACCTTTTCAAATGTTATTTATATGTGCTGTAATAATTTTTACCATAGAAATAAGAAAATTTGGTTCCTTCCTTTTTTTGTGATTTTTGCTGGCGCATACCAATATAGCAAACAATGTTGGGAATAGGATTGATGGGGGCCCTTAAGCAGTTTAGCAGATTGGGCTCCCCCACCAATCCCTACCCTCACCTATTTTTTAAGGACTTATAAAATCACTCTGAGGTCTCTTAGGATCATAGGACCCCTGGGCATTATCCTCTTTGTCCCTCCCTCTCTTCAATTCCATAGTCCCCAACCTATACAGTACAAAAACTAAGGCTTTTTGGTACTTTTTGCTCTTGATCACAGTAGAAAAAAAAACTTTGAGGAAATTTGTAGCTCCACCTCTGATAAGAATATAAAACACTTTATTTCCACATTAACGAATCATAATCCTGATCTGTAAAATTTGAAGTGCCTGACTGAGAAACGATAAAACTTCATTTGCTGTACATTTTCGATATGTAACCATAGCTTCTATGTCCTTCAAAAATGGGGAGGGGGGGTAATCATGACATTTCCCATATGCGTGTGTCTTAATAGTCCTAATTTAAATGTTAAAATGGCATTCAGTAGCTTTATTTTCATTCTATACCGGAGCTTTGTTTTTACGTAACTCAAGCTAGTAAAAAACTGTTATGCTCCTTTTGAGACAATTACCAACACCATCTCAATGTTACACAAAAAATATTTGATTTTGGTGAAATTTCATAAAATTATCTAGATTTTTTGGCACTATCTAGATGCCCATTTTCATTATATAGATTACGTCAAAATTATCTAGATTTGTAGTCATGATGTAGATGCCCATTTTCATTAGCTGGATAAAGTCAAAATTATGTGGATAATGTGTTAAATGGTAAGTTTTTATTATATAAATGGAAAAGGTATTAAATATTAATACTTAAAAACATCATCTTTCTCTAAAATCTTGACTTTTTAATACGCTTGTCATAATCCCTTCCCTTTTTTTCAAGTCCTTCATAATATCAAACCTAATAGATTTTGAGATATCATAGCTCTTTATTAATATAAATTCAAATAAAGAACTTAAAACCGCATAATAGTTCCATATAATTAATATAGCCTAGATTTATAAATTGAATAAAATAACCCAATTAAAAAAACACCTATTTATTTAAAAAGTCTTTGGTTTTTTTAACCCCTGCATATATTTTTTAATCTTATATTAATATATATTCAATTAAATTTTTTTAAATTATACAGTACATTAATATAGTCTAACCTACCTTCTGATCTGAAAAATATAAAAAATTGATTTTGAAAAAGGCTAATATAAATCAAAAAAATCCGATTTAAATCAAAAAAATCAGATTTAAATCAAAAAAATCCGATTTTTTGATTTTTTTAAAAAAATCATGATTTTTATCCACCCTGTTTGAGGACCTGAAGAATTTAAAGTGGATTAAGTTGCCATGTATGCATAATGAAATAAAAAAATTACAAAATGAATTTTAATCTGCAGGGAAAGTCATGTGCTGCTCACATCATATTTTTTACTTTCCCTGCAATACATGGTAACGTATAGGGGAAGTATTGGTATCATGTCGAAAATCGCAACTCGAGTTTTTGACGGATCTACACGTTTTGGGACCTTTAAAAAGTACGAAAGCACTATTTTTAGCGTGATGTCTGTCAGTGCAATGAACTTATCCACTCTAAAGAAAAAACTATTTGACTGAATGGCATAAAATTTGGTAGGTAAGTCCCTTATGTGACTCTGTTGCTGATTAGATATTGGTACGAATCGGATAAAAGAACCTGCCTTTTGGCAAATGGTCCGCCAAAAATCGCCAAAATCTAAAACAGAAGACTACGTATGCTCAAATATATCAATTATTAAGTTGGTTTTATGCGTAATTTTTGAAGATGAAAAGAATAAGATCAACCCAATTACTCTAGAACTAGCCGTTCTCGAGATATTTTAGTTTTTCGCATTTTCGCTACGCTGCGATAAGATTAATGTGATAAAGGGGGTACATCGATAAGAATAATTTGCTAAAAGGGGTACATCGATAAGAAGTACATTGATAAGAATGTGCTAAAAGGGATATATCGATAAGATTAGTGTGTTAAAGAGGAATCAATAAGATTGATATGTTAAAAGGAGTGCATCGATAAGAATAATGTGCTGAAAGGGGTACATCGATAGTAATAATGTGCTAAATGGTACACATCGATAAGATTAGTGTGTTAAAGGGGGTACATTGATAAGATTAGTGTGTTAAAAGGGGCACATCGATAAAATTAATATGCTAAAAGGGGTACATCGATAAGATTAATGTGATAAAAGGGGTACATCGATAAGAATAATATGCTAAAAGGGGTACATCGATAAGATTAATGTGCTAAAAGAGGTACATCGATAAGAATAATGTGCTAAAAGGGGTATATCGATAAAATTAACGTAATAAAAGGGGTACATCGATAAGATTAATGTGATAAAAGGTGTACATCGATAAGAATAATGTGCTAAAAGGGGTACATCGATAAGATTAATGTGTTAAAATGGGTACACCGATAAGAATAATGTACTAAAAGGGGTATTTCGATAACATTAAAGTAATAAAAGGGGTACATCGATAACTCTAGAAGGGGTGCGCGATTTTTAAAAAATTGACAAATAGTGTCTAATAAGCCTGTACAATGTCACACTTGAAAATCGTCTATTGGATTATCAGTAGATTATTCCAGGAAATTTCATTATTAGAACTACGAATGGAGGGAAAGTACATTTACACTTAATGTTGCAGAAAAACTGACTGAACGTGGTTTTAGGGAACAAACAGCCCCGAAGAGATGATTTTTTCGACGGATGATAATAGGTTTCGCGCCTACATATTATGCGCAATTTTTAGCGAGCTCCTCACAGCGTAAAATGAAATCACTTCTCATTTTGGGTAACCAAATTTTCGGATATTCTAGTTTTCCTCCTGCATTTAAATTAGAGCTCCCGTGAAATTGCGTTCGTTTTTCATTTAAATTATGAAAATGAGTTGGTTGGTCGCAAATTGAATAACAGTGAAAAATGGCGAAATTCAGTGTGCGAGATTTTAGGAAAGAAGAAAAGATAAATATTTATATATATATAATGACAACATCTAATAATAATCCTTGATAAATATCTAAAGAGTGAATTTTCACTTCACGTGAATTTTTCATATTCGTACTTTCATTTATATTCCAATTAGTATTCAAATGAAAAAGAAAAAAAACTAACTGGAGCGTGGCACCACTCGACTTCCTCATACTATAATTCATTTTTAAATACTTCTTTTTCCTTTCCCACCCTCCAAATTTTACAAGTAAAATTTTGAAAAAACACAAAAATTGTATCGCTGCTATTTTTGACAAAAATGATTGAAACTGTCAAATCTCGTAATTATCGAGCCATAAATGAGAACCTTTATGCATGATTATATCAAATTTTTTTTACCTATGCTGCCATGTTAAGAAGTCTGATGTGAGCAGCACGTGACTTTTCCTGCGGACTTATATCCACCTTCTCTTTATTTTAATTAAATTTTATTCACTTTTAATTCAATCTTCGTTCCCATTTGGTAATTGGACTTATTTTCAAAGTTGGCGTAGAGAAAATACGAAAAAACTAAAACATCTCGAGAACGGCTAGTCCTAGTGTAATGGGGTTGGTGTTATTCTTTTCTTCGTTAAAAATTGCATATGAAACAAGCATTTAATGGATATAGCATACGTAGTTCTTATTTTAGAATTTGACTACTTTTGCGAACCATTTCGCAAAAAAAACGCAGGTTATTTTTTTCCGAATCGTATCAAAATCTAATCAGCACCAGGGTGACCCACAAGAGACTTATCTACCGAATTTTGCGAAATTCGGTCCATTAGTTTTTCAGCTAAAGTGGATACAGGCAATTTTTGCGACCCATTTTGCAAAAAAAAGGCGGGTTCTTTTATCCCGAATTGTTTTAAGACCTCCTGAACATTTTTTGACTATTTTTAGAGTACTATTTAAACTGATCATTCATTATTCAAAAAAATTTATGGGTGCAATGCAAATTAGAACTCAAATAAAATAGAATATTCCTGCAAATTCAATATTCTTCTACTTTTCAAATTCCATTTATTTTTGTCTCAATATATTCTACTCATAATTAAGAAAATTTAATTTATAAATAATCAAAAACACATATATTAAACACTACGTCTTTTTATCGTATCAAATGAAAACAGGTGGGAATTTACTAACAATAAAGACACCTAGATATACTTCTCAAAGCATTATGGTGCTTATTTTCAAGTTTTTCAACCACATATATTTTATCTCCTCTAACTCCATGAAAAAGCATTGGTTCATAATGATTTGAGTTTAACGATACGTTGTGCTACCAACACAATGAGTTGATAATAGTTGAGTTGATAAACGTGTGTTAATAAAACTGAGCTTCTACAATTATACCAAAGAAAAAACTTTCTAGGGTGAGCCATTTTTTTTTAACAGAGCGCTTCCACAAATATACTTCGATAACACCCCTCTTTTAAAAAATAAATGACATAATTAAATTAAATAGAATGTTGTTTATACGAAAACAAAACAGAATACAATTCCGAACCAAATTAAAAAACAAATCAATTTTACTAACACGAACAAAAGAATTCCTTCACCATTAAAGGAAATGAATTCAAAAATTCGATTTTCCACCAACGAAGCCAAGAAAAATAGTACGCTCCAGGCAGTTATTTTTAAAGCCTTTAATTATCAGATTATTTATTTGCGCGCCAAAACATCGAAATATTCCATTATTAAGCAGGCGGCCAATTACTCAAACGAACTCTTTAATTTATCGCTTCATTATTCCGTAGGTGGAGCCCATTCCTTTAAATGCAGGGCCATAAATTTTTTACCTAAAACAATAGTTTTGGAAGCCATTACGCCTCAAGCCGCCATTTAAAGAATAGGATAAATGCTACTAATGCGTAGTTCTCGGGGAAAATTCTAAAAATCTTTTACATTCAGTGACAGATGTTCGGATACTGAAGTTGGGAAGATTTTTAATATATTTCCTTCCTACATCAGGGATATTAATAGAAATAAATGGTGTTTATGCAATTATTAAAAATTTGATGCAACCAGCAGTTGCTGTTCTTTATAGAGAAATAGTTTGTATTTTATTTAAATGCTACATCTAAATAGGTTATATTGGGATTATTTTTTTACTTTCCCTAAATACATAACGTATAAGGAAAGTATTGTGACGGGGTAGAAAATTCGAATTCGAGTTTTCGACGGGAGAGCACGTTTAAAGCATCCCTGATCACGAATCAAACATTTTTAAGGTGATGTCTGTCTCTCTGTGTGTGTGTGTGTGTGTGTGTGTGTGTCAGTGAGTCTGTGGAGACGATATCTCACGAACGAATGGAGCGATTCGAATGAAATTTGGTACAAAAATCACAATCCGTGAATACTGGAAGCCTATTATTTTTAAACGTAATCGAATGTTCAGAACCCCCCCTAAATTTTTGAGTGAAATTTTGAAAAAATCATCAAAAAATCAAAACCTTTAATAAAGTTACGCAAATAGACATTTCTTATGTAATATTTCCTTAGAAAATGATTGACATAAACTTTAGAACGCTAGCATGAACCGCTCTCAAGATATTGCACATTTTTCAAATAAATTTATCAAAAAATCCCACAAATTAAAAAAAATATTAACTGTTGAGAAACATGTTAGCTTTTTATATGTAATATCATGCGATAAATTGGGTGCCATCATTCTCGTGGATCGAGCTCGTTCCATTCATGAGAAAAGATACTTTGAGTAATACTTTTGTATTTGAACGCCAATAGACATTTATCTTCTATAAGAATAACTTATTTCTTCGTCCATAATGCTTGGCGAGATTTTGGCGACGAATTTGACGGAATGTCGCCAACTTGGCGACTTTTTTAAATGCTGACAAATTAACGAAAATCTTGCCAAATGGATAAAATGACGCTAAATCAATGAAAATGATGACTAATTGACGAACTTTCAATATCTTGGAAAGAATATAAGTATCTACTATAAAAAAAACCTATTTTTTTACTGTAAAAGTTTTAAATTCATTGCATTATATGTTGCCCACATCAGATTTTTTTTTTATGAAATAAAACTATTTAAAATTACCCCAAATTAATAGTTTTCATATTTAAATTTTCATCTGACGAGATTGCGCGATTTTGAATGATGCCAAGTCGCAAGATATATCGCCAAATTCTCAACTATTTACATGGAAAATAGCTTATACTAGTGTTGCCTATCTCCTGTTTCCAGTTCAATCAACTGCAATGTACTGCCGATGAGTTCGAACAAGACGACACCCTAACATAACGAACCTGTTCCACAAACAGTGAAGTATATTTTAAATGACGAATATCAAACTAATAATTCTAACAAAGCGACAAAAATCTGAAAGAAACAAAGCATACCAATTAAATTTTCAAATCATATTGAATTATCACCAATTTGGCGACATTTTACGAAAGTCGTAAAGTTGGTGATACTGCACCAAATGTGATAGACAAAAAGAGATTTGACTTTTCTTAAGTATGATAAATTTACGACTTAATTTTTAAACTGTAAAAAAAGAACACGAATTAACTGCAAAACTCACAGTTATTTAAATACATTTTTACGCCCCCCCCCCCCTCCACTACCTCCAGGGAAGATTTCGTGGGTACTGACGGTCACGAACAGGTTAAACTCATTTCAACAAGGTTTTCGCGGTAATAATGTCCTGCACGAAAGCTTCCTTTATGAGTGCAAAATAAATTTCACGAGAACCTGTGAAAATCCACATGTGGTCACGCCTCTACTTGACGTAGTAACACAGGGCAGTAAAGTAGCGGGGACAGAAATTCGAAAGTTTGGGACAGATTTACACGACTTGAACAACTTAGAACGCGATTCAATTCTACATGTGTAATGAGTGCACTGGATCAAAAACGATGTATCCCCACTCAAACCGCGAGTAGAAGTGGTAAATGCAATTTAAATAGTTTAACGGTTAAATCTGGTTTAATGCAAATGTTAAATTATTTCAACTTTTAGATGCAATTTTTCACTGGACCACATATTCTTTGTCATTAAAAATAGTTGTTTAGTAGGAGAATTGTGGCGTGAAAGATATAAACAAAACTGTTAAGAAGCGACTGTTTTACCGTGACATCTGGGTGTGTATATTTTCCGTCCAATGTGTCTAATTTAGTTCAAAAACTGGCTCTCCGAATTGTATGAAACCTTACAGTGCAGTAAGTCATGAGTGATTTATCTGGTGTAGTTTTGATTTTTGGGATGATAATAAAAAATCTGATGTGGGCAGCACATGACTTTCCCTGCAGACTTATATCTACGTTCTCTTTATTTTAATTAAATTCAATTAACTTTTAATTCACTTTTCGTTCTCATTTGGTAACTGGACTTATTTTCAAAGGTGGCGTAGAGAAAATACGAAAAACTAAAATATCTCGAGAACGGCTAGTCCTAGTGTAATGGGGTTGGTCTTATTCTTTTGATCGTTAAAAATTACGTGTAAAGCAAGCATTTAATTAATATATTTGAGTATACGTAGTTCTTTTATTTTAGATTTTAGCGATTTTTGCGGGCCATTTCGCAAAAAAAGGCAGGTTCTTTTTTCCGAATCGTACCAAAATCTAATCAGCACCAGGGTGACCCACAAGCGACTTATCTGCCGAATTTTGTGAAATTCGGTCTATTAGGTTTTTAGCTAGAGTGGATACAGGCAATTTTTGAGGGCCATTTCGCAAAAAAAGGCGGGTTCTTTTATCCCGAATCGTACTAAAAACTAATCAGCACCAGGGTCACACCCAGGTGACTTACCTACCAAATTTTATGAAATTCGGTCCATTAGTTTTTGAGAGAGTGGATACATACATTACACAGACAGACAGACACACTGACAGACAGACAGACACACACACACAGCTACGCCACGCTAAAAATAGTTTTTTCGTATTTTAGAGGTCTCGAAACGTGTAGATCCGTCGAAAACTCGAGTTGCGATTTTCGGCATGATTCCATTTCCCTATACATTACCATGTATTGTAGGGAAAGTAAAAATCTGATGTGGGCAGCACATGACTTTCCCTGCAGACTTATATCCACCTTCTCTTTATTTTAATTAAATTTATTTCACTTTTAATTCAATTTTCTTTCTCATTCGGTAACCGGACTTATTTTCAAAGGTGGCGTAGAGAAAATACAAAAAACTAAAATATCTCGAGAACGGCTAGTTCTAGTCTAATGGGGTTGATCTTATTCTTTTCGTCGTTAAAAATTACGTAGTAAACAAGCATTTAATGGATATATTTGAGTATACGTAGTTCTTTAGTTTAGATTTCGACGATTTTTGAGGGCCATTTTGAAAAAAAAGGCAGGTTATTTTTTTCCGAATCATGCCAAAATCTAATCAGCACCAGAGTGATCCACAAGTGACTCATCTACCGAATTTTATGAATTTCGGTCCATTAGTTTTTCAGCTAGAGTGGATACAAGCTTTTGCGGGCCATTTCGCAAAAAAAGGTGGGGTTTTTTTATCGCGAATCGTACCCAAAACTAATCAGCACCAGACTCGCCCACAAGTGACTTACCTACCAAATTTTGTGAAATTCGGTCCATTAGTTTTTTAGTTAGAGTGGATACAAAATCTGCACAGACAGACACGCAGACACACAGACAGACACACAGACACACACACAGACGTCACGCTAGAAATGGTTTTTTCGTATTCTAGAGGTCTTGAAACGTGTAGATCCGTCGAAAACTCGAGTTGCGATTTTCGACATAATTCCAATACTTTCCCTATACATTACCATGTATTGCAGGGAAAGTAAAAATAGAACTGATTATTTATTTTCGATACAAAAATTAACTAGAATATGACTCAACTCGATATTCTCATGCCAAAATCTATGTTCAGTAACTTTTTTTTTCCAAATTTTACAAGAAAAATTTTGAAAAGTCGGTATTGTCGATCCAAATGATTACAATTATATAGCGTGTTACCCTTCACTTTAAAAGGCTTGATAATTTTTTTCGTTTGATAGCATACTTGACAATGTACCCCTCAAATTTGAAAATTTTCGTGAAAACAATACTTTCTCTATAATATATTACATAGTATGAGAAAGTGAAAACAATATACTTTCTCTATAATATATTACATAGTATGAGAAAGTGAAAACAATATACTTTCTCTATAATATATTACATAGTATGAGAAAGTAACAACAAAATTGAAAACAAAAGAAACGAATATACTTAAATGCATTTATATGCTTGCTATATACTTTGATAAAGAGAACGCCTTTCAACACCGAGCACAACATTGCTAAACAGAATAAAACAAGAAAGATCAATCATGCATAATGTATTGATTATGAAACACTTTCCAACTGAAATGCAATTTTATTTAAACATCTCTAAAATGCGATACATCAACACTAATATTTCTTAAATTATACAGTACTACAATAATTTATTATACTTGGAAACTTAAACCTTCATCCAAAAAGACAATGTTATAAATCGTCTGCTTCTCTATGTAGAATCAATTAATATTTCATTCATATCGCACTTATATTCCAGACTTTGGTTTGTTTAAATTCTGCATACTATAAAAAATTCGAATTCGAGTTTTCGACGGGAGAGCACGTTTCAAGCATCCCTGATCACGAATCAAACATTTTTGAAGTGATGTCTGTGTGTGTGTGTGTGTGTGTGTGAAAGTATGTGTGTGTGTGTGTGTGTCAGTGAGTCTGTGGAGACGATAACTTATGAACGAATGGACCAATTCGAACGAAATTTGGTACAAAAATCACAAACCGTAAACACTGGAAGCCTATTTCTTTTATACGTAATCGAATGTTCAGAACCCCCCTACATTTTTGAGTGAAATTTTGAAAAAATCGTCAAAAAATCAAAACTGCTAATAAAGTTACACAAATAGACATTTCTTATGTAATTTTTCATTAGAAAACGATTGACATAAATTTTAGAACGCTAACATGAACCGTTCTCGAGATATTGCACATTTTTCAAAAAAATTATCAAAAAATCATATAAAATAAAAAAAAATATTTCCTATTGAGAAACATGTTTAGTTTTCATATGTAATACCATGTGATAAATTTGGTGACATCATTCTCGTGGATCTAGCTCGTTCCATTCATGAAAAAAAATAGAGTAATACTTTTGTATTTGAACGCCAATAGTCATCTGCTGTAAGAATAACTTATTTCTCCGTCCATAACGCTTGGTGAGATTTTGGCGACGAATTTGGCGGAATGTCGCCAACTTGGCGACATTTTTAATTGCTGCCAAATTAACAAAAATCTCACCAAATTGATAAAAATGATGCTAAATCAATGAAAATGAAGACTAATTGAAGAAAATTCAATATCTTGGAAAGAATATAAGTATCTACTACAAGAATAACATTTGTTTTAACTGTAAAAGTAGTAAATTAATCGCATTATATAAGGAAAGTCATGTGTTGCCCACATCAGACTTTTTTATTTGGAAATGAGTTACTTGATCTCTTCATATAGTATGGGTGCAATTATTATTTCAATTTTTATTTAAAATATACTAACATATACACATTACTAAACATACTAACATTTCTAACATATTTTGCTGAAAAACTATCAAATATATTTTGCTAAAAATTTTTTTACACATTTTACGTGATAATTTGAATATTTCCTAAAATTTTCGAAACAATTTGTGAATTTTAACTCCGTTTAAAAAATGCTTAAAAAATGAGGTTCCATAGGGTTCAATGTATTTTATTTTTTCAAACCGGGTTCAAACCGAAACTAATTGGGTGATATTATTCATTTTCATTCCCATATGTCCCACAGATCGTCTCAACAACATGCTAAAATTTCATTTTGATAAAGTCATTTTTAAGGCAGTTATCATGCGAACGGACAGACAGAATAGAATGACAGTATGAATAAAGTCATAAACACTTTACAACAATGTTGGAAAGTGTTAAAAAGAATGTTGCAATTTAATTTTTGAATGATGTTAGTTTTTGACAGGCCACAATATTAGCGTGCCATAAAACTGAAAGAAAGAAAAAATGAATTTGAGATTATATGGAAAACTATGCATGGACCCACATAAGATATTTATGACAGGAAAGGGGGATATACACTTTCAGTGAATAACAAAAAGATAAATACCTGTGGAAACAGTGAACATAAATGCCAGGGAAAACAAAAACATAAATAAGAAAAAAAATAGAGGAAATGGTAACGAAAAAATAGACAGGTAAACACGAATTTAAATGAAAGTGGAATGACAAGAACTTTTGACCCTTGTTTTAGACAACGAACAGAATTAACAGAGGACCCGCATTCAATCTCTCCTCCTCCAAAGGAAAAGATAGCACATGGACATGGTACCCTAAACCTGAAGTAAACAATTTTGTAAAGCAAAGCTTAAATTTCTAAACTTTACCGTTACTTTTGCAAATGTAGACGGAAGAGAATTTTTATTACGCTATTTACTATAATTATTATATTTCTTACTCATGCTCAAGTAAATGTGGATTATTTATAGAACGCGAGATGTAGGGGATGATAGTGTGATAACCAAGGTTTCCAAGGTTTGAAACAATGTTCAAAGAATATATTTTTATTTACGATTTTGAATCCTGAATAAATCAAAATGTTTCTTCTGGAAAAAGTGTTATACTAAAAGCGTGCATAGTTTGAATAGAAACTTATTGTATGATAGGGGTGGGGGGGAGTTACCATTTGTTTCCAATAAAAGTACATGCAAAACATCCACTCATTGGATTATAGTGAACGTATTTGATTCATGTTATGATTTTTTTCCATGTTATATTTTCAAAAATACGCAATATCTTGAGAATGGCGTGTTTGAGCATTTTGTACACAATGCCATGTACTTTAGAATATATAAAATAACCAATTTTATAACAATTTTTTGCATGTTCATTTTCTATATTTTTTTTTCGATTTTCGCAATAAAATGTTCGAAAAATTAGGGGCCTTCCCTTTATCCGACCATTCTGAAAATCCATAGCCCTTTAGCGTTTATCGATTGAAATAATTGTGCATTTCATTCTATTATCCTAAATTCGTAGAGCGATATAGTCTCCAGACCCACATAGTTTCTTTCAAGACTTTTTGTCCGGGGGGGGGGGGGATGAAACTTTAGGGGGAGGGGGTTTCTATTTGCCTTGTATAAATATATCTAAATCCTGTCACATATAAATAGAAACTAGATTAATATAAAATGCCCTCAGAGGGGGGGGGGCGAATAATCGTCTCCAGAGGCTTTGCCCTCCCCTCACGGATTTATACCTGACAAAAACACTGGACTCACAGATAGACACACAGATATCACTGAAAAACTATTTATTTGTATTCAAGGACGTTCTAAACGTATAGATTCATCAAAATCCAAGGGACAGATTTTTGACTTCATCATAATGTTTTTTCTTTACATGCATTGCAAGGAAAATTTAAAACAAATGATGGGGAAAAGAGGTACTCTCTGAATAAAAAAAAGAATGTCGGTATACAACAATAAATTAGGTCTAATGGAGAATTTAAAAAGTAGGATAAAGAACCCGGTAACAAAGCGAGATAGACGAAAAAAATCAATTAAAGTTATAGGGCATTGTCTAATCAGTAAGAATTGACATTAGGAGCACACAAATAAGTAAGAATACGGAAGACAATAAATGCCTATCAAAAGTCGACTCATCAGGAACTGCAGCACAGTGACACCTGCAATGCTCGTCGAAATACACGATAATATTCGTTCTCAAATTTGAATGTGCATTATTGCTGACGAAGGGTATTTTGAACAAGCTGTGCATTCGATTCTTGTGCATGTTAATTTTATTTATTTCAGCATTCCTGAATAGGAAATAAATTTGTCCAGTTCATAATTTGTCTACTTCATAGTTCATTTGTCCAGTTCCATAAATTTGTCCCAGTAGCTCAACGGTAGAGCGTCGTCTGGCCAGTTCGAAGATCCAGGGTTCGATTCCCGGTTGGGGTAACAATGGTTCTTTACATTCTATTGTGTCAAATAAATGCCTTCTATAACAGTTTAGTGTCGATTTCTACTCATTAGGTAATTCTTTAATTGGCTGTTTTCTTCTATCTCGCTTTATTGCCGAGTTCGTTATCTTAACTTTTTTAACTCTCCGCTTGGAGGCTGAAATTTCTTTTATTCGATCGGCATGGTCCTTTATTTCTATGTGACGCCCTAACGTGTACACTCACGGTCATTTCCTTACAAAGTCTTTGGATGTGCTTAAGAACTTTTCTAGGATTCCTGTATATACCTCGAGATACTTAGATACCATCACACGCAACAGTGGTATATCAAGAACTAACGCTATCACAGTGATCTTAAGAAACAAACAACGGCGTTTTTGAACTATCTTTCGCCTCAAAGAAGCCTTTGAGAACTTCGAACAGCAAAATTTCACTAGAAGGTAAGAAACAGGATCAACTGGTAATTGATTCCGCGCACCCTTCTGATGGTATCAACCAAACGAGGCGTAGCCATCAGTTTGCGGCGAAGAAAAATCTAGAAATAATAGTTTTAAAAGAATCCTAGCATTGGGGACATCCGTGTGTTGAACATCGACGGCGGGAGTACGATCATCAGTCAGAAGTGGAAAAGAAATATGTATATATAACTAAGTCTAAAAAGAGGTTAATGCTTTGGCAATATCTGGGTAACGTTTGCGGCTGTGATATTCATCTGGAAATCTGATACGGTTTTAGATTTTTTGATATAAAATTGACGAAAATCACTTTTCAAATGCAGAATAAATGCATTATCTCTGAAGTGGTACGCATGGATATCACTCGGGTGGTTCCTTTCGTTTTATAGCGCAAGGGGTCAGTACACCTTTAAATTCTGTACTTTCCATATCCAGGTTTGGGTAAAATTGCAGAGAAAATGTAAGAAGTAAGTTACCGTTACATTTTTAGTAGGTAATTTAAATATCGTTATGTGTACAAAAATCTGATGTGGGCAACACATGACTTTCTTTACATAATGCAATGAATTTACTACTTTAACTGTAAAAACAATAGGTTGTTCTTATAGTAGATATATTCATTCCAAGATATTGAATTTTCGTTAATTACTAGTCATTTTCATTGATTTATCCTCATTTTTATCCATTTGGCGAGTTTTTCGTTAATTTAGCCACATTTAAACAAGTTGGCGACATTCCACCAAATTCGTCGCCAAAATCTCGCCAAGCGTTATGGATGGAGAAATAAGTTATTCTTACAGCAGATAAATGACTATTAACGTTCAAATACAAAAGTATTACTCAAAGTATCTTTTCTGATAAATGGAACGAGAGCTAGATCCACGAGAATGATGTCATAAAATTTATCGCATGATATAACATATGAAAACATCTTTCTCAATAGGTAATACTTTTTTTTTATTTTACATGATTTTTTGAAAATTTTCTTGAAAAATGTGCAATATCTCGAGAACGGTTCATGATAGCGTTCTAAAATTTGTGTCAATCGTTTTCTAATGAAAAATTACATTGGAAATGCCTATTTGCATAAGTTTAATAAAGGTTTTGATTTTTTAATGATTTTTTTCAAAATTTCACTCAAAAACTTAGGGGGGGGGGGTCTGAACATTCGATTGCGTATAAAAACAATAGGTTTCCAGTATTCATGGATTGTAATTTTTGTACCAAATGTTGTTCGAATCGGTCGATTCATTCGTCAGTTATCGTCTCCACAGCCTCACTGACACACACACACACACACACACACACACACATAGACATCATCTCAAAAATGTTCGATTCGTGATCAGGAATGCTTGAAACGTGCTCTCCCGTCGAAAACTCGAATTCGAATTTTCGACCCCGTCACAATACTTTCCTTATACATTATTGTATATAAGGAAAGTAAAAAATTAAAGAAACTCGAAGTGACCATTACATTTCTAAATGAGTTACTTAATTCAATTTTGAACACATATTGGTTTTTTTTATAAACTTTCAATCCAATAGAGTTATATAATGAATAAAATACACAATATCATCTCACATAAGTAATTTCCTTAAAAACAGCATTAACTTTCACATCTAATTTTATTAAAACAATATTATCTCCCATTATACAATATTGACTCTCACATCTATACATCATTAAACACATATCTACATTCCCCCTCCGAAATGTAATTAAAATTATCAACTTAAATTTAAGTTTTAGTTCATTTGCTCAAAATACTTTGTATGTTATCCTAATACAATAATTTGCATAGTTGCTATTGATTCATTTACTATGAATGTCAAGAATACCAAAAATGTACGTAAGTAACCTGCATAAGTCTACCTCGGGTCTCTCACGGAGGTTCCGGTGACCGGGAGGCCCCGGGTTCTCGACATCACAGCAGTTCTTTGGAACCTTTTCACTTTCAAAATTGGAAATCAAGTGTCGATACTTTTTCAAAATCCTAACTCTCTCTCGAACATCCCAAAATTGTCCCCTCCTACACTTTGGCGTCTCTGCTTCCAATTGGTTTCACAATATAGCCCCCTCTATGCAATTGATCAGCATAGGGTTACACCTATGTCTCATTGGATCGTGTCATCTTAGAAATTTGATGAGAGGCCCTGAAATTAATGTCTTAGCTGGCCCAGCTTCCCACGATCTCAAGGCGCACGTGCACCCAAGGGCGGTCAAGAGGTCAATTTTATTGTTGGTCTGCATTTTGACGCCCTCTGTAATTTTAGCGTATTCGTTGAAGGAGCGAAAAGGGGCGCTGATCTATTTTCGCTGCAGGTGGCTGGCTAGGGAGACTTGAATAATTGAATAAATTGCAGCACATACACAGGGACCATCTCCATAAATGGTGATCTCCTACTTTTTCAATGTTGCATTTGGTTCGACATAACAATGTAACAGCACCCTTACGTTATATGTTACCCTATGCGAAGACCCACCTATACAAATTGTGGACCTCTTTACAAACATTCATCAAGCTCCGCCCCCTCCATATTTGATTTTCTCCTCTATATTACTTTTTTTATTTTGTTTTCCATTTCTTCAAGACTAAGGACCCAAGGGATGTTACAGCCCAGTGGTTAGCGCGCAAGGATTGCACTCGAATGATCCGAGTTCGATTCTTGGCGTGTCCAAACTGTTCCCGTGTTCACGCGGAGAACGAGTACGCTAAATATGTGGGTCCGTAAGTCCTTCCGAGAGGTTTGTGGTAGGAAAAGGAGGGTACGGTCCCTGTGGATGCCGCCCTCACTGGGTTCCAGTCTAAATTGGGTGGCACTTCCCGGTCGTCCCAAACAGATATCTTAGACCTTCGGTTAGGTCAGACGGTTTAGGTCGAAGAAGACTGAGGACTCGGGCGCCTCTATTCCAGTGGTATCCCCCCCCCATGGGTGGCTCTACTCTACGGAGATAAACAGGCAATATACATTATTTAGACATTATTGGCAAATAACAACAGGCATATAAATTATTAGACATTGTTGGCTTATTTAGAAACATGAAAATATAGATTCACTTGGGCTGGGCCAAGGGGACGAAATAATTTGTATAGCAATGTATAGTTCTTGTATAGTTCTAGCAATTGTATAGGTCTTGAGATTTTTGGTAACGCTCTTGGTATACATAAAAATAGTAAGTGATCAGTTTATCTAGCTTACGACCCGAGTAATACAGAGATGTAGCATGGGAGAAGCAGCTAACTTTTTTTTACCTATTTCAGCAACAGCTTCACTGATTTAAAAAAAAAAAAAAAAAAAAAAAAAAAAAAAAAAAAAAATCGGAGTTATTAATTTATTTCACTATTTTTATTATTTTCAGTAAAAGGCAGTTAAGAAATAATTGATTCCATTTTTTTATCAATAAAATATTTTTCTATTCTTTTCTTTATAATTATTTGAAGTTAATAAGATATATAGCTTTGTCAATCCGCTATTACAACCTTTTATTTTATCTTGATCTGGTGTTTGTTTATCAGTGTGATTCAAATAGTTGAGGTCCTAACTAACTAGGTTTCATTTAAATCAGAGTAACATGAAATTGGGTATACCGTTGTTTTTTTGTAGTGCATTTCAGTTCTTTGGATTTTGAAACTTATCGAAATAGCCCTTCTGGGCCCGATATAGGAATGTATTCGTTTTCTGGGAATGATATGAGACCCGGAGTAGCTAGTAAGCTCATTATTTGGCATATCGCTGCCTTTCGTGGTATATTTAATTTTTTTGGATTTTGAATGTAACCGGCTCAACCCCTTCTGATCCCGGCATAGGAATGAACTTTTTGGGGGGGTGGGGTGGGGAGTGGGGAGGGGTAACTTGAGAATCGGAGCAGCTAGATAACCCACACATGGTATTTCGTTATTTTTCATACAATTAAATTACATTTAATACATTTTTCAGACATTTAAGTCAAATACAACTAATAAAGGGGGGTGTTTTTTTTTTAGGGGGAGGGGTGAAATTGAATTATTTATACTACAAACACACCCTCAAAATAAAGTTGCCCTGGTGACCTCAGAATTGTTAATCCAGAACTTATGGTAATATGGCCAAAATACCATAAAGTGTTATATAATATCAACGGACTCAAACTGTAACGACTGAGCTATCCGTGTTCGGTACGAAACATCATATTTTAAAATAACACAAAACAAATAAAATAATCAGAAAAACTCGCATCTACCATTCCTCGACGTTCTTCTTACTTCACCAATGCTCCACAAGAACAATGACATGAACTTTAAACTGCAAAAGCGACACCCCCGCTTCAACCTCCTCACAAAACTCGGGGAATTCAGTGAAAAGAAGCTCTTTAGGAAAAAGAAAAGCATTTTAGCCCCTGCACTTTTCGTAATTAGATTTCGTCTTTCCTCTCACTACCTCTCGGTTGTGGAATTATGCAAAAACGTTCACATAATGGAGGAGAAAAGATGACAGCAAAAGATTGGCGGGAAAAAAAAAAATAGAGATCATGAATAATTCAAGAGGTAAAAAAATGGTGTGCTTGGCGCGAAAGTGGAGAGAGAGAATGGGTCACAAATTATGACGTTTTATTCTGCCCGGTCATTCGATTTTGCGGAGCTATATTGCTTTTTATGCAGTAAAGATTCTAAAGGTGTTATGAGTGAAGGCCTACAAGAAAAAATCTGATGTACTACAACTTTCGTTACAAACTAACGTATGTATAAATCATGCTCCAGTTCCCAGTGCAGCAATCAGCATCGGTGAACTAGTTTCGCTTCTTCAGTTCATCAGTATCGAATAACTACGAACTGCACTAGCAGCGGAATAATAGGGGGGAAAAATCGGAATTATGGAAATTCCGAAAACTACATGGGGGCAAGTTGCGCACGCCAAATTTTACAATAATATAATATACCCTGAAAATAAAACAGCGAATTATTTTTTTTTCAATTAGGGGGCACTAATATATCCTCAAAAACAGTTCTGAAATATCGTCTGATGTTTCTAATACGTCAGGCGATCATTACAGACCTCTTTCTTATCAATTAATAATTAATATATTTGAAAACTTAAACCTTCATCGAAAAAAATGAACTTCATTCAAATGACGGCATTGAAATATGAATTGCCTGGTTTAAACATTTCTAAAATGTGATACATTCCTCGGTAATAATTTTAGAATTATCATAATACTACGATAATTTATTATATTTGAAAACTTCATCGAAAACAACTGAAATTCATTCAAGTGACGTCATAGAAAAAATAACACGCCTGGCTCTCTCTGTAAAAGCAGCATTTCATACATAAACAATTTTCCATTCATGTCATTCATCACAATACTATAATAATGTATTTTATTTAAAAATTAAGACCATGGAGCTACAAGTAATTAAACTCTATACGTAAAACTTCATCGAAAAAAATCGTCCTTCTCTTTGTAAAATCAATGAATATTTCATTCATATCAGCTATGCAAACTCCATGAACCAAATGATTTTGTGTTAAAGAAATACAGCATTTCTAATACAACTCATTCTACATATTTTGCTGTTTACATTTTACATAGGTGAAAAATAGGCTTCGTTGTAGAAATAATCAAATTTGGATGAGCATTTAAACTCAAATATTTTGTAATTGCGTTGTTTCAGTATGTAGATGCACAGAATTTAAGCAAAAATAAAGTGGTTTTAGGACGGATACAACACTCAATATGAATTAAAAACTTTGAAAATCACGATTTTGAGACAATATGGATGCCATATATCATTTTGAAGTGGGTCACGTGATCTTTTCATATCATGGTCACGTGATTCGCTTCATATAAGAGGTGTTATCATTATTTTAATTTTTATTTAAAAAACTACTGAATATATTTTGCTGAATTTTTTTTTTATATATTTTATGGAACAATTTGAATATTACCTAAAATTTTCGAAGCAATTTGTGAATTTTAAATCCGCTTAAAAAATGTTTGAATGAATGTTTAAAAAATGTGTGAAAAAGGTCCCATAGGGCTCAATGTATTTCATTTTTTCAACCCGGGTTCAATCCAAAACTAATTGGGTGATATTATTCATTTATATTCCCATAGGTCCTACAGACCGTCTGAACAACATACTAAAATTCATTTTGATTAAACCATTTTTACGGCAGTTATTGTGCTGACAGACAGACAGACAGAGAGAATGAACAAAGTCATAAACACTTTCCAACTTTGTTGTAAAGTGTTAAAAATGACGATTTTCCAGAGTGAAATAATTTTCATTCTAGAATACTATATTTCTAGCATTCGTATGCCAGTGTCATTTTAGAGTTTTAGAAGAAATACCCATGATCTAAAAACCCTAACAATTGACCAATTACAAGTTTGGTAAAGCGTTTTCGAGAAACTGGATCTGTTGCAGATAAAGCGAGAACAGACAGACTTTCCATTTTAACTCAGGATAAACAGTAGGAATTGCGGTACTGAAATTCTCAACAAACTCTTTCTTCTGAGACTCTTCAAGGGCACTCTCATCAAAATGGCTAAAGAAATATTTCTGTTCGATAAAAATTATTTCCTTTTGGGGGAAAATACTATGTTCTTTCCTTTCTAAAAAAAGAGGTCTGTAATTATAGTTTGATGTATTAAAACCAGCAGACGATATTTTTTAATCATTTTTAAGAGTATTGTGCTACTTAACTGAAAAATAAATAAATAAATAATCTATTTCAATTTCTCGGTACATTATACGATTTTAAAATTTGGTGTGCTATGATCTTTAGATCGTCGTGCATTATAAAAACTGCAGAAATGAAACTATAAAACTTCTTAAACATTTTCAAAACAGAAACCAAAAGCGTAATCGGAAACATTGATAACTTTGCAGGTAGTGCCATCTATTAGTAATTTTGCGAACTAAAGTTCGCGGCAGGTCTTTAGGTTGTATTTAAATGGGGGGAAAATATGTACTGGAAGGACTTTATAAAACTATTTCTTGCCATTCATGAAATATAATTTATTCAGCCTTCTATCATCAGAGTTTGAAGGTTTTAACTCTACAATATCCAGGGCCGATGAACCGATTTGAACCCAATCGGGTCCCACAATGAAAAGGGCCCTGTGCCGAAAGGGTTCACAGATTTAAATATTTACAATATTAACAAAACTATATAATATCAATAAAATTGGTTTTATTTGATTATTTGAATGAAAGTATTTGTATTTTACGTAAATCTGCAGATGGTAATAAGGCGAAAACTTTTATTATTTATTATTTATATTTCAGATAATTGTTTTCATCATGCCGGGCCCGTATTCGAAGTGAGGTTACTCTTCTTGCTTGTCCTGAAGATAAAGGCTACTTGTACGAAGACTGTACAAATATTTTACATTAAATTAATTTTATCAAAGTTCGGCATACTGCGAAATTAGTTTAATCTGAATTCTGAACTCAAGGTACACCATATGGGGAGGCAGAACTTTGAAAAGGTGTGTTTGAAAAATTAGTGGCATCGCCAGGAGGGATTCGGTGTCAGAACACTACTCCTTAGGAACCCATCAGAACAAACACATTGAAGTTCGGATAATTGATATTTGGAGAAATGGGAAACACAAACGGAAACACACACACACACACACACATATATATATATATATAATAAAAGTTTGAAAGTCCAATGAAAGAAAAGTCAGAAACTGCAACTCGAAAAACCTAACATTCTAACAAGCTTACAAAACAAAAGTATAACAGCAAATCTTCAAGCAAATGGGAAAAAAAAAAAAAAATACAAATTTCGAATTATCAAGCTAAAGAAAATTATCAAAAATGGAATCTGTAAATGAAAAACAGATGAAATCCAAGCATAAATGATATATATATATATATATATATATATATATATATATATATATATATATATATATATTTACTTTCCTTATATACATAATGTATAAGGAAAGTATTGTGACGGGGTCGAAAATTCGAAATCGAGTTTTCGACAGGAGAGCACGTTTCAAGCATCCCTGATCACGAATCAAACATTTTTGAAGTGATGTCTGTGTGTGTGTGTGTTTGTGTGTGTGTGTGTGTGTGTGTCAGTGAGTCTGTGGAGACGATAACTGACGAACGAATAGACCGATTCAAACCAAATTTGGTACAAAAATCACAATCTGTAAACACTGGAAGCCTATTGTTTTTATACGTTATCGAATGTTCAGAACCCCTCTAAATTTTCGAATAAAATTTTGAAAAAATCGTCAAAAAATCAAAACCACTAATAAAGTTACGCAAATTGACATTTCTTATGTAATTTTTCAATAGAAAACGATTGACATAAATTTTAGAACGCTAACATGAACCGTTCTCGAGATATTGCACATTTTTCAAAAATATTATTAAAAAGTCATATAAAATGAAAAAAAAAAATTCCTATTGAGAAACATTCTCACTTTTCATATGTAATACCTTGCGATAAATTGGGTGACATTATTCTCGTGGATCTAGCCCGTTCCATTCATGAAAAAAGATACTTTGAGTAATACTTTTGTATTTGAACGCCAATAGTCATTTATCTGCTGTAAGAACAACTTATGTCTTCGTCCATAACGCTTGGCGAGATATTGGCGACGAATTTGGCGACATGTCGCCAACTTGGCGACTTTTTGAAATGTTGTCAAATTAACGGAAATCTCGCCAAATGGATGAAAATGACGCTAAATCAATGAAAATGACGACTCATTGTCGAAAATTCAATATCTTGGAAAGAATATTAGTATCTACTATAAGAAAAACCTATTTTTTTACTGTAAAAGTAGTAAATTCATTACATTATATAAGGAAAGTCATGTGTTGCCCACATCAGATTTTTTTTTTGTCGACGGCACTAGAGGGAGTTACAGCAGTGATGGATTTCTATTTCTAATATGGAGCCTATGGAGAACTACGTTTCCGCTAATGAAGGGGGGGGGGGGGCGGTATAAGACTCTTTTCCCCTAAATACCTCATAAAATGCATATTCGGCAAGATCATATTTAGCGCAAAATTCCGAGTTCGAGCTCACCTGAGCTCAGTGGATCATTCGGTCATGCTGACACAATTACAATACCTTAAGTACAATGTACCCGACAGAGTGTAACACAAACTAGCTCTATAATAATGCTTTAACCTAGAACCAAAGAACATACATAGCGAAAGTGAACACGGAATTCGATTTTCCGACACAACCACAACAGTTCTAAGTACAATATACCAAACTTTGCGATTGAAAGCTTTAACACAAATATACCTCTTTGAATAATGATGCACAAAACAGGGTCAAATAACACGCAGTCGTTTTGAATGGCAATTATAACAGCCGTGCAGGAACGGTAACCCCTAATTATTGCAAAATCAATTGGCTTTAATTTTAGACCTAAACGTTACATGCGCTCCCTCTCTTCAATAGATAGGGACATAATCACCCTAAAAATCAATTAAATTTTAACGACCTTCATAGCGCAACTGTTCCGAAGTCGACAGATAAAAGCATAAACTCTTTCTATAAATAGCTTTAATCATATAATTGGATGAAAGCGGGTTCGAATTGGATTTGCCCTATTGTTCTCGCTGACAGTTATGATCTCATTAGGGTTTTTCTGGTGATAGGATACTTTATAGACCAGAGGTGAGGAGAAACTGTTTTGCTAGTGAGCTACTAAATAGAAATGGAACGCTTCATCGGACTAAACACACAAACGATCAGCTAAGACTTTTTAAATATTAACTTAGGATAGGCGCACTTTTCCAGTCAGTGTGTCACATTATATATTTTCCCAGTCAGTGTGTCACATTATATATTTTTACAGTCAGTGTGTCACATTAAATATATTTTTCCAGTCAGTGTGTCACATTATATATTTTTCCAATCCGTGTGTCACATTATATATTTTTCCAATCAGTGTGTCACATTATATATTTTTCCAGTCAGTGTGTCACATTATATATTTTTACTTTCCCTGCAATACATGGTAATGTACAGGGAAAGTATTGGAATCATACCGAAAATCACAACTCGAGTTTTCGACGGATCTACACGTTTCGAGACCTCTAGAATACGAAAAAACCATTTTTAGCGTGACGTCTGTGCGTGTGTCTGTCTGTCTGTCTGTGTGTCTGTCTGTCTGTCTGTCTGTCTGTGTGTCTGTCTGTCTGTCTGTCTGTCTGTGTGTCTGTCTGTCTGTGCAGATTTTGTATCCACTGTAACTAAAAAACTAATGGACCGAATTTCACAAAATTTGGTAGGTAAGTCACTTGTGGGCGGGGCTGGTGCTGATTAGTTTTGGGTACGATTCGGAATAAAAGAACCCGCATTTTTTTGCGAAATGGCCCGCAAAAGCTTGTATCCACTCTAGCTGAAAAACTAATGGACCGAATTTCACAAAATTCGGTAGATAAGTCACGTATAGGTCACTCTGGTGCTGATTAGATTTTGGTACGATTCGGAAAAAAATAACCTGCCTTTTTTTGCAAAACGGCCCGCAAAAATCTTCAAAATCTAAACTAAAGAACTAGGTATACTCAGATATATCCATAAAATGCCCGTTTAATACGTAATGTTTAACGACGAAAAGAATAAGACCAACCCCATTACACTAGGACTAGCCGTTCTCGAGATATTTTAGTTTTTCGTACTTTCCCTACGCCACCTTTGAAAATAAGCCCGGTTACCGAATGAGAACGAAAATTGAATAAAAGTGAAATAAATGTAATTAAAATAAAGAGAACGTGGATATAAGTCTGCAGGGAAAGTCATGTGCTGCCCACATCAGATTTTTACTTTCTCACACAAGTAGTATTGAGAAAGTGATGTTGTCCCGAAAACTTCCGATTTCGCGATTTTGATGCCAATATATATATGTTCTAAGACCTTCTGAACACGTTTTGACTATTTTTGTAGTGATGTCTGTCTGTCGATCTAATGTTTGTGGTCGATTTCTTGTGTACACAGTAGCAGCCACAAATATTAATGGATTTTCACAAAACTTTATATCCGGCTTTGTTATAAAAAAAAATCTAGAACTAGATAGAATTCTTTTAATTCGAGCGAAAACTTCGAAATTTATTCTAAATTTTAATTTCTTTTTTTTTTTTCTTTACATGACAGCATAGGACGAAATTTAACATAAGAATGCATAAAATGGGTTATTTATAGCTCAACGATCACGAAACTTGACAGTTCCAATCACTGTGAAAAATAGCGGCGATACAATTTTTTTTGTTCGTGACCTCATTAGCCGTCCTTGAGGGCAAGTTAACCCCCGCTGGGGGTTACATTGTCAAATATGGTATCGATAGAAAGATTTTTTCAAGCCCTTTAAAAAAGCGAACGGTAACAGGCTATAGATGTAATCATTTGGACCCACGACACCGGTTTTTTAAATTTTTTCTCGTAAAATTTGAAGAAAAAAAGAAGAAGAAGAAGAAGAGGAATTCTGGTATGAGAAAGTCGAGTTGAACCACACTTCAGTTAATTCAGCCTATGGTGGGTCAGATACTAATTTTATCCATCATAATAATAATGTACATAGATTCTAACCTCTAGTTAATGAACATTAATATAATGAAGCCTCTTAAAAAGAAATGTAACAATTTTTAGAAATATATATTGAAAACATCCTGATCAACTATAAACACTTTACCCTAACATAACGATTTTCTTGATTTAAGGAATAAAATTGAAAGTTCCTTCACTAAGTGCCGGATTTACATTTGTAGAGACCTTAAACTATATAGTAAATATAATACATAACTCATCTGTACAATAACTGAGGGCCTCTTCCATCTATACCATAAATTAACCCCCACCTATTCTATAAATACCCCCCCCCCAGAAACTATAAATGATTTTTCTTTATATACAAATGAAAACGCTTTATGGTTAAAATATATAGATTGTTGTAAAAATTTGAGACCTATATACTTAAGTAATATATATATTTTTTAAATTGACAATGTTGTTCAGGTCTTCACCTGACTGTTAAAAAATTAAAAGAAATTAAAATGTGCGGAAAATATTCTTATACCCTTCTAATGTCCTCCGTACTTTTTTTCTAATCAATTCATAATTGGAATGGATTATAATATTATGAGTTAAACTTAAGTGGGAAAAAAAGGCGTGTGTGTGAGTGTGTGTATGTGTGAGTGTGTGTGTGGGGGGGGGGGCTTGGTATGCGAGGTCCTAAGCTAGAGCTTATTCAGAAGAAATCCGGCTCTAAAAAAAAGTCATGTCCCTTTGATTTCCATTTGTAACCCTTTATATGTTAAATTGCTAAATTATATTAATAGTCTTTCAAATTTATTTATATTAAATGCAATAAATACCACATGCAAGAATAAATACATTTTTTATGGATAGGACAAAATTTAAATATCCTTTTGCAATTTCGAGCAGCATATAACAGTGAGTTTACAGAAATAACGAGTATTTTTTCAAGCTTCTATACTTTCTCCGTAGGTTAGCATTTTCTATAGTCTCTTGCGAATCATATATACATAACTTTAAATTTAAAATGCATGAGAGAGTTAATATTCAGGGGAAAACTCGCTACGGGCTTTCACATTCAAAATATCATATTTGAATGTAAAATGACTTATTCTTCCCTTGAAGCCACAGAAATTAGTTCTCAAAAGCGTAAGTAAAGGACGATCTTGGGGGGGCCCATGTTTAACTTGCAAGGGACCGTATAGGCAACTTATAATATCCAAAATTATGGTAGTAGTAGTATAGTCTATGCGAGATCATTATAGTTTTAACTATACTATGTATCATGGAGTTAGAAAGGAGACAAATCTCCTATGGATGAAATGCTTGAAAATGCCATAATGCTTTGAGAATTATATATAGGTGCCGCTGGTGTCAGTAAAGTAGCTGCTATTGTTAGTTAACGCAACAGGAAAGCGTAGTATTCAGTGTATGTATTACTTTCCTTATATACATAATGTATAAGGAAAGTATTGTGACAGGGTCGAAAATTCGAATTCGAGTTTTCGACGGGAGAGCACGTTTCAAGCATCCCTGATCACGAATCAAACACTTTTGAAGTGATATCTGTGTGTGTGTGTGTGTGTGTGTGTGTGTGTGTGTGTGTGTGTCAGTGAGTCTGTGGAGACGATAACTGACGAACGAAGGGACCGATTCGAACGAAATTTGGTACAAAAATCACAATCCGTAAACACTAGAAGCCTATTGTTTTTATATGCAATCGAATGTTCAGAACCTTCCAAAATTTTCGAGTGAAATTTTGAAAAAATCTTCAAAAAATCAAAACCGCTATTAAAATTACGCAAATAGACATTTTTTTATGTAATTTTTCATTAGAAAACGATTGACATAAATTTTAGAACGCTAACATTAACCGTTCCCGAGATATTGCACATTTTTCAAAAAAAATTATCAAAAAGTTATATAAAATGAAAAAAAATATTTCCTATTGAGAAACATGTTCACTTTTCATATGTAATACCATGCGATAAATTGGGTAACATCATTCTTGTGGATCTAGCTCGTTCCATTCATGAAAAAATATACTTTGAGTAATACTTTTGTATTTGAACGCCCATACTCATTTATCTGCTGTAAGAATAACTTATTTCTCCGTCCATAACGCTTAGCGAGATTTTGGCGATGAATTTAGCGGAATGTCGCCAACATGGCGACAATTTTAATTATTGCTAAATTAACAAAAATCTCTCGCCAAATTGATAAAAATGACGACTAATTGAAGAATATTCAATATCTTGGAAAGAATATAAGTATTTACTATAAGAATAACATTTTTTTAAACTGTAAAAGTAGTAAATTTATTGCATTATATAAGGAAAGTCATGTGTTGCCCTCATCAGATTTTTTTTTGTTATTTTTAAATTAAGAGTTCCCTAATAATGAGTATAATTAAACAGTATTTTTTCATAGTTGTAGGATAGAGTACAGAATGGAGATAAAAATAAATTGAAAAGTAAAATAATTTTGAATACATAGGAATATTATTTATTGTTTCAGTTCTACTTTGCATTGAACTAATAATTTATGTTTACAAAATTGACAGTTTAAATAAATGTTTTAGGCCTTTCTTTATAGACTATTTCTTACGTCATAGACAATTTTTTGACTATTTCTGGAGTGATGTTCGCATGTCTGTGTCCGATTTCTTGTGTACAGGGGTGAGTTTCAAAATGACCGCCTGTTTGATGTCCCTATCTTTGAGCCCATATTTCATACTAATAAAATTATTTTTTTTATACTTTTAGAACATATATTGGTACCATTAGTTTATAATTAATAAAATGTACTCATTAAAGTGTTTATGTTTTAAAAATATTAGCTGTGTGTTTTCTGTTATTTTTAATTTTCAAATAATAAATTTGCATGTCCCAACTCTTTTTATGCTTTCAAACTAAATTAGCTTTTGTACATGAATTAAAAAATATGGTTTTACATTTTAATTAACAAAATTGCAAGTGATTCCTTTAAAATATAATTATTAATATTTTAAAATTTAAATTTAATATGTGTCCCCTGTACATCTTCATGAGTGTTACTACTATTATTTTAAATAGGTTTTGACTTCTGTAGTTGGTAACAAAGCTAATGGAAGCCATATTGTTCCTTCTTATCTAGTTTAAAAAAAAAAGATTACAAAAAATTAATAACAGAGTATAATTTTATTTAAAATCTAAATCACATTTTTATGTGATATAAAGCTAAAAAAGGCAATTCATTTGAAAATCACCCTACACGATGGCGGTCACGAATATTAATGCATTTTCACGAAGCTTTATATCCGGCTTTGTTATCAAAAATCTAGAACTAGATAGCATTTTTTAATTCGAGCGAAAACTTCGAAATTTCTTTGAAAATTTTTTTTTTAACATGGCCATTTGGACCTATAATACCGATTTTTAAAAAAAAATTTCTTGTAAAATTTGAATAAAATAACCCACAAGGTAGTTGAACCACACTCCACTAATTTTTATTATTTTTAAGTTAAAAGTTCCCTAATTGTGAGCAGGAGTAATAAATATTTTTTCATAGTTGTGAAATACAGTTGTGAAACATAGGAAAAAAAATAAATTAAAAAGTAAAATAATTTGGAATACGTAGGAATATTCTTTATTGCTTGAGTTCAAATTTGCATTTTACTAATAATTTTTCACTGCAAAATTAATAGTTTAAATAAATATTATTTCATTCAATACGAAACTTTCGCCGTAGAAATTCATACAATTCAGTGAGACTTATCTTACTCAAGCGCCACCTGAATTATTGTCTCAAAAGATTTTCGCGTTTTCCTAATATGAAGTTTTAGCTCCTTTCCTTCACCTCTATGGTGTGTACATTAGACATCATATCCAATTTATCGACGTAATATACCTGTTACCAAATTGAAAATATTTAAACTAATAACACGTGAAGGAAAGTATATAAAAATATAAAGGTATTTACTAAAATGTATTTACGAGTAAATTTGCTGGAACCGGGCGCTCATTTTATAAAAAAATCTGATGTGGGCAGCACATGACTTTCCTTATATAATGCAATGAATTTACTACTTTTATAGTAAAAAAAAAAAAAAAAAAGGTTATTCTTATAGTAGATACTTATATTTTTCCAAGATATTGAATTGTCGCCAATTAGTCGTCATTTTCATTGATTTAGAGTCATTTTTTTCCATTTGGCGAGATTTTCTTTAATTTGGTAACATTTAAAAAAGTCGCCAAGTTGGCGACATTCCGCCAAATTCGTCGCCAAACTCTCGCCAAGCGTTATGGACGGAGAAATAATTTATTCTTATAGCAGATAAATGACTATTGGTGTTCAAATACAAAAGTATTACTTAAAGTATCTTTTTTTATGAATAGAACGAGTTAAATCCACGAGAATGATGTCATCAAATTTATCGCATGATATTACATATGAAAAGTGAACATCTTTCTCAATAGGAAATATTTTCTTTTTATTTTATATAATTTTTTGATAATTGTTTTTAAAAATGTGCAATATCTTGAAAACGGTTCATGCTAGCATACTAAAACTTACGTTAATAATTTTCTAATGAAAAATTATATAAGAAATGTCTATTTTGATTTTTGATGATTTTTTCAAAATTTCATTCGAAAATTTAGCGGGTTCTGAACACTCGACTGCGAATAAAAACAATAGGCTTCCAGTATTCACGGACTGTAATTTTTGTACCAAAATTCGTTCGAATCGGTCCATCATTCGTCAGTTATCTTCCCCCCCCCCCCCCACACACACACAGACATCATCTCAAATATGTTCGATTCGTGATTAGGGATGCTTGAAACGTGCTCTTCCGTCGAAAACTCGAACTCAAATTTTCGACCCCGTCACAATACGTTCCTTATATATTATTGTATATAAGGAAAGTAAAAAGAATTTACAGGCCCGTGGTCTCACAAAGATTGCGCAAAGCACTGCTAATCAATTCTGAAAAATAATAGTTGAATTACGCAATAGATGTGATTAAATAATAGCGTAAAAGTCAGATGATTGTAATGGATCGTTGTGTCAGACTTATTTTAAAAAATGTATGTTTTTAACAATTTTTACAAAATAATGTAAAATAATAACTCGAGAAGGGAAGCTAATAAAAAATGGTTTTTGTATTCCGATGCTGATTACGATAGAAATGGGACTAAATAATTTGGAATAGAATGAAATAAAAAATCTGATGTGGGCAACACATGACTTTCCTTATATAATGTAATGAATTTACTACTTTTACAGTAAAAAAATAGGTTTTTCTTATAGTAGATACTAATATTCTTTCCAAGATATTGAATTTTCGACATTTAGTCGTCATTTTCATTGATTTAGCATCATTTTTATCCATTTGGCAAGATTTTCATTAATTTGGCAACATTTCAAAAAAGTCGCCAAGTTGGCGACATTCCGCCAAATTCGTCGCCAAAATCTCGCCAAGCGTTATGCACTAAGAAAAAAGTTATTCTTACAGCAGATAAATGACTATTGACGTTCAAATACAAAAGTATTATTCAAAGTATATTTTTTCATGAATGGAACGAGCTAGATCCACGAGAATGATGTCACTCAATTTATCGCATGGTATTACATATGAAAAGTGCACATGTTTCTCAATAGGGATTTTTTTTTTATGTGACTTTTTCATGATTTTTTTGAAAAATGTACAATATCTCGAGAACGGTTCATGTTAGCGTTCTAAAATTTATGCCAATCGTTTTCTAATGAAAAATTACATAAGAAATGTCTATTTGCGCAACTTTATTAGCGGTTTTGATTTTTTGACGATTTTTTCAAAATTTCATTCGAAAATTCAGGGGGTTTCTGAACATTCGATTACGTATAAAAACAATAGGCTTCCAGTGTTTACGGATTGTGATTTTTGTACCAAATTTGGTTCGAATCGGTCCATTCGTTCGTCAGTTATCGTCTCCACAGACTCACTGACACACACACACACACACATACTTTCACACACACACATACACACACACACACACACACACACACAGACATCACTTCAAAAATGTTTGATTCGTGATCAGGGATGCTTGAAACGTGCTCTCCCGTCGAAAACTCGAATTCGAGTTTTCGACCCCGTCACAATACTTTCCTTATACATTATGTATATAAGGAAAGTAAAAAGTCGAGCTGAGAATCACATTCTGGATATTTCTCTCATGAAATTTATAAGTTTTAACGTCAAATTAAGGTGGCTTTTAACCTTCAAAAAAGCGATTTTTAAAATTTAATTAAAACATATATATTACATTTTAGAATTAATGTCAATGCAAACCGCATCAAAATGGGACGCCAATTAAGCATATAACGATAAAAATGCATTTATATACGTTGCTGCTTCACCCAGTTTGTCGTTTCTTTAAATCTTTTTTTTTTCCCACTTTCAAATTATTCGTGTCTGTCTGCATAATGCATGTACAAATCTAAAATTCTTAATTTTGAAAAAAAAAAATATTTTTGTCTGATTTAAAAAAAAATATATGAAAATTACCATATTCATTATATTTTTCATATATATATATATATATTTAATATTACTTTCCTTATATACATAATGTATAAGGAAAGTATTGTGACGGGGTCGAAAATTCGAATTCGAGTTTTCGACGGGAGAGAACGTTTCAAGCATCCCTGATCACGAATCAAACATTTTTGAAGTGATGTCTGTGTGTGTGTGTGTGTCAGTGAGACTGCGGAGACGATAACTGACGAACGAATCGACCGATTCGAACCGAATTTGGTACAAAAATCACAATCCGCAAACACTGGAAGCCTATTGTTTTTATACGCAATCGAATGTTCAGAACCCCCTAAATTTTCGAATGCAATTTTGAAAAAATCGTCAAAAAATCAAAACCACTAATAAAGTTACGCAAATAGACATTTTTTATGTCATTTTTCATTAGAAAACGATTGACATAAATTTTAGAACGCTAACATGAACCGTTCTCGAGATATTGCACATTTTTCAAAAAAATTATCAAAAAGTCATACAAAATAGAAAAAAAAAAATTCCTATTGAGAAACAAGTTCACTTTTCATATGTAATATCATGCGATAAATTGGATGCCATCATTCTCGTGGATCTAGCTCGTTCCAATCATGAAAAAAGATACTTTGAATAATATTTTTGTATTTGAACGCCAATAGTCATTTATCTTCTGTAAGAATAACTTATTTCTTCGTCCATAACGCTTGGCGAGATTTTGGTGACAAAATTGGCGGAATGTCGACAATTCGGCGACTTTTTGAAATGTTGCCAAATTAACGAAAATCTCGCCAAATTGATAACAAGAAAGATCAATCATGCATAAGCATTGATTATGAAACACTTTCCAACTGAAATGTAATTTCATTTAAAAATTTCTAAAATGTGATTCATTCAGTGGTAATATCTTTTACATTATCACAGTACTACAGTAATTTATTATACTTAAATATTTAAAACTGTATCGAAATATAAATCATCTGATTCTTTATTCAAAATCAATGAATATTTCATTCATATAACTTGTATTCCAGACTACAGAGCTAAATAATTTTGTGTGAAAAAAATTCAGCAATTCTTATGTAATTCATCTTACAATCGCTTGAGATATTTGCATTCTGCATATGTTAAAATTAGGCTTCCTTGAAGAAATAATAAAAGTTTAGGGATCATTTAAAATCACAACTATTGTAATTGCATAGGCACGGAATTTAGATACACAGATAATACACAGATAATATATATGTGTATGTGTATGTACTCAAAGTATTGGAATCGTGCCGAAGATCGGAACTCGAATTTTCAAAGGATCTACACGTTTTGGGACTTCTAGAACACGAAAAAACTACTTTTAGGAAGACGTCTGTGTGTGTAAGGGTGTATCTGTGTATGTTTCTGTGTGTCTGTGTGGATATTACATCCACTCTAATTGAAAAACTAATAGACTGAATTTCATACAATTTGGTAGGTATGTTTTTTGTGGGAAATCCTGATGTTCATTAGATTATAGTACGATTCGTAATAAAAGAATCTGCCTTCTTTGCGAAATGGCCGCAGAAATTGCCTTTATCCACTCTAGCTAAAAACTAATGAACCAAATTTAACAAAATTTGAGGTATAATATTTCAATAACCTACAAGTGATTTATATACCAAATTTAACAAAATTTTGTATATAAATCATTTGTAGGTTATTCTACTACGATTCGGGAAAAAGGAACGGGCTATTTTTGCGAAATGGCCAGCAAAAATCGTTATATATAAAAATAAAAGACTACGTGTGCTCAATTATATCAATTAAATTCCTATTTTATATGTGATTTTTGACAACAAAAAGAATAAGACTAACCCCATTACTCTAGGACTAGCCGTTCTTGAGATATTCTAGTTTTTTCGCGTTTTCGCTACGCCACCTTTGACAATAAGTCCAGCTATCAAATGAGAACCAAATTTAAGTTTAACGTGTAAATTCAATGTCATTTAAAATACTTATGTTGTGCAGATAAACTCAAATTATCATTGAATAAATAAAGAGAACGAATATGAGTCTGCAGAGAAAGACATGTGCTGTCCACATCAGAATTTTTAACAATATTACACCAATGATTTATAGAAGTGAACGGGGATTATTTTCAGGCCATTTCGAAAAAAATGTATGATCTATATTTAAAGATCCATCAAATTTTTGTCGAATAAAATGTTCAACAAATTTAAGCTGTGTACCAAATTTTAACTCTCTAGGACGTAGGAAAGTGCATTTAAAATGCCATCAATTAAATTTATCAAGAAGAGTTATATAAAATTTAAAAAAAATGAAAAATTGTTATCTACCAAATTTATTTTAAAATATGAAGCCACTCCCATATGCAAAACGTTTAAACAAATGGAGAGATATTTATTATATAATATCTCTCTCTTTTCTTTCTGGAAGATATCCCAAAGTCAGAATTTAATTGAATTTGTTTTTTTCCCTATATTAAATAATTTTTTTAATTAAAAAACTACTTAACATATTTTACTGAATTTTTTTTTATATATTCTATGGAATAATGTGAATATTTTCTAAAAATTTCGAAGCAATTCGTGAATTTTAAATTTACTTAAAAAATGTTTGAAAAATTAGGTCCCATAGGGTTCAATGTATTTCATTTTTTCAACCCGGGTTCAATAAAAAACTAATTGGGTGATATTATTTATTTATATTCCCATAGGTCCTACAGACCGTCTGAACAACATACTAAAATTTCATTTTGATAAACTCATTTTTACGGCAGTTATCGTGCTAACGGACAGACAGACAGACAGACAGACAGACAGAATGAACAAAGTCATAAACACTTTTCAACTTTGTTGCAAAGTGTTAAAAATGACTCTAAATCAATGAAAATAACGACTAATTGGCGAAAATTCAATATCTTGGAAAAATATAAGTATCTACTATAAGAATAACCTTTTTTAACACTTTACAACAAAGTTGAAAAGTGTTTATGACTTTGTTCATTCTGTCTGTCTGTCTGTCTGTCTGTCTGTCCGTTAGCACGATAACTGCCGTAAAAATGAGTTTATCAAAATGAAATTTTAGTATGCTGTTCAGACGGTCTGTAGGACCTATGGGAATATAAATAAATAATATCACCCAATTAGTTTTTTATTGAACCCGGGTTGAAAAAATGAAATACATTGAACCCTATGGGACCTAATTTTTCAAACATTTTTTAAGTAAATTTAAAATTCACGAATTGCTTCGAAATTTTTAGGAAATATTCACATTATCCCATAGAATATATAAAAAAAAATTCAGTAAAATATGTTAAGTAGTTTTTTAATTAAAAAAATTATTTAATATAGGGAAAAAAACAAATTCAATTAAATTCTGACTTTGGGATATCTTCCAGAAAGAAAAGAGAGAGATATTATATAATAAATATCTCTCCATTTGTTTAAACGTTTAGCATATGGGAGTGGCTTCATATTTTAAAATAAATTTGGTAGATAACAATTTTTCATTTTTTTAAAATTTTATATAACTCTTCATGATAAATTTAATTGATGGCATTTTAAATGCACTTTCCTACGTCCTAGAGAGTTAAAATTTGGTACACAGCTTAAATTTGTTGAACATTTTATTCGACAAAAATTTGATGGATCTTTAAATATAGATCATACATTTTTTTCGAAATGGCCTGAAAATAATCCCCGTTCACTTCTATAAATCATTGGTGTAATATTGTTAAAAATTCTGATGTGGACAGCACATGTCTTTCTCTGCAGACTCATATTCGTTCTCTTTATTTATTCAATGATAATTTGAATTTATCTGCACAACATAAGTATTTTAAATGACATTGAATTTACACGTTAAACTTAAATTTGGTTCTCATTTGATAGCTGAAAAAACTAGAATATCTCAAGAACGGCTAGTCCTAGAGTAATGGGGTTAGTCTTGTTGTCAAAAATCACATATAAAATAGGAATTTAATTAATATAATTGAGCACACGTAGTCTTTTATTTTTATATATAACGATTTTTGCTGGCCATTTCGCAAAAATAGCCCGTTCCTTTTTCCCGAATCGTAGTAGAATAACCTACAAATTATTTATATACAAAATTTTGTTAAATTTGGTATATAAATCACTTGTAGGTTATTGAAATATTATACTCCAAATTTTGTTAAATTTGGTTCATTAGTTTTTAGCTAGAGTGGTTAAAGGCAATTTCTGCGGCCATTTCGCAAAGAAGGCAGATTCTTTTATTACGAATCGTACTATAATCTAATGAACATCAGGATTTCCCACAAAAAACATACCTACCAAATTGTATGAAATTCGGTCCATTAGTTTTTCAATTAGAGTGGATGTAATATCCACACAGACACACAGAAACATACACAGATACACCCTTACACACACAGACGTCTTCCTAAAAGTAGTTTTTTCGTGTTCTAGAAGTCCCAAAACGTGTAGATCCTTTGAAAATTCGAGTTCCGATCTTCGGCACGATTCCAATACTTTGAGTACATACACATACACATATATATTATCTGTGTATCTAAATTCCGTGCCTATGCAATTACAATAGTTGTGATTTTAAATGATCCCTAAACTTTTATTATTTCTTTAAGGAAGCCTAATTTTAACATATGCAGAATGCAAATATCTCAAGCGATTGTAAGATGAATTACATAAGAATTGCTGAATTTTCTTCACACAAAATTATTTAGCTCTGGAGTCTGGAATACAAGTTATATGAATGAAATATTCATTGATTTTGCATAAAGAATCAGATGATTTATATTTCGATACAGTTTTAAATATTTAAGTATAATAAATTACTGTAGTACTGTGATAATGTAAAAGATATTACCACTGAATGAATCACATTTCAGAAATTTTTAAATGAAATTAAATTTCAGTTGGAAAGTGTTTCATAATCAATGCTTATGCATGATTGATCTTTCTTTTTTTTTACTGTAAAAGTACATTCATTGCATTATATAAAGAAAGTCATGTGTTGCCCACATGAGATTTTTTTCAAATGTTTTAGATTTAATGCATAGAGGCATTAAATACCATCACTTTATAATGAAAAAAAAATGTTTCTGGTGACTAGCTAAAAATAAACATTGCATTAAACTCTAATATTTATTTTTTGAGTTATGCCATATCTTCGAAATAATATGTTTAAAAATCAGCCAAGATATGTATTAATTAATAAAACAGTAATATTTTCAAATGGAATGCATGCAAATTTTCAAGTATAAAAAATTGCATTTAAAAATATGAAAATCCTGTTCCTTTATTCAAAATAAAAGTTCATAATAAGATATATGTAATTTTGGCTTTCGAAAACGACTTTCTCCTTTCAAAACTTTTAAATATAAATGTTTGCATGCAAAAGTCAAATAATAAACATTTCTTTAAAGTCTAAACAACTATAAAGAATTCCCTATAATGTGCCATTTTAAAAAAAATAAAAGTCCATATATCTAGAATTCCATATTACGCGCCATTTCTTTTTTCTGTTCTTTCTTTTTGTAAATATATATAAACAGATTTCTCGGAAATCTACTAAATAAGATATATGTAATTTTGACTTTCGAAAACGACTTTCTCTTTTCAAAACTTTTAAATATAAATGTTTGCATGCAAAAGTCAAATAATAAACATTTCTTTAAAGTCTAAACAACTATAAAGAATTCCCTATAATGTGCCATTTTAAAAAAAATAAAAGTCCATATATCTAGAATTCCATATTACGCGCCATTTCTTTTTTCTGTTCTTTCTTTTTGTAAATATATATAAACAGATTTCTCGGAAATCTACTAAATAAGATATATGTAATTTTGACTTTCGAAAACGACTTTCTCTTTTCAAAACTTTTAAATATAAATGTTTGCATGCAAAAGTCAAATAATAAACATTTCTTTAAAGTCTAAACAACTATAAAGAATTCCCTATAATGTGCCATTTTTAAAAAAATGAAAGTCCATATATCTAGAATTCCATATTACGCGCCATTTCTTTTTTCTGTTCTTTCTTTTTGTAAATATATATAAAAAGATTTCTCGGAAATCTACTAAATAAGATATATGTAATTTTGACTTTCGAAAACGACTTTCTCCTTTCAAAACTTTTAAATATAAATGTTTGCATGCAAAAGTCAAATAATAAACATTTCTTTAAAGTCTAAACAACTATAAAGAATTCCCTATAATGTGCCATTTTTAAAAAAATAAAAGTCCATATATCTAGAATTCCATATTACGCGCCATTTCTTTTTTCTGTTCTTTCTTTTTGTAAATATATATAAAAAGATTTCTCGGAAATCTACTAAATATAAATGGTTTATAAATGCATAAAGCATTCAAGCAAATTTAATAATTACTTATTTAACCACAAAATAAAACAGAAGCTTTATCCCATAGCAACCAAACGTTTTTGGATAAGTGCTCAACGAATAGAATACTTTTGACTGCAATATTTTGATGGCAGTGATTTATGGCGTTGTTTTCTATGAAGAACATAATCCAAATCACTTCATCAATTTTCCATTCATTCTTTTCATCATCTCTTCTGTTGGAAAGGCAAATATTTGTATAAAAACAACAGTAAAAATATTAAAAGTTCGTTCAAGTGCGTGAAGCAGGTGAGTACGATAGATTGATATAAAACATAAAATGTTTACGGTTCTGACGTAAGACATAAAACTTTTCTGGCCATTTAGAGAGTAATAAATTGAATTAAATGCGCACTTGACCTCGCAATAAAAATTAGGTAGACATTACTTGTAGAACAAAACAGAGAATAATATTGTTAGGTATGATTGTTAAGATTATATTTAGATATCAAGATAAAGTATCTAGAGTGTGTGTGCCCCCCTTTCCGAAACTATATTGTGTTTAGGTCTATTTCTATCATAATCAGCATCAGAATACAAAAGTACATTTTTATGAACATTCCTTGTCAAGTTATTCTTAAAATAAATAAATAAATAAATAAATAAGTAAATATAATATTTGTTAAATATAATCATTTTTTTCTTCAGTTGGCAACAGACCTGTGAATTCAGACTATTCGTTTACAGCCAAATAGTCAGATATTTCTATGATTTTTTTTTTTAATTTTCGCGAACGCACACATAATTTATATATCCCAGAATTTATATATTTTCTCCTTTTTAAATTAACCTGCAGAACCTCTGTTATTTGTTGTGTGAGTTGAGATAATGAGTTCAGATTTTTTTGTTTATTATTTTTTTTATTTTACAACTACGAAAAAATAAAAAGCTGAACATTTTTTACAACTCACCTCTTAAGTGACTGCAATACAGAATACGAATGAATGGGCAAGTTGAGTGCACACATGTACTCCACATATTTCATTAATTTCCAGAAAATGTGTTCGACATTGCCCGTGCCCTGATTAAGACCCGCACTAGATACGTCTTTGATACGTTCTAAATAAGCACGCTGCAATTCGCCAGTATATAAATGGAAATACTTAAAGTTAATAAATTGCTTAAAATGGGCAATATTCGGCTTTAAAAACACGTAACTTCTAAACTTTTTCGAATATTTGAAAAAAACCTCGCCCAGTCATATTGTCCGTGGATCTAAAGTACCTCTGTGCCGAATTTCGCTGCTGTCCGAAGTTTCGATTTTCCGCTACAGACGGCATAGATACACACACAGGCATCTTTCTTTATATAAACAAGAGAGATCAATCATGCATAAATCATTGATTATGAAACACTTTCCAACTGCAATGCAATTTTATTTAAACATCTCTAAAATGCGACACATTCAGCGGTAATATTTTTAAAATTATCACAATACTACACTAATTTATGATATTTGGAAACTTAAAACTTCATCGAAAAAACATGAACTTTATTCAAATAACATCATTGAAATATAAATCGCCTGGTTTAAACATCTCTAAAGTGCGATACATTCACAGGTAATATTTTTAAAATTATCACAATGCTACAATAATTTATTATATTTGAAAACTTAAAACTTCATCGAAAAAAATGAACTTTATTCAAATGACGTCATTGAAATATAAATTGCCTAACTCTCTATGTAAAAGTTTCATTCAAGCACTTTTATTCCATTCCATTCCTTCATCACAATACTACAATAATTTATTTTATTTAAAAACTTAAAACCATGGAGGTAAAAGTAATTTAACCCCATGCTTAAAACTTCATCGAAAAAATTTGCTACAAAATCGTCTGCTTCTCTGTGTAAAATCAATGAATGTTTCATTCATATCAGCTATATTGCAGACTCCATGAGTTAAATAATTTTGCGTTAAAGAAATTCAGCAATTCTTATACAACTCATCCTACATCTTTATGTGTTTACATTCTCCATAAGTGAAAATCAGGCTTCGTTGTAGAGATAACCAGAGGTTGTTGATCGTTTAAACTTAAATATATTGTAATTGCGGTGTTTCAGAATATAGATGCACAGAAATTAAGAAAAAATAAAGTGGTTTTAGGACGGGTACAACACTAAATATAAATTTAAAAAAACTTTAAAAATCACGATTTTGACACAAGATGGATGCCATATTTTATTTTGAAGTGGGTCACGTGATCTCTTCGTATAATATGGGTGTAATTATTATTTTAATTTAAAAAAAAAAAAAAAACTACCGAATATATTTTGCTGAAATTTTTTTTCATATTTTTTATGGGATAATTTGAATATTTCCTAAAACTTTTGAAGAAATTTGTGAATTTTAAATTCGCTTAAAAAATGTTTGAAAAATTAGGTCCCATAAGGTTCAATGTATTTAATTTTTTCAACCCGGGTTCAGTCCAAAACTAATTGGGTGATATTATTCATTTATATTCCCATAGGTCCCACAGACCGTCTGAACAACATACTAAAATTTCATTTTGATAAAGTCATTTTTACGGCAGTTATCGTGCGAACGAACAGACAGCAGACAGACAGAGTGAACAAAGTCATAAACACTTTTCAACTATGTTGCAAAGTGTTAAAAAGCAGATTTTGATTAGGTTTAAAACCAATGTTTACACACTGGTTCAAGCTCCTCCAGTCAAATGAATTAATCTTTCCCCAACATCTAAAGTCGGGGGTGTGAAAAGTATATTAAAATGCGCGTGCCAGCCATCTGGCTCATTTAGACCCCCCCCCCCTCCCCCGGATCTCTTTCCTGCAGGTTTTAAATTTCACAACATCTGTGCATCGGCGAGGCCTCGGTAACTGGAAACTGCAGTAGATAGATATAAGATAAGGTGGAACTATAGCTTCGCGTGCTGGTGACATCAGCGATAAAATATACCATCCCAGAATATTCAATGTGGAATAGATTACATAATCTAAATGAGGCGTGGCTAATTCGTGGCACGAGTGCCACTGGTGGCACGCGAAAATCGTGATTATGGGGCACAACTAAATATACAGTATGGAAGGTGTTTCAAAACAGACTGATCAGCCTAATAACTTTTGAACCGTTATCGCTAGAAACATACTTCCAGTTGGAAAAATGTCTTGAATCGCGAGAAAAGTTTGTATAAAGTATTTTCAAAACTGAGGGAGGTATTTGTATAAAAATGCGAAATCTAACTTATTAAACGGCCCCTTTAGAGAAAAATGTGTAATGTCTCGAAAAATGTTTACAAACTTTTACGTAATAATTAGCTAGTTTGGTATCTGTACCTATAAAATCGAAGAACCTATATGAAACAATGTACCTATAAAATACCTATGAAACAATGTACCTATAAAATACCTATGAAACAATGTACCTATAAAATACTTATAAAACAATGTTCCTAGCTTATACAAAAGAATCATGCAATTTTCACAATAATTTAGGGGGCGCGGTAGCCCATTGGTTAGCGCGCTGGAGTTGCACTCGGTAGGCCCGGGTTCGATTCCAGCCGCTGCCAAAACTGTCGCCGTGTTCACGCGGAGTACGATCACGTTAAACATGTGGGTCCGTAAGTCCTTCCGTGAGGTTGGTGGTAGGGGAAGGAGGGTACGGTCCCTGTGGATGCCTCCCCCACTGGGTTCCGATCTAAATTGGGTGGCACTTCCCGGCCGTCCAAACAGTTACCTTACACCTTTCTGGTAGGTCGGACGGTCTGAGTCTCAACAACAACAACAACAATAATTTAGGGACCCTCTACACAATAAAACTTTAAGCGTACTTTTTGTACTTATTATTGCTGCAAATCATTGTTCAATTGAAGCTTTAACACTTTTCCTTTGCTTACAACCATTCGCCAATAACCCCATAGTGTGGATTTGTGCCTTCTGTGTCAGTTTAATTGTCGTTTCCAACTTATTAGGCAATGCGCTATCCCTTCAATTAACTTTTTTCGTTTATCTCACTTTGTTGTCGAGTTCTGTTTTCTAAAATTTTCGATAGGGAGCACTACAATCACTTTTATTCGATCGGGAATGGTCACTTTACTACAGATAGACCTACGTGCACACTCACGGTCATTCTCTTGCAAAGTAATTGGGGTGCTTAAGGATTTGCCTAGGTATCCTGTATATGACGAGTATTTAAATATTTATTATAAATTTACATATACATTCACAGCTATTACCGACGTTGTATTGTTTTTTTTCTAAACGTCTATTTCCATCTATGAAACAAATGGCTTATGAGGTCTTTTGGCCCTTCGACGCGTCATTCAATCTAGAGTATAGATCCATGTAAAATTCATTAAAATTTGAAAAAGAAGTCAAAGTTAACTACCACTTTAGAAGAATTATTAAAACCATTAAAATTTTTATACACTTCCAGGTGTCAGAACCAATAAAATTCTTTTAAATAGGTTGAAAAACTGTGTTTTAATTGCGGGAGAAATCTAGCTTGCTGCCAACTGCTTTCAATTTTCTTCGGTCAATGTTGTCCTCCTCCCTGTTCCAGGCGTTTGTCTCTTATTGTTCCTGTACTTACACTTTTTGGTGTCCGTCTTTTGTATATTTTGTTTCCTGTCTATATTCCTCTGTTGTATATATCTGTGTTCCTCGGCTGTTCATATATTCGAAAGTCATACCATGTACATGTAGTGCTATATTGCACTTGACTTTTTCCGGTTACCTCAACTGATTGTAACCTTTATTCAGCCATTTTCTTTTTGTTGGTTTTTACTGTATTGTCCCTTTTCCCGCGGTTGCTCGGATTCTTTTGGCCATACGTTTTACATAAATTTAATTTCATTTTAAGAAAATAATTTAATGTTTACCTCAAAATTTGTTAAAATCTACGTTTCTTTGCCTCCCTTCCCACTGTATTTTATGTAAAACTCTAAAACTGTCTGTATATATATTTACCATGTAACCACTTTATTGAATTTTAAATAATTGCAGACTGAAACTTGGTGACTGTCTGTGGAAGACGGTTTCGGCTAACCTCCTCTCCCGGCCACACATTAAACTGCCGTAAGCCCTAGGGTTGGCTGTGTGGTCTGGGCCTTCGACATCGACAAATCCAAGCAGAGATCGCCTTAGAATTTTTCCGAAAGAGTGAAAATACTCCCTGACTTATTTTGAAGGAATATTTTGCTTTCCAGAGGAGTAATTTTTAACAAATAAGCAATAACCCTCAAATTTCCAAATATTATAAAAACAATTTCAGGGTTACCCAACAGAAGAAATATTTAACTTTTATTTGTTTAAAAAAATATTTAAGAAATACTCTTTTTATGTGCACTTGTCCGGAAGAAAACAAAATACATTATGTATTTGACAGAGTCAAAAATTTATTGTAAATTTTATTATTAAAACAACTAGATTTTCTTAAATTTTATTATTTTTTTCGAACTCATTTAAATTAAAGTTATTAGAGATTACTATATTTAAACTAAAGGATGAAACAAATAATACTTTTTAATTTAAATTCTAAAGATGTAAATTTAGATGCAAATGCATCCAGTTGTAATTTATGTTTTTGAAATGGTTACATTTCTAAATACCCAAATCATTATTTTAATACCATTATTCAAAAATTGAGGTTCATTTCATTAATAATGAGCTTGAAAAATTGTTTTTGTATAAAACGTAAAATTACAAATTTCAGCCGATGCAAACATATTGCGATAGTGAAAAATATTTTCATAATAAAATGAAATATACGGAGGATCGCGTATGCAAATGTAGTTTTTTTACTAAATCGCTGCAACATATGCCGTCATTTCATTAATAATAAGTTTGAAAAACGGCTATTATACAATGCGTAGCCATTATAAAAATTCGATTTACATAAGTTTTCTATCCAGTGTAAATTACTTTATGTTGAAAACAAACATTTACGTTTGGTAAAAGTTCCAACTAAAGATGATAAATATTCATCTTTAATAAAAAATAAAATATGGCAGTGCTAAAAGATGTGAATATATCAAATTTAATCGCTACCAAAATGGTTGCTTTATATTTGCCTAAATAATTGTTTTAATACACTTTTTGGAAAATATCCCTTCACAGGGTTCATACCCATTTTACAAAATAGGAAAATATGTATTATGCGGACCTGAATAATTAATGAGAATACGAAAATAAGCTAGTTCAGTCAATCTAATATACAATATTTAGTAGATGGAGATGGATGGGAAAATATACTAATGTACTCACGGCAATTCATGAGAACAAATTAAATTGTGTAATTGAACTCTTTATGCGAAAATAATTAAAAAATTAATCGTAATAATTAACCAGAATATGAACATAAGTTAGATAGTCAATCTAATATGCAATATTTAGAAGATATTGAGAACAAATTAAATTGTGTAATTGAACTCTTTATGCGAAAATAATTAAAAAATTAATCGTAATAATTAACCAGAATATGAACATAAGTTAGATAGTCAATCTAATATGCAATATTTAGAAGATGAAGATGGATGGAAAAATATACTAACGGATTCTCAGAAATTCACGCAAACTGAATTACGCAATTGCACTGTTTATGCGAAAATAATTTTAAAAAATAACCATTTAGAGATTTATGCAAAATGACAACTTTTTAAGGAACATTTTTATTACTTTTATGAACATTTACACTACACACGGCCGTAAATCCTCCTTGTCACATTGATTTGATTGGCAATACCGTGCATGCGGCAATGAATTTACATTGCTCTAGAGAAAGGCAATTTTCCGTAGAAAACTATGCAGATTCCGTAATCCGTAGTATAAGGTTGTATCCCGTAGAAACTACGGTGAATCCGCAGTATGCGGTTGTATCTCGTAGAAAATACGGAGAATCCGTAGTAATCGGCATCTCTGCTCTTGCGTGGAGCAGTGGGAGCAATGGGAGCAGTTTGCGGGCGTGATTTTCACAATCGCGCGGAAACGGATTACCAGAAGAATGAGAAAACTCCTATTTCAAAATTATGTCTGTTTTCAAATTCGTAACATTTCCGGGAAATTCGTGACCGATTTCCGTTTTGACTTTTACGGAACTTCCGTAAACATCGTGATTGGCGATTTTTTTTTTCCAAAATCAATGCGCAAAAATACGCCTTATTCAATTTTCAAAGCGTATTTGCTTATTTTATAGAGTGAAATACGCGTATAGAGGTGTTATCTCGATCTCTGCTTCCAATCGTGTTATGCGTATATTATTTACGATCAATTTTAATTCACAGTTATAAATATATTTTTATATTTTAAATTATATTAGTAGTAATCATGAAAATGACACCAAAATATTACTAAAGATATTTTTTGTTTATTTAAGATGATATAAATTGCATATTAAAAAAATCGGCAGGGGCTTCTATCCGATGATTTTGCGTGAATAATATTTTCTTTGTGGATGGTTTCTTTGTTTTTAGACATTTTCAAAACAATTCAAAATATTAAAATATTGAAATTATAACCACTATAATACTAAAATACAATTATATATCCTTGTAGGAATTTTAGAATATTACAAATCATTTCTTCTTATAGCTTATAGCACTTTTTTTTTTCAAGATTTTAAGCTTTACAAACTTGGAAAATGAAAAATTACCGATCTTCTTGAACTTGACAAGACGCTGTAAGAGCTTAATAAAAACTGTAAAAGCTTTTTTCAAAATCTATTAATCTGGAAATTGGATTTGCCACTGAACATTTTTGTCACTTACTGTTTCGTTTACTTTTCATTACTTTTGTCGCTTACTTATTTCGAGTGAAAGTAAGCAAAAGCTCGCTCAGATAAAAACAATATTTTTTTCGGGGGGGGGGGGGGGATTCAACATATTGAAATTATTCCTAGATATTGATAAATAGAACCGTATTTCCGATAAAATAAGTAAAAATTGTCTACATTTTAATCGATTAGATTCGGAGATATAAGCGTACAAAGCGTTTTATCATAATACTACATTTTCAGCCAGAAATACCCCAAACCATAGATGTTGTTGACATCTAGAAATAGAAACTCTTGCCTTAGCGGTTTAGGTATCTGTAATGAAATTTACTAAACATTTAAAAAAAAAAAATTCTGGAATATAAGCCCCCACTCACAGATTCATGTTGCACAATGTTTATTACTTTCCTTATATACATAATGAAGGAAAGTATTGTGACGGGGTCGAAAATATGAATTCGAGTTTTCGACGGGAGAGCACGTTTCAAGCATCCCTGGTCACGAATAAAACATTTTTAAAGTGATGTCTGTGTGTGTGTGTGTGTAAGTGTGTGTGTGTGTGTGTGTGTGTGTGTGTGTGTCAGTGAGTCTGTGGAGACGATAACTGACGAACGAATGGACAAATTCAAACGAAATTTGGTACAAAAATTACAATCTGTAAACACTGGAAGCCTATTGTTTTTATAAGCAATCGAATGTTCAGAAGCCCCCTAAATTTTCGAATAAAATTTTGAAAAAATCGTCAAAAAAATCAAAACCACTAATAAAGTTACGCAAATAGACATTTCTTATGTAATTTTTCATTAGAAAACGATTGACATAAATTTTAGAACGCTAATATGAACCGTTCTCGAGATATTGAACATTTTTCAAAAAAAAAATTATCAAAAAGTCATATAAAATGAAAAAAAAAAAATTTCCTATTGAGAAACATGTTCACTTTTCATATGTAATACCATGCGATAAATTGGGTGACGTCATTCTCGTGGATCTAGCTCGTTTCATTCATGAAAAAAGGTACTTTGAGTAATATTTTTGTATTTGAACGCCAATAGTCATTTATCTGCTGTACGAACAACTTATTTCTTCGTCCATAATGCTTGGCGAGATTTTGGCGACGAATTTGGCGGAATGTCGCCAACTTGGCGAGTTTTTTTAAATGTTGCCAAATTAACGAAAATCTCGCCAAATGGATAAAAATGACGCTAAATCAATGAAAATGACTACTCATTGTCGAAAATTCAATATCTTGGAAAGAATATTAGTATCTACTATAAGAAAAACCTATTTTTTTACTGTAAAAGTAGTAAATTCATTGCATTCCATAAGGAAAGTCATGTGCTGCCCACATCAGATTTTCTCTACTTATATCACGACCATTATTACTAAAACGTCCCAAACTGATCATTGAATTTTCTGAAGCATTGATTTGGTCAGCAACAGCGCTCTCTTAGCAAGCGCCGGAACTTGCCCATCAGATACCGATATCATATAACAAGTAGGAAGGCGATACCAAAACGGATGTACACAAGTACAGATGTGATAGAATCTTTGATTGATATTAGAATGAACTTCCTCAACAACAGTCTCATTGTGAAGGATGTGATGAAATCTGAATCTCACAGGCATCGAAATCGAAATAAGAATGAATTTATAGCTTTTAAAATATAGAGTACGTCTGATTCGTTCCGGCTCTGTTTCTTCCACACACCTCTTATTAACTTCACGTGGACTCTGTCCATTCCTTCAGCATCTTTTACGGGATCGTTCTCGGCTCCCAGACAGCGTATGTGAGCTAAAACTCGGCATGCAATTTCATCTTGCGGAACATTTTTATCTATCTATTCCATTTTCATGCCATTATGTTACGTTGTTACGTTATTTACGTAAGGCTTGTTAATGTATTTTGGCCTTTTTATGTATTTTTTTGGAGGGGGAGGGTGGTTCAGTGTCTTCAGCCAAAATGTTCTTAGTTTTCTAACGCATTAGGATTCTTAGGGTTATAACGTAGGTCTCCCGGTCCTACCAATTATATTTAGGAAAATCATCCTCATACAATTTCATGTAAAATAAAAAAAATCTTCCTTTTACGACCAAAATACAACGAGTTATGAAGCATTAAACTTTATGACTTAAGTCACTTTTCCACGCATAAAAATGTCCCGTTTCAGGCAACCAACCAATCAGGGACCGTATATACCATTTCTCTAGGCAACCAACCAATCAGGGATAGTATTGACCATTTCTCTAGGCAACTAACCAATCAGGGACCGTATTGATCATTTCTCTATGCAACCAACCAATCAGAGACAGTATTGACCATTTCTCAGCACAAAAAGTGCTCCAACTTTAAACAGCTATAAGTCGGTCAATTTTGGTCGTAAAAGGATGATTTTTTTTTATTTTGCATAAAATTGTATGAGGATGATTTTCTTAAATATAATTGATAGGACCGGGGGACTGTATAAAAATTTATATTTCGCATTGCTTTCAGAGATGCATTTATTGATTTAACCTGTTTCTAAGATAATAGATTTTAAAATTTAAAACATTTTTGCAATTGGAAGTGTATCTCTGTGACTAACGGTTGAGGAAATAGCCATTGGGCACCGATAGCACTGGATACCCTGTATATATATATATATATATATATATATATATATATATATATATATATATATATATATATATATATATATACATATATATATATATATATACATATATATATATATATCATATAAAAACCAGTAATCAAATTCAAATAGAATTCCTATGCATATCCACAAAAAGGCCTAGGCTGGAAAAGCAGCTTTAAACGGGAGGGGGAGTCGCAATCCTCCCCAACCATTAATTGCAAAGCATTTGGTTATCCCATTTTCCTTTAAATCTGGATTATATATATATATATATATATATATATATATATATATATATATATATATATATAACATCTAAAATAAAAATTCTTCAATATATATATATATATATATATATATTGAAGAATTTTTATTTCACTTGCATTATATATACCTGAGATTGATCATTAATAGAAAATGTTCTGTATAGCAAAAGTGAAAGAAAGATGGACTGAAATGCCAACGTGACATCAAAAATACTATACGACTAGCCGTTGAATATTTAAAGAAAAACATGATAAGAAAACATTATAAATAAAACAGGTACTAAATTGGTATAAAATACCCCTTTTTCCCTGTTCCACATAAAAAGTTAAGGAATCTGGAATAAGAATTACATGTGGTAAAGAGGGCTGAATATATTTTGTACAACACATTAAGATGAAAGTATTGATATAAATGATATATGTAATGCAGGAACTTAAGGTACTAATCCCCTTGTTCCCTGCATAAACATACATGGTGTAAATGCAAGAAATGCGTTTAAAGATGAAAAGTTGCAAAACAGAAACATTGTTTTGCACGATGAGCTAGGTCTTTTCTAGCTCCCAAAAATATTTTTAATATAGAATAAATTGAATAAAGTGAGAGGCATTTCCGAAACCATGTACGTTATCAATGACCATACATGTTTCGTTAATGCGGATTCTACGTTTCTGTGGGCATTACTGTAAACAACAAAAACTGTACAAACAAGCATTACTGTACAAACAAAAAGCATCAATGGAAAGGAATCGATAAAATAATATCAAATAAAATCCAAGCATGAATGCTTTATACGTGGACAAGCCCTAGGCCTAATAATGAATTGTTCATTTCGATAAAACTCTTTATCAAGTCCAAGTATTTTGTAAAAATGAACACAAAATGCATGCTTCTTATATCAGTGATAGATTATATCTATAAACTTTGATAACTTGGACAACATGCATAAAGATTGAAAAATAATTGGAAACAAGAATACCGGAAAAAAACTGCATACGTCTGATCCATTGGAGGCTCTTTCTCACGATTGGCAACAGCAGTTCTCTCTCAGCAGGTCTCTTTATGACCAATGTTGCCAATCCCAAAAAATAAAAAGTTGAGAACTGCTGTTGCCAATCGTGAGAAAGAAATAACAGTGATGCGAAAAGACGATAAAAGGTGATATTCAACAGTAAGAACATGTAAATACATGGTAATGCTTACTTATTGAAGAGAAAGTGGATGTCAGGCTAAAATAAGATACCAAGGAAAGAATTTAAGTATAATCTACCATTCCAAACTTATTAACTATACTATGTACTAAATAAGTTGGATATTTATATAATTTGCTAGTAATTTTAAGTTTATTACTATGCATAGTACGAAATTTTTTATCAGATAATCTATAAATTCTAAAAAGCTGATTAAGTATAATATTTCTAAACAATTGAATCGAGTTACAGGAATTAAAAGGTAATATTTTATTAATGTTATAGTTAAAATAGTCTTTTTTATCATATAAATTAGTAACTATCCTATTAGTAGGTTCAATAATGAGATTTAAGTCCAAAAAATTAATGTTATTACTAATAGTGGCTTCATTAGGAATTAGTTCCAAATTATCCGGACAGAAATTTATATCTATGACACAGTTGTCTGTAAAGACCAAACAAATCAGATCCTCAACATATCTATAAATTTTATAATCTGATGAAGTAAAAGATTTTTCATAATGATAAAGGTATAAATTTGCTAATATACTGCTACTACAGCCACCTTGTGGAACCCCTGAGTCTTGTAAGTATAATTTACTGCCTTGAAATACATAATTATTGAAAAGAACAACGTGAAGAAATTTAGGAAATTTGGTAAATATAGTATGAGTAGTATGATAAGTAGTATACGCATTATATAGAGCTAAAATTACTATATAAAGATCAGAGATCTTAATATTATTAAAAAGATCTTTAAAATCAAAAGTTTGAAATCCAATTAGTTTATCAAGTGATGTTAATTTATTCTTTAATTCTTTACTATTATTTAGAACGAGGTAGTTATTGCTAGAAAAACGTAAACTATCATTTATTACATTTAAATAATTTCGAAGTAATTTACTTGCAGTAGTAGAGTAAGTTTAAATAGACTATTGTTATTTAAATAAACTAACAGAAATTTTGTATATAGAATTTTTTACAGATAATAGCGTAATTATTAGAGGCTTTATCAACATAAGTAATAAAAGAAAATCTTTGTAAATCATTAATGGAATGTTTTAAATTATGAATATTATATAAAGATCTAGACAATTTAATACTACAAATAGTATTTTTAATAAATTTTAATAAAGTGAATTTCCACATATTTAAATGCCTCTAAAGGCAGAGCGTTTTTAGAAGCTAATAGCTAATTTATAAATATATTTATCAAGGTCAAGATTGATTGACTTTAAAACTTTGAAAGAGTTTTAACAGGATGGTAACCTGAATTATGTTCCAAATGACATAATGGTTTTTAACGTTTCATCTCCTGTAACTATTGCTAAGTCTCCTGCAACTATGGCCCAAGTGTGGATTTATATAGTCACCATATTCATCTACCTTGCAAATACAATCATTATCTACATTTGACTAAATATAGTAATATAATTAAAAATAGTTCTACCAATCGGCTTGTTGTATTTAAAAGTCTTAATAACATCCAAATCCTCAATAGGCAATAAGGGTTTGAATTTGTAAAAAATTGACCCAAAATTTATAGAATTATAAATTGGATGTTTAAAAGATATCACACAATACGAATTAGTAGGCGTATTATTATTATGAAAATGATTGAGTTTCATTTTTAAATACTTTGATCTAGTAATGAGCAAATCATAGAAAATATGATTAAAATGTTCATTAGTTAGATTTAATTTTAAGAAAATAGCATAAACATTATTTAAATGTTTTTTCTTAACCGCAAATACCCAAGATTTTATTAATTTCCATTGATAAGTGCTGTTAAGATGATGATGTAAACTTTTAATCTCAGCTTTATAATCATGAACTATCGAGCTTCCCTTGCCTCGTTTAAATCTTTTGAGATTATCTGAATTTATGTTATTTAAATGGGGTTTCAAAAATAGGTGATTAAAAATAGAATATTGATTATCTACAAAGTTATTTTTTACAATAGATATTACCATTTAGATATAATTGATTTAATCCATATGGAAAAAGAGTACAATTTGATTTAATGTAAAAGTTTTCGAAAAATATTCTATCAGCTGTATTAGTTTTTATATCCAAAATATGTATAGCAATATTTTCAAAACCATGTTTAGCAAAATGTTTATATTCTATTTTATTAGATGTAGGAAGAAAATTATTATTGAGGATATATTTTTTGACGTGATCTCTGTGAACATTCATTCGTAAATGAATGAGATTTTTAGTTTGTTCTATATACGATATGTTACAAATGTTACACGAAAGTCGATACATGCAATTAAAAATTTTACAGAAAGGCAAATGGCTATTTTGGTTTGTGATTTGAATAGTAGAAGCAGAAGGGCATGTTTTGCAATTTTTATTCTTACATTTATTGAAATTATAATTTTTAGCAGGGTAATTATTATATTCAAAATTTTCCATGGCACAATGTTGGTAAATTGATATCGGTCTAGATAATTCCATATATATATATATATATATACAAAAATAATGCTTCGGCAGACGATAATTATAGCTGAATAGTTCAGAAATGAAGCTGAAACTTTCATCAACGCCTGTAATTGCAGCTTTTCTTGTCAGTTTGCCGAAATGATCAACAAAAAACTCAAAAAAATGAGCAAGGGTTGCAAAATGTTTTACTGTGTAGGAACTCTGTATATTGGAACAAATTTAGAAAATGCAAAATTATTTCTACAGAACAGAACATTTAGCCACTTGTTAAAAAAAAACGACATAAACATGGAAAGTTTATGGAAAAGATAAACAGGAAACAAAATTCGCCAGATTTATATCTCATTCTCGCTCTCTCTTCTCCCCCCCCCCCCCCCCCACCTTCCCCCACTTCAACTAACCTCCAATTAAGTTCAGCAACGCCTCAAGAATTTTCTGGAAGCTTAAACTTCAAACATACCCATCTTCTCACTGCATAGCACACTGACCGATAAAGACCGATAATGGGTGCTCGTTTTTTTTTCACGCCAGGGCAATTTTTGGCGACACCGAAGCGTGTAGCGGAACGCAATTCATAACTTCTGTTGATGGAGGACGAAACTTGTGAATGAACGCGCTTACCGATTGCCGTAAGATGTATATATGAATGAATAGCGATAATTAGGCAGCCAATCAAAAAACAAATCTGATGTGAGCAGCATATGACTTACCCTATATAATACAATGAATTTACTTCTTTCACAGTAAAAAAAAAATATGTATAAGCTCCACGACACCATGTTATTAACGTTGAATTGTACATTGAGCGTTTTTTTTTTTTTTTTTCGAATAACAGCATATAAAAATTATTTCGGGGTGTTCAATTAACTTACATTTCACACAATTCTGACAATTATCGATATTGTTAGCATCCGCAATAAGCAAGAATCCATATATTAAAATAGTGGAATAATTAATTCAAAAATTTGGAGTCATTTTCGTTAACGTAACGCCATGTTTTGTACTTTTGACCATATTTTTTATCAATCTCGGGCAAGATATCGCCAAGCTGGCGATATTTCTCTGAATGAGTCGCTAAATTTATCACCAAGCGTTACAGACAAACGAAGAGAACAACTATAAATGACTACTGGCGAATTGTTAAGCGTCGAAATACACAACTGTCACTCAAAGTATATTCTCTCATGAATGGAACGAAACTAAATCCACGAGAATGATGTTAACAAAGTTATCGCATAATATTACATATGAAATTATGAAAAGTGAACAAACAATTTCACAATAGTTAATACTTTTTATAACTTTATTAGTGAGGCCTAAGGGCATTTTGCCCATAAGTAATTTAAAAAACCGGATTAATCCTGGGATATATTATAATAAAAGACATCACTTAATCACTATCTGTGTAGCCACAACACAAAAGGAGGTATTATAATATCCATTGTAGTAAATAAATTAAAAATGAGTCAGTATGTAATGTGTCATATGCATTCGTTTTCAGTATGTGACGTCATATGCAACGTAAAGCTCCAGAATTCTCGCAAAGTAAAACAAACACATACACATCTTAAAAATATCCTATTCGAGTTCAGGCATACTTGAAACGTGTTTTTCCGTCGTACACTCCAATTCGAATTTTTGACTCCGTCACAATACTTTCTCTATACATTATACTATGTATATAGGGAAAGTAATAGCAGCAGAGTCATTCGATGTTGCACGGAATACATACACCTAGAGGTCTAAATTAGAAGTTTTGGCGCGACCCGACCTGCTGTTGTTGTTGAGACCCAGACCGTCCGACCAACCAGTAAGGTAACTGTTTGGACGGTCGGGAAGTGCCACCCAATTTAGATCGGAACCCAGTGGGGGAGGCATTCACAGGGACCGTACCCTCCTTCCCCTACCACCAACCTCTCGGAAGGACTTAAGAACCCACATGTTTAACGTGATCGTACTCCGCGTAAACACGGCGGCAGTTTTGGCAGCGGCGGGAATCGAACCCGGGCCTACCGAGTGCAAATCCCGCGTGCTAACCACTGGGCTACCGCGTCCAGCGACCCGACCTGTGGGCCGCTTCGGGCTTAATCTATCTAAACAACTAAAATAATAAGTTTGGGGAATAAAATAAAACGAGAACGCACGCGTGATGCAAACCTCTGACTAAAATCACACTGAAACATACGCGAGAAATTTCTAAAACTAATGAACGCTTTAAGGATGTGTCCGTTTAGAACAAAAAAATAAACTACTTGGTGCGCGTGCGCGGGTGTAATACGTCCTGAATACGTCCGAAATGCAGGGCGTATGCAATCCGAGTAGTACATGACCGTCGTTAGCTAGAGCTGAAAAATATAGTCCTTAAAACTAGCATAATAAGAAGCTGAAATAGGATTAAACTATTGAAAGAAGCTAAATGGATTTATAAGAAGTGGATTATGAATTTAACTAACAGTTTTATAAGGAAAAGCTAGCATATACATTGGAAATTAAGTTACTAAAACATTTTAAAACAGAATCTGAAAACATAAGCTGTAAAGTACCTACTTATCACAATTCGCAAATAAAAACTTCTTAAAACATGAAAGGTCAATCGTGCATTGATTATGAAACACTTTTCCAACTGAAATGCAATTTTATTTAAACATGTCTAAAATGTGATAGATTCAGCGTTGATGTTTTTTAAATTATCACAGTCCTGCAGTAATTTGTGATACTTGAAAACTTTAAACTTCATCGAAAAAGAAAATGCTAGTTAAACAAAATGAATTTTATTCAAATGACGTCATTGAAATATGAATCGCCTGCTTCTCCATGTAAAATCAATTAATATTTCATTCATATCACTTATATTCCAGACTTCAGAGTAAATAATTTTGCGTGAAAAATTATTCAGTAATTCTTATACAACTCACGTTACAATCGCTGGATTTTTTTTACATTCTGTATGCTATATTATAGCATTAAATTTAGGCTTCGTTGCAGGAATAATCAAAATTTAGAAAAGTTATTTAAAATAAAAAATATTGTAATTGTGTTGGTACAGATTTTAGATACACAAATAATATGCAAAAATAAAGCGATTTTATAACGGATGCAAAACTAAATATAAATTTAGAAAATCTTCAAAACATCACGATCTGGTTCTTACAGAACGGAAACAAAATGGATGCCATATTTTTTTCAATAAGTCACGTGACCTCTCCATATATCATGGGTATAATTATTATTTCAATTTTTATTTAAAAAAACTATCGAATACATTTTGCTAAAAAAATTTTTACACATTTTATGTGATCATTAAAATATTTCCTAAAAATTTCGAAGTCATTTGTGAATTTTAACTTCGCTTAAAAAATGTTTGAAAAATTAAGTCCCATAGAGTTCAATGCATTTGATTTTTTCAACCCGGGTTAAATCCGAAACTAATTGGGTGATATTATTCATGTTCATTCCCATATGTCCCACAGACTCTCTCAACAACATACTAAAATTTCATTTTGATAAAGTCATTTTTACGGCAGTTATCGTGCGAACGGACAGACAGACAGAATGAACAAAGTCACAAACACTTTACAACTATGTTGGAAAGTGTTAAAAAGTTTCTTTACCGAGAGAAATAAAAATTAAATTTTAAATACTATTTTCTATTTTTATTCATCCAATTCAATTGAAATAAATTTTCACAAAATGCTTATATTGATGAAATAATCTTATATTTGAAAAAAAAAATCAAAATGACATCTCTAAAATTCAGAAAATTATAATTTTGCATTTTAAACCTCAGTTCCTGTTGTCACAGCAGCAGACATCGATATGCCTGGGTTATTCGCTGAACGCCTACATTTTTATCTCGACAAATGGCTGCGATTCTATGATTATCGTCTGCTAGAAATAAATCTGATTTTGAAGCTGAAATTTCAATGGATTTTCGACTTTAAATATTTATAGCTTTAAAATTAATTCGAATTGAAATACCTCTGTACCGAATTTCGCCACTATCCAAAGATTCGATTTTCCGCTACATAATATACACACATACACAAACACACACGAAAAAAGAGAAAGATAGAGATCGCTCGTAAAACAATTAATTCATGTAATGAGATTCCCCAAACATGTAAATCCATTCGAGAGTTACACACCATCACAATACTTTTTTCTATACATATATTAAATATTTTATGGAAGTTAATGAAGGAAATAGCTCTCCAAACACGCAAGTAAACATTAATTTCTGCATTAGCCCGAAACTAACCGGCCCACAGAAGCTTGCTTCTGCACTGTAAAAGATGTCAATAACTAGACAATCAATGTTGTTGCCGTCTTTCTTTACGCAGATATAATCAGAGTAATTTATTCTAAACGCCACAAACACAAAAATGGCAGCTTCCTCTGCAAATTTCCCCCTTTAAGCCATCAGTGCATAGCGAAAAGTTACAGTCCAATGAAAGTTACAGAAAAAAATAATCACGCTAAAAGATGGGTATATATTCTTTTTTTATTGGAATTTTCGTAATATATACTAAAATAATGTTCTGTTTATAATTTTGAAAATTGCCTGTTTGGTTGCAAACGATAATTTGGATATGAAGCTTATCGGAAGTATTGAGATTTCATTAAATTAAACAAGAAAGATCAGTCATGCATAAAGATCAGTCATGCATCAGATTATGAAACACTTTCCAACTGCAGTGCAATTTTATTTAAACATTTCCAAAATACGATTCATTCAGCGATGATATTTTTTAAATTATCACAGTACTACAATAATTTGATTAACTTAAAAACTTAAAACCATAGAGGTAAAAATAGTTTCTAATTCCATGCTTAAAACTTCATCGATAAAGGCAATGCTATAAAATCGTCTGCTTCTTATGTAAAATCAATGAATATCATTCATATCACCTATATTCCAGACTCCAGAGCTAAATAATTTTGCGTTAAAAAAATTCAGCAATTCTTATACAACTTATCTTACAGCTTGATTTGTTTACATTCTATATACGTTAAAATTAGGCTTCGTTGTTGAAACAAATAATCAAAGTTTGATGATTATTTAAACTAAAAAATATTGTAATTACGTTGGCGCAGAATATAGATCCACACAAAATGCGCAGAAATAAAGCGGTTTTAGGAAATACAAATATAAATTTAAAAGAACTTTAAAAATCACGATTTGGACACTGGAAAAAAAGACGGATGCCATGTTTTATTTTGAAGTGGGTCACGTGATCTCTTCGTATATATGGGTGTCATTATTATTTTAATTTTTATTTAAAAAGCTACCGAACATATTTTGCTCAAATTTTTGTATATATTTTATGGGATAATTTAAAAATTTCCTAAAATTTTCAAAGCAATTTGTGAATTTTAACTTCGCTTAAAAATGTTTAAAAAATTAGATCCTATAGGGTTCAGTGCATTTCACTTTTTCAACCCGGGTTCAGACCAAAACTAATTGAGTGATGTTATTCATTTACATTCCCATATGTCCCACAGACCGTCTGAACAACGTACTGAAATTTGATTTCAAGTCATGTTTATGGCAGTTATCGTGCGAACGGACAGACAGACAGACAGACAGAATGAACAAAGTCATAAACACTTTTAAACTATGTTGGAAAATGTTAAAATTGAGCATCCACAAAATATTTTAAATTGTCACGAACTGTTAGAATATTGCTTATTATTTTAAAGTATGTAAAACACAGTGTTATTCACATGTTTAGCGTTCTTTGGCTTTTCGAGAATTCGCCGTTAATAATTTTAATCCGATGTTTGCATATTAAATCCCGGTTAGAGACGGGTACATTATCTACCAGAAACAAAATTTAATTTTCCAAATTAATAAATTACTGCCAACTTCTCAACCTTTACTTGTTAATGAACAAAAAAGGAGGATGAAAAGGAAACTATAGAGGAATCCTTGAAATATTTCGTAAAATATTGGGGAACCTTTATCTGGCTGACACATATTAGGTTCGATAAGAGTAAATAACAAAATAAACGTATAAAATGCAGTAAGATTAATACTCATATACGCTTGAATAAAATATCATAAAATTATTTCTGTTTACTAATTACTATTAATAACATTCTGATGTGGGCAGCACATGACTTTCCCTGCAGACTCATATTCACGTTCTCTTTATTTCTTTAATAATTCATTAGATTGCGTTTAACTGCACAAAATAACACGCATAATTATTTTACATAACACTGAATTTGCATTATTGACTTATTTTCAAAGGTGGCGTAGTACAAAAACGTAAAAACTAAAATATCTCGAGAACGGCTAGTCTCAAAGTAGTAGGGTTGATCTTATTCTTTTCTTCGTCAAAAATTACATATAAAACAAGCATTTATTTGATATATTTGAACATATGTAGTTTATTACTTTAGATTTTGACGATTTTGGGGGGCCATTTCACAAAAAAAGACAGGTTTTTTTCTGAATCGTACCAAAATCTAATCAGCGCCAGGATGACCTACAAGTGTCTTATCCACCAAATTTTGTGAAATTTGGTCTATTAGTTTTTCAGATAGAGTGACTACAGACAATTTTTGCGGGCCATTTCGTAAAAAAGGCGGGTTGTTTTATTCCAAATTGTACCAACTAATCCGCACCAGGGTCACACTGATTTATCTACCAAATTTTATGAAATTCGAAAAGAAAATGGATTTGAGTCTGTAGCAAAAGTTATGTGCTGCGCACATCAGATATTTTTCCCCCACCCACTGTTCTCCTCAATCCATTTCAACAAAAATATTTCCGCAGTTTAAGTTCAGGAACTCCATTACCCCACATCCCTGCGCACTTAAAAAGTTTAAATACCTGTCCTCTTTTCCCGTCTGCGATTGATGGTTTTTTTATGGGTCGCACCTTCGCGCAGACACAAAAGGGGTGGGCGGGACAGGAACGCCCCTTTACTAAAATAAAACGCTGGCAATCAGTAGGGATTACGCGGGTGGATGCAAGGTCCTATCTCGCTGATCGCTGATTTAAATATTTTTTTAAAATCATACTATATAGCAAGGAAGAATAATGGCAGCGTGTATGAGTGACGATCAAAATATGGAGGTTGATTTTTTATTTTCATTTTTATTTTTTTCAAAATATTTCAAAGTCATTTTGGTAGTATCTCATTTTAGAAATAGCAATCAGCGTATTCAAGATGGCCTGTCAACAGGGATAGAAGATAGGTCTTTGATGGGCATGGAAGTCAAAGAGAGATATCTTGACGAGATTGTATTTCTGATTTTCGATTAAAATTCTGGCACAGAAAGGTCAGAGCTATTACAGGATAAATATCACGGTTACCTTTAAATACTGAATGCAAAACGTTTGCATTTTTGTCTTCTAGGCAACATGAAGATGATGTTTAAATAACGACGATTTTTCGCTTGAGGAATATTTTCTTTCAAATGGCGTTTATAGCGTAAAAAAAATTTATGAAGTTTCTTACAGCTCTCGAAAAGCATTGTTAGCATGACACAGCTGTGACAGCGTGACTGACTAAGTCGAAAGCCCAGACCAACCGACTCGTCCAAGGACTTAGAGCAGAAAAAAGATGGCGTCCGCGACAGGATTCGAACCTGCAATCTTCTGATTCGAAGTCTAAGTAAAAAATCTGTTGTGGGCAACACATGACTTTATAATGTAATGAATTTACTACTTTTGGAGTAAAAAAAATAGGATTTTCTTAGGTGTTCTTTTGTAAGCATTTTCATTGATTTAGCGTCATATTTATCCATTTGGCGAGATTTTCGTTAATTTGGCAACATTTCAAAAAGTCGCCAAGTTGGCGACATTCCGCCAAAATCGTCGCCAAAATCTCGCCAAGCGTTATGGACGATGAAATAAGTTATTTTTACAGCAGATAAATAACTACTGGCGATCAAATACAAAGTATTACTCAAAGTATATTTTTTCATGAATGGACCGAGCTAGATCCACGAGAATGATGTCACCCAATTTATCGCATGGTATTACATATGAAAAGTGAACATGTTTCTCAAAAGGAAATATTTTTTTTTTATTTTATATGACTTTTTGATAATTTTTTTTCAAAAAGGGGCAATATCTCGAGAACGGTTCATGTTAGCGTTCTAAAATTTATGTCAATCGTTTTCTAATGAAAAATTACATAAGAAATGTCTATTTGCGTAACTTTATTAGCGGTTTTGATTTTTGACGATTTTTTCAAAATTTCACTCGAAAATTTAGGGAGACTCTGAACATTCGATTACGTATAAAAACAATAGGCTTCCAGTATTTACGGATTGTGATTTTTGTATCAAATTTCGTTCGAATTGGTCCATTCGTTCGTCAGTTATCGTCTCTCCCCCCGCACCCCCCCCCCCCCCCCCACACAGACATCACTTCAAAAATGTTTGATTCGTGATCAGGGATGCTTGAAACGTGCTCTCCCGTCGAAAACTCGAATTCGAATTTTCGACCCCGTCACAATACTTTCCTTATACATTATGTATATAAGGAAAGTAAAAATTTACAGCTCAATCTTCTGAAGGCAGAAGCTTGAAAGTTTGCATACACGTGATACTTGACCTATAAGTAGTTAGAAAAATCTAAAATGTTGGAATTTTATTCAAAAAATTTATAAATCTGGAATTTTTTTTTGTTCCAACATTCTTCCAAATATAACAGCAGAACGGTTTGATACAAAATTCGTTTTTATACCATCTTGCGCAGAAAACAAAAAGAATATCTGAAATTCGTTTAATTATTTTACAACTAACCAGGACTGTGGAATCTGAGTCTGTAAAAACATACCGAATCTGACTCTTGAAATAAAACCATTTAAAAAATTTTTATTTTAGAATATTTAATTTTTTACTTTCCTTATATACAATAATGTATAAGGAAAGTATTGTGACGGGGTCGAAAATTCGAATTCGAGTTTTCGACGGGAGAGCACGTTTCAAGCATCCCTGATCACGAATCAAACATTTTTGAAGTGATGTCTGTGTGTGTATGTGTCTGTGTGTGTGTGTGTGTCAGTGAGTCTGTGGAGACGATAACTGACAAACGAATGGACCGATTCGAACCAAATTTGGTACAAAAATTACAATCCATAAACACTGGAAGCCTATTGTTTTTATACGCAATCGAAAGTTCAGAACCCCCCTAAATCTTCGTGTGAAATTTTGAAAAAATCGTCAAATAATCAAAACCTCTAATAAAGTTACGCAAATAGACATTTCTTATGTAATTTTTCATTAGAAAACGATTGACATAAATTTTAGAACGCTAACATAAATCGTTCTCGAGATATTGCACATTTTTCAAAAAAATTATCAAAAAGTCATATAAAATAAAAATAAAAATATTTCCTATTGAGAAACATCATCATTCTCGTGGATTTAGCTCGTTCCATTCATGAAAAAAGATACTTTGAGTAATACTTTTGTATTTGAACGCCAATAGTCATTTATCTGCTGTAAGAATAACTTATTTCTTCGCCCATAACGCTTGGCGAGATTTTGGCGACGAATGTGGTGGAATGTCGCCAACTTGGCGACTTTTTTAAATGTTGCTAAATTAACGAAAAACTCGCCAAGTGGATAAAAATGACGCTAAATCAATGAAAATGACGACTCATTGACGAAAATTCAATATTTTGGAAAGAATATAAATATCTACTGTAAAAATATTGTATTCTTTTTTTACTGTAAAGGTAGTAAATTCATTGCATTATATAAGGAAAGTCATGTGCTGCCCACATCAGATTTTTTAATAAGTTTTTTAGATAGTTTTTAGGTAATAAATAAATAAAAATAAAACATCAAATGTTTACCAATAAAAAAACTATTGATATAAAACATTAAAAATTAATTGATGCTTATATCGGTATCGGAGTCGGATATTAGAATACAAGAGGAGTTAGAATCGGATATTAGAATACAAGAGGAGTTAGAATCGGATATTAGAATACAAGAAGAGTTAGAATCGGATATTAGAATACAAGAGCAGTCAGAATCGGATATTAGAATACAGGAGGAGTCGGAATCGGATATTAAAATACAAGAGCAGTCAGAATCGGATATTAGAATACAAGAGGTGTTAGAGTCGAATATTAGATTAAGAGAGGAGTCGGATTTTAGAATACAAGAGGAGTTAGAATCGGATATTACAATACAAGAAGAGTCAAAATCGGATTTTAGAATACCGGAGGAGCCGGAATCGGATATTAGTATACAAAAGCAGTCAGAATCGGATATTAGAATACAAGAGCAGTCAGAATCGGATATTAGAATACAGGAGGAGTCGGAATCGGATATTAGAATACAAGAGGTGTTAGAGTCGGATATTAGATTAAGAGAGGAGTCGGATTTTAGAATACAAGAGGAGTTAGAATCGGATATTAGAATACAAGCGGAGTCAAAATCGGATTTTAGAATACCGGAGGACGGAATCGGATATTAGAATACAAGAGCAGTCAGAATCGGATATTAGAATACAAGAGCAGTCAGAATCGGATATTAGTATACAAGAGGTGTTAGAGTCGGATATTAGATTAAGAGAGGAGTCGGATTTTAGAATACAAGAGGAGTTAGAATCGGATATTAAAATATAAGCGGAGTCAAAATCGGATTTTAGAATACTGGAGGAGCCTGAATCGGATATTAGAATACAAGAGCAGTCAGAATCGGATATTAGAATACAAGAGATGTTAGAGTCGGATATTAGATTAAGAAAGGAGTCGGATTTTAGAATACAAGAGGAGTTAGAATTGGATATTAGAATACAAGAGGAGTCAAAATCGGATTTTAGAATACCGGAGGAGCCGGAATCGGATATTAGAATACAAGAGCAGTCAGAATCGGATATTAGAATACAAGAGGTGTTAGAGATGGATATTAGATTAAGAGAGGAGTCGGATATCTGAATACAAGAGGAGTCGGAGTCGAAGGTTTGAAGTACTAATTCCACAGCCCAGCAATCAACTCTTGAAATATTTTAATTTATTATTGTAGGAGACGGATTTTTTTTTTAATTTTATAATCCATATTTTATACAGTTTTTAATTCCATTTGTAACCATAGCAGCATAGTTACGCTTCAAATACCGAAATCCTGTCTATTCCTCTAATCAAACTATTGAAAATAATGGTATAATTAAATGATTTTTATATTACAATGTCAGAAAACATTGGAAATAATGCAACATGCAGTCATTCTTGAAATCTTGCTTTACACACCACAGTTTTTATTTAACAGATCTAATAAATGAGTGCTACTTTTTTATGCCAGATCTTTTAATTTAATAAGTAAATATAATAATGTTAACTTAATTTTGTTGGATGAAACTTAGTTTTGCTTTTAGTACAGCTGTAAAATTGAGTGAGAATTTTTTTTTTCCTGAAATACTTTTTCACCGCGATTTTGCTTAACAGAAAGTTAGTTAAGAGGAGATTGCGGTCAGTTTCACTTAAATACACACTTTAAATACGGAATAATAAAAGGCTATTTATTTTGTGAACACGCTACACTACTTGTATGTGCTCAGGCAGCGTGCATATTGCAACTGCATTATAGCATGCAGATTTCTTGAGTTATCTATCGTTTGCTGTGTCTACTAAAATAAACTGAAGTGTGGCTCAACTCGACTTTCTAATACCAAAATTTATGTTTTTTTTTAAATTTTACAAGAAAATTTTTTAAAAATCGGTATCTTGGGTCCAAATGACTATAGCGTGTTACCCTTCACTTTAAAGGGCTTGAAGAAATCTTTTGATTGATACCATACTTGATAATGTACCCACCCAGGGGGGACTTACCCCCTCCCCCCCAAAAAAAAGAGGCTAATGACGTCACGAAATTTTTTTTGTTTCGTGGCTACTTCTCACAACATTGATTAAAAATAACTATTAAATTTCGTGATCATTGAGCTACAAATAAACCCTTTTATGTATGATTATGTCAAATTTTGTCCTACGCTGCCGTGCTAAAAAAAATATCAAATTTAGAATAAAATTCCAAGTTTCCGCTCGAATTTAAAAAAAAATTCTATCTAGTTCTAGATTTTTTGATAACAAAGCCGGATATAAAGTTTCGTGAAAATCCATTGATATGTGCGGCTGCTATTGTATATAGTACACAAGAAATCGATCACAGACATCAGACAAACAGACCCACGTCATTCCAAAATAGTCAAAACGTGTTCAGAAAGTCTTAAAATATATATTGGCATCAAAATCTCGAAATCTAAAAATGTCGGAAGAACAATACTTTATGAATACTACGCATGAGAAAGTCAACACTAAAAAATTGATAGCTCATAAACTGTGACCGCTAACTTTGAGCATCGTACGTATAAATACCGTATCTTTATAAATAATTAAAATTTACTTGTCAAATAATTATATGTTTTGAGAATCTGCTTTCTAATAGCTGTGTATGTAAAAATAAATACATAAATAAATAAACACATAAATAAAAAAATAAATTATATATATATATATATATATATATATATATATATATACAGGGTGTCCCAAAAAGATTGAAACGCGCTTTAATTCTTTACCTGTTGGAGATAAGTCGGTAAATGTAAATTGCAAAATGTTGAAAGTAAGGTAGGAAATAAGACTACGTTAATGAAATAGTCCTCCCATTAATTTCCAAAAAGTTGTATCTTTTAAATTTTATACGACCGCCTTTGACAAATTGGGGCAATCTATACTGGGTCAATCTAATCAATCTGAACACATGGATGTTTATTTTTAATGCAACAAGATCATTAAAAAAAAAAATTGCATATCTGTATCTTTAAAATTGAGCGAGTTATATTTAATTGAAAAATTGAACATTGTGAATGGGGACCCTATTTCAAATTAGAAGTGTAAATTTGTGACATATCACAAAAAAGATCAATGTATGCATATTTTAATTATGTGCCTCGACCGCGTAGTGAGTACCACTGCTTTATAGGATCTCTGTCTGTGTAATGCTTTATTTAGATACATTTACGATAAAAAATGTTGACACATATTAACGTATTTTTGATCTAAACAATTTTCATCGTCAATTTGTTTATGATCCCTATTTTTACTGATGAAACAGCCTTTCACATGGTACGGAAAAATGGCATAAGTCAGATTTTTTCCTTTATCACAATTCAGTTGATTTTAAAGATACAGATATGCGCTTTTTTTTAATGATCTTGTTGCATTAAAAATAAACATTTTCTGATTGACCAAATTTGTCTAAAGGGGTCGTATAAAAATTTAAAAAGTGTAATTTTTTGAAAATGAATGGGAGGACTACTTCATTAACGTAGCCTTATTTCCTACCTTACTTTCAACATTTTTGCAATTTACATTGCCCATTTATCTCCAATAGGTAAAGAATTAAAGCGCGTTTCAATCTTTTTGGAACACCCTATATATATATATATATATATATATATATATATATATATATATATATATATATATATATATATATATATATATAACACAAGTTTATAGATAAAATCTATCTTGTGTTTCAGAAACAAGCATTTTTGTGTTCATTTCGAAGGGATATATGGACTTGACAAGAATTTTTTCGAAATGAACTTATCTTAAGCCTAAAGCTCTTCCACGTGCATGCTTTTTTGCTTGATTTTGTTTTCCTATTTTCATTCCCCACCTTTGAAATTTGTTGATTGTCTTTGTCTTTATGACCTGCATTACGCAGGTCAAATTTCCTCTTTATGGTGTAATATCTTTTATTTCTTTGTATTTTGTAGAAAATTTTGGGATAGTGTATTATGAGTTACTACTTACATTCTAACATTGGATTTACAATTTTATATATATATATATATATATATATATATATATATGTGTGTGTGTGTGTGTGTGTGTGTGTGTGTGTGTGTGTGTGTGTGTGTTCCCTTACAAAATCTTTAAAAGTTTAACTACCTCCGATAGGTACACTCTTTTATGCATCAAAGGACATATGAACAAACTCAACTTCGATTACAGATGCCGTTGAATCGATAATAATCGATTTCGGATATTTTCCAAATACGAAATCTATCTGTAAATAAACAAGTGCAGAGTGTTCTTACCGGCTCAACCCAATAAAATCCATATTTCGAATTCATACGGAACTCGAAGAAAATATCCTTGAGAACTACTTCTTCTGAGCAGCAAAATAAACAAGAAAAACGTCGTCATAACCACTACGTGTCACGGATAGAAATATTAGAAGCGAAAGAAACGACAGGTATACCTAGTCATCTATCTTTAACCTAAGCCGAGTGCTTGTCACAACACTGTGGAATCCAATTCAAGCATTCGTACAGAAAAAAAAAAAAAATGGCGTCGGTAAAGGATTGATATAATGGGAAATGCAGACATGAAGAGGGAAATATATACTATTCTAAAACTTTTTTATGCTTTTGAGAATATTTAAACGCGATAGAATACAGATAAGAATTGCACGCTGATACTTGAAGCTGACACAGTAAACCAGTGTTTCTCATCCTTTACGAGACTGCAGCTCGGTAAATACTTGTTATATAAAACGAGGGCCCAGTCCCATCAAATGTACTTAAAAAAAATCTGATGTGGGCAACACATGACTTTCCTTATATAATACAATGAATTTACTGCCTTTACAGCTAAAGAAAACGTTATTCTTATAGTAGATACTTATATTCTTTCCATGATATTGAATTTTCTTCAATGAGTCGTCATTTTCATGGATTTGGCGTCATGTTTATCAATTTGGCGAGATTTTCGTTAATTTGGCAACAATTTAAAATGTCGCCAAGTTGGCGACATTCCGCCAAATTCTTCGCCAAAATCTCGCCAAGCGTTATGGACGGAGAAATAAGTTATCTTTACAGCAGATAAATGACTATTGGCGTTCAAATACAAAAGTATTACTCAAAGTATCTTTTTTCATGAATGGAACGAGCTAGATCAACGAGAAGGATGTCACCCAATTTATCGCATGGTATTACATATGAAAAGTGAACATGTTTCTCAATAGGAAATATATATATTTTTTATTTTATATAACTTTTTGATAATTTTTTTTAAAAATGTGCAATATCTCGAGAACGGTTCATGTTAGAGTTCTAAAATTTATGCCAATCGTTTTCTAATAAAACATTATATAAGAAATGTCTATTTGCGTAACTTTATTAGAGGTTTTGATTTTTTGACGATTTTTTCAAAATTTCATTCGAAAATTTAGGGGGGTTCTGAACATTCGATTGCGTATAAAAACAATAGGCTTCTACACACACACACACACACACACACATCACTTCAAAAATGTTTGATTCGTGATCAGGGATGCTTGAAACGTGCTCTCCCGTCGAAAACTCGAATTCGAATTTTCGACCCCGTCACAATACTTTCCTTATACATTATATATATAAGGAAAGTAAAAAAAATTGGAAAGATATTTATTTACAAGTTCAAACATAAACTAACTTAAGTATTAATAGCAAATCATGGCATAATCATAGAGTATTAGTACCTTTATGTGTACGGTGTGGCATGCTGATAAATATAAAATTATATTTAAATAAGTTATCAATCAATCACTGGACCAATGAAATCGTGTAGCATATTGTAATTTCCTCAGGCCAACATCATTCAATTAATTTCTGCTGATTTTCATTGACATATCCCATTCTGATCACCAAAATATTATATTATTATTCAGTATTCGTTCGTTACTAATTCCCCCGTGGTGAAGGAGCGCCTACGCACTAGACTTGCCCACCCTTGCCTACGCACCACGTCCACAAGACAACCCCAGGGTATCCCATGGCGAAGGGGAGGAGATTTGCAGCTTCACTTTTATAGAGGCTCCCCGAAGGGCGGAAGTCTGACTTGACAACATCCATGCCCGTTGGCGGGATTCGAACCCGCAATCCGGCAATCCAGCGATCAGACGGAAACGCATGCCCCTGACCACTCGACCACCGGATCGGCATTATTCAGTATAAAATAGATTATTGCATTATTAAATTCAGTTTCGTTTTGGGGGGGGGGGGGAAAGAAAGAAAGAAAACGGTATTGAAAAAACTATTTATCCATTGTAATTCACCATAGAAGTCAACTGAGCATTCTTATTCATATTAAAATTTTAAAACTTAAATGCAATTTGGTCACTGACATTTTGCTACATAGGTGTTATTTAGACGTTCTGGTTTTGAGCTTCTCGGCACCTTCATGAATATTATTCTCCTAAGAATATTTCCACTATGGAATATTTATTCATAAAGAATGTCTAGAAATCTAAAACGACAAATTCCAGGAGAATCTTTTGCGGTCCGGTATAATGGATGGGCGGTTGAGAAACATGCAGTAAACTTCCAAAATTATATAAAAAAAAAAAAAAAAAATCGGGAAGGTTACTTTAAAACAATATAATGGACAATAAATGCAATATACATTTGCCTAAAACCTTACATACAGACTAGATTACATTGTACAGTATGTAAAAAACATTTAAATTAATTTAAATATTATAAGGTACATATCAATAAACAGAAATCTGCATATAAAATCATTTAATCCAGAAAAGGGGCTAAATACCGTTTGAAAAGCGTGCCGGACTATCGGATGTGCCGAATCATTAGATGTCGGATTAACGAACATTTACTATATTTATTATACAGAAATGTAATCGTTATAGAGAAAACACTATCCCCAGAACAAAAGCATCTGGTATAATATTTGGAATATAAAGACCCATTAGGCATTCTCATGCATTCATATTTTATACTATTTACGAAAATCGCCACCAAGATGTGCGAGCTAAATTTTTGAAACCATTATAGTACTTTCCCCCACTACATACACCGTGGATATCCTATATAATAAGATGGTTGACATAGGCTTCCAAAACGGTCTAAATCAGCACTTATGAACCTCACGGTGGTCAAGTTCAAAGCTCATTAGCGTAAGAAAAGAAGGCGTCGACATAAAGTGATTAACAGTTGGCGAGCAGAATGTCAACAGAAAGTAGCCAATCAGACTCTCTCTACTCTTTAGAATATCTACGACATACACTTGGTTCCTATGGGAAAGTTCTCAAGCACTCCATTATCTTTGCAGGGAAAATTCCATGAATGCACTACCTATAGTAAAGTGATCATGTGGAATAAAATAAAAGTGATTGCAGCGCCCCCCCCCCCAGCGGAGAATTTAAAAAGGTGGGATAACACACTCGGCAACAAAGCGAGATAAGCGAAAAAAGCCAATCACAAAGTTGTAAAGAATTATCTAATGAGTCGGAATCGACATCAGGAACGCGCGAAACCCGTATATGGAAGTCAATAAATACGTGTCAAAAAGTTGCATCATCAGGGACCGTAACACGGTGATACTTGCAATGCTTGTCAATGTAGCCCGCAATCATTTTTTCTTGAATTCAAATATGCATTGTTGCTGACGAAGAATATTTTGAACGGGCTTTACACTAGATGTCTGCTCGTGTAAGTGCTGTTTGTTACATTTTCATACTATGTAATATAGTGTAGAGAAAATATTGTTTTCACGAATATTTTCGAATTCGAGATTAGGATGCCAATATATGTTTCAAGACTTCCTGAACACGTTTTGACTATTTTTAGAGTAATGTCCGTCTGTCTTGCGTACACGATTGCGGCTACACTTATTAATGAATGTTCACGAAACTTTATATCCAGCTTTGTTATCGAAAAATCTAGAACTACTATTTTAAATTCGAGCAAAAATTTCGAAATTTCATATTTTTTTAACACGGCACAGGACAAAATTGGACCTAATCATGCATAAAAGGGTTTATTTTGGCTAAATGATCACTAAACGTTATAGTTTCAATAATTGTAAAAAATAGCCGCAATACAATTTTTTTGCTCTTGACGTCATTAGTCCCCCTCCTCGGGAGGGGGGGGGGGGGACTGGTCACTTTATTATAGATAAACCTAACATGTACAGTGATAGCCCTTTCATTCTTACAAAGTTATTGCGGTTCTTCAGGATTTGCATAATATGTTTTGTGGACAGTAAAAACTTAAATTTGCATACCAATTATGTAAAGAACCAAAACATTCGATTGTATTTTAATGTCAGTTTTACATTTTCTCATGAATGCTCCATATTTTCCACGACATGGAGTGTCGTGAATTCTGTAGCAAAAATCACCACGATCGAGATGTTGTTTTTATTCAAAGCCAACGTATCACACACATTGAAAAGAAAATCCTAAAAATAATGATTATGTCAAAGCCAACAAGAATCGTGCGAAGCGCTCCGAAAGGAAGTCACGAACATGACATGACCTCCAACACTGTGTTGTAACATTTTGAAGTTCTTAAAATATGCTCAAGTGATCTTATTTCGAAAATATAAATCTGGTTATGCACAAATTCGGTAAAAATATAGTTGAGGGCGTCACATGATGAAGTCTGTTTTACGTATTTTCACACAATTGCATTCTTATAATAATATACCGCCTCATCGCCTGATATTATTTTTCCTTTCTTTCGACCAAGACCGTCCGATCGATTCGATGATGTAAGGGATATATTTGGATGGCAAGGACAGTGCCAACCAATTTTGACTGGAACCCAATGGATGCGACATCCACAAGGTCCGTTCCGTGCCACCCAATTTAGACTGGAACTCAGTGGAAGCGACATTCACGGGAGACCGTGCCACACAATTTAGACTGGAACTCAGTGGAAGCGACATTCACGGGAGACCGTGCCACCCATTTTAGACTGGAACTCAGTGGAAGCGACATTCACGGGAGACCGTGCCACCCAATTTAGACTGGAACTCAGTGGAAGCGACATTCACGGGAGACCGTGCCACCCAATTTAGACTGGAACTCAGTGGAAGCGACATTCACGGGAGACCGTGCCACCCAATTTAAACCGGAACTCAGTGGAAGCGACATTCACGGGAGACCGTGCCACCCAATTTAAACCGGAACTCAGTGGAAGCGACATTCACGGGAGACCGTGCCACCCAATTTAGACCGGAACTCAGTGGAAGCGACATTCACGGGAGACCGTGCCACCCAATTTAGACCGGAACTCAGTGGAAGCGACATTCACGGGAGACCGTGCCACCCAATTTAGACCGGAACTCAGTGGAAGCGACATTCACGGGAGACTGTGCCACCCAATTTAGACCGGAACTCAGTGGAAGCGACATTCACGGGAGACCGTGCCACCCAATTTAGACCGGAACTCAGTGGAAGCGACATTCACGGGAGACCGTGCCACCCAATTTAGACCGGAACTCAGTGGAAGCGACATTCACGGGAGACCGTGCCACCCAATTTAGACCGGAACTCAGTGGAAGCGACATTCACGGGAGACCGTGCCACCCAATTTAGACTGGAACTCAGTGGAAGCGACATTCACGGGAGACCGTGCCACCCAATTTACACTGGAACTCAGTGGAAGCGACATTCACGGGAGACCGTGCCACTCAATTTAGACTGGAACTCAGTGGAAGCGACATTCACGAGAGACCGTGCCACTCAATTTAGACTGGAACTCAGTGGAAGCGACATTCACGGGAGACCGTGCCACCCAATTTAGACTGGAACTCAGTGGAAGCGACATTCACGGGAGACCGTGCCACCCAATTTAGACCGGAACTCAGTGGAAGCGACATTCACGGGAGACCGTGCCACACAATTTAGACTGGAACCCAGTGAAATCGACATCCACGGCGTACCGTCCCACCTAATTTAGACCGCAACCCAGTGGAGGCGACACCCACAGAGACCGTACCTTCCTTCCCCTGCCACCAACCCTTTGGGATTAACTTTCGGACCGACAGATTTAACGGGCCCGTAGACATGGGGATAGTTTGAATAACACCGGGAATCGAACTTGGGTCCTCTGAGTGCAATCCGCTCTTTTGAAATGCATGTGTTGCTAACAAAACCTCAAGCGAAACAGTTTGGAAACCATTGTAGTACCATACCACAGTATGTACGTGACTTGATGTCTAGTATAAAATTATGCAATTTATTAACTAAACCCTAAACCACGCACAATATCTTTAACATTCTAAACAAGGTGATTAAAAAGACCGATCAGACTTATACTCGTAACTTTTGAGCCGTTATCGAACTTTCAGTTGGAAAGTTATTTCAAATCGTAAGAAGTGTTATATTAAAACACTTTCAAAACAATGTCACGTATTAACAGAAAAAAAAAATAAGAAATAGCTGTTTACATAACCCCCTTAGCGAGGAAAGTTCTATTACTGAAAAAAGAAATCTGCATAAAATCGGAGTGCTTTAAAAAAAAAAAAAAATTGACGGTTCTTCTTCGTGAAAAACTTGCGATAATATGAAACAAATTTTTGGGGTTCACATATCAATTGAATAGGGGTTTGCTGCAAAAACAAGCACACAAAGACACTAAAACTTCATTTTGTGGAGGGTCCCTTAATTCCTTCGAAAATTGCTTGGGAAGAGCGTGATTCTTGAGTGTAAGGAATGTTGTGTTATTCCCCACGCTTCGACTTTATAGATACATTAAAGATTCATATTACATTAAAGTTTGTAAATATTTTTGAGTCATTGGACATTTTGCCCTAAGGGGCTGTATAAGAAGTTAGATTTCGTATTTTTAAGCAAATATCTCCTCCAGTTTTGAAAATACTCGTACTTTAGACAAACTGTTTTTACGATTTAAAACAATTTTCCAATTGGAAGTATGTACCTACCACTAACGGTTCAATATAGAGGTCTGGTCAAACTTTTGATAATTTATGAAGATTCGATTAGAGGAAGTAATATATGAATGCTGTTTTAAAATTTCAATGAAATATTTCTTAAAGGGAAGGGGTTGGGGGGGGGGGGGGGAGGAGTCGACTACAGAATGGGGAGTTAATTACCCTAAATTTCGTTTTCCAATATGGCCTCTATGGAGAAATAATGTAGTTGTTCAAGCAATGGGGGATCATGGCTCCCTAACCTTTGCTGTAAATAATAATCGTTTATAGATCATAAAACAAAAAGTGAGTATGGATGTGTCCGTTGTTGCTTCTTGCAGTCGAAGCTGATTTTTTTTTTTTTTTAATTAGAAACCGGTTGCGTATTAGGTTTAAATTTGTCGGTCACCATAAAGGTTCGCAAAATTATGACATATAGCAAGTTTTCTTATTATCATTACAAGTATCTTTATTCCAAGCTAACGAGCGCATAATAAGCGCGAAACCGGTCCGCGAATGGTGATATCCGCAACGGTACAATTTACCCCACTTTTTCGAATATCCTACAGCTAACCTACAAACATGCAAGCCTCAAAGTGGGCTTCTGAAGCCTACAAAGTGCAGATACCCCCACGTTCACCACCTCCAAAGAAGTCGTCTGCGTGACCAATTTTCCTAGTGACTCAAGACTCCCCTGTGTGGGAAGCAACACCGACGGCCGATCTATATAGCCCACATTCTGAGCATTTTTCTTCTTTATCATCCATATTTAGCGTGTTTTGACTGCATAGCTGTGCCACAAAGAGAAACCGTTTTTTCTGCACCCACATACTGTTAGCACCCCGTAGGTATAACGGGACCTGCATTGTAGAACCTCCGTGGGATCGCCTATTGTGTTTATTTTAAGGTTCTTTTTTTTTTCTTTATTCAGGGGTACATTTGAAGGATATTAAACGCATGGCCGCTTTTCAGCCCTGGTAATAAAGTAAAATGTATTTTAGACCTTCGTTTGTTAGAGGGGTAGTTTTCCACTTTTTTTTTTAATAGTAATTTTGTATGTATAGCTTTCGTTGCTATTCAGGGCGTTAAATGAGGAAAAATTTATTCGCCGCGGGTGATATGTAAAAATCTAATGTGGACAGGATATGCATTTCACTACAGACTCAAATTCATTATTTTTCGATTACAGACTGAAAATTTATTTCTTATTTCCAAAGGGAGGATTGTAAAGTAAATTAATGGCTTATTTACATTACCGGAGTAGTGTAAGTGAGTAAATATTTAGGGATGAGCGTCAGTAAATCTTCTGCCCTATCCGCGCTTTGTTAACTTTCGCGGCACACATTTTTCGCCGAAATTCTGCTCAAACAGTTGCGAAATATTTTCTGAAAGATAAAATGCAATGCATACATTATATTAAAACTAAATTTAATACCCAATAAAACATAGAATATATTTTTTATTTTAACCCAAATTATTTTTGGTGCTGCCATCAGTTGTCGTATTTTAATTCATACCGATTACTTTTATTTTTTAATGAACATTTTAAAATATCTATTCCTTCTAATACAGTATTAAATACAAGAACAGATCATATATAATAATGCCACAATCATGGAAAGGTAATTTCTCATGCTATGAATTTGATAAAGGTATCTGAATGTACATCAGCGAGGACTGCAGTTTTGTCTTCAAGTTCCTTTGTCTTCAAGTCCAAGTTCAATTACGTTTCCGTGATTGTGGCATTCTTATATATGATCTGTTGTTGTATTTAATAGCGTATTATAAGGAATAAATATATAAAAATGTTCATTAAAAAATTAAAAAATAGTCGGTATGAATTAAATTACGACAACAGATGGCAGCACCAAAAATATTTTGAATTAAAAATAAAAATAAATTCTATGTTTTATTGGATATTAAATTTAGTTTTAATATAATCTAAGCATCGCATCTTTTCTATCAGAAAATATTTCGCAACTGTTTGAGTAGAATTTCGGCGAAAAACGTGTGCCGCGAAATTTAACAAACCGCGGATAGGGCAGAAGATTTACTGGCGCTCACCCTTAAGCCTTATAATTAAAACTTTATACTGCTTCACCCGAAGTTTTTTTACTTTTTAAGGTATGTCTGTTTCGCCACTAATAAGTGATGTCGATGGTCGATCGGACATGTTTAAGAATATTGTTACGACGTATCCTCTGAAATCGTGGGCGTGCGTTCAGGATGCAAGAACGAGTCCGAATTTCTAGATAACTAACACGTTTATTCACAAGCACAACGTAAACAGAAACATTATACAGTCAAGCAGCACTTATCTGATCCACTCATTTCCCAAAATAACCGATACCATCATCAAAACATTGAAGAAAGTTATTTCACAAAACAGCAGCTACCATTCTCAAAACATTGACGAAAGTCACAGTTCACTGTAGCTCGTATCTCATTAACTGCTCTAAGTGATGAATCCTTTCATAGACTCGTCATAGAAACTTCTGGGAATATCTCATATCACCTAGAATAATCGTTATTTCGAGGTGCTTTTCGAATATTAGGGAAATCGCCAAATGTCAACCAAATTGGCGATAAACTGTCAAATCTGGAAACCCTGCTTCGGAATTCCGGACACCCTGCGTTCACGTCATGGGAAAGCCTGTACGGGTGTTTCCTCCATCAGGTCCTCAAAAGAAAAGACTCCGGTAAGGAAATATTACAAGTTCGCAACAATATGTTATCTACAAAAGTATTATGTACCGCATTTTAATCATAAAGCGTGCTTTCACAGGCAAAAGTTTAACAGGTAAATCAAAGGAAGAAAATTGAGAACACCACAGTTCAATACACAATATAAAAATCTGATGTGGGCAACATATGACTTTCCTTATATAATGCAATGAATTTACTACTTTTATAGTTAAAAAAAAATGGTATTCTTATAGTAGATACTTATAGTCTTTCCAAGATATTGAATTTTCGACAATTAGTCGTCATTTTCATTGATTTAACGTCATTTTTATCCATTTGGCATCCCAATATTAAGCATTACAAACTCGAAAAACGTAAAATTTTTATATTTCTTCAACTTGACAAGAAGATTACTTAGCAAGAAAGATCAATCATGCTTAAAGCACCGATTATGAAACACTTCCCAACTTCAATGCAATTTTATTTAAACATGTCTAAAATGCAATACATTCCACGGTAATATTTTAAAACTTATCACAATACTACATTAATTTATTATATTTGAAAACCTAAACCTTCATCGATAAAAATGAACTTCATTCAAATGACGGCATTGAAATATAAATTGCCTGGTTTAAATATCTCTAAAATGCAATACATTCCACGGTAATATTTTTAAAACTATCATAATACTACAATAATTTATTATATTTGAAAACTTCATCGAAAACAACTGACATTCATTCAAATGACGTCATAGAAAAAATAACACGCCTGGCTCCCTCTATAAAAGCAGCATTTCATTTATAACATTTTCCCATTCATTTCATTCATCACAGTACTAAATTTATTTTGTTTAAAAACTTAAGACCATGGAGCTACAAGTAATTAAACTCTATGCTTAAAACTTCATCGAAAAAAATCGTCCTTCTCGGTGTAAAATCAATGAACATTTCATTCATATCAGCTACATTGCAGACTCCATGAGCTAAATAATTTTGCATTAAAGAAATGCAGCAATTCTAATACAACTCATTCTACATATTTTGCTGTTTACATTTTACATAGGTGAAAAATAGGCTTCGTTGTAGAAATAATCAAATTTGGATGAGCATTTAAACTCAAATATATTGTAATTGCGTTGTTTCAGTATGTAGATGCACAGAATTTAAGCAAAAATAAAGTGGTTTTAGGAAGGATACAACACTCAATATGAATTAAAAATAACTTTAAAAATCACGATTTTGAGACAAGATGGATGCCATATATAATTTTGAAGTGGGTCACGTGATCTTTTCATATCATGGTCACGTGATCGCTTCATATAAGAGGTGTTATTAATATTTTAATTTTTATTTAAAAAAACTACTGAATATATTTCGCTGAATTTTTTTTTATATATTTTATGGAATAATTTGAATATTACGTAAAATTTTCGAAGCAATTTGTGAATTTTAAATCCGCTTAAAAAATGTTTGAAAAATTAGGTCCCATAGGGCTCAATGTATTTCATTTTTTCAACCCGGGTTCAAACCAAAACTAATTGGGTGATATTATTCATTTATATTCCCATAGGTCCTACAGACCGTCTGAACAACAAACTAAAATTTCATCTTGATTAAGTCATTTTTACGACAGTTATCGTGCTAACGGACAGACAGACAGAATGAATGAACAAAGTCATAAACACTTTTCAACTTTGTTGTAAAGTGTTAAAAACTATAAAAGCTTTAAAAAAATAATAATAATAATATAGATTTAGAAACTAAATTTTCCCATGCATATTTTTGTTGCTTGCTATTTATATCTATCTTTTATAGAGTCGAAGATATTTCGAGTGAAATTATAAAAAAACAAAATAATAATAATGATAATAATAATAATAAAATAAAAATAGTAATAAATAAAAAAAACTCATTCAGACAGATACGTTTTTATGTTTTTTCGTTAAAAAAATGAGCTCGATCCAAAATTCAATTATATACACATGTAGGGTTTTCAAAGGTGAGCAATAAGCTTTTAGTTTTTAAAATACAAACATTAAAAACTTGAAAAGATGAAAAATTTCCAATCTTCTTTAAATTGACAAGACGATCAAATACTCGTATCAACAATCAAATACTCGTATTTTGGATATATTTTAATGAAATTGCTAATGGATATTACAAACAGAGAGAAAGAGAATAATCAAAAACCGTTTTGATAATGAAATATCTATTTCCCAACGGGTATTTGTTTGTAACGAACTTAATGAAGCGTATGTATGTATGTATGTATGATCCAGCATCACGGAAGAACGGCTGAACCGAATTTGATGAAATTTGGTGGGCAATCTTAAAATAGTCCCACTTAAAATTTAGTCCATGTTTTGAGTTTCTAACACCAGGGGTTGTCGCAATATTAATGAAAAACGAAACTTTCGTTTGTCTCATCATCACGGGAGAGCATACAGATGGATCGAATTTAATGAAATTTTGTGGGTAGCTTTGAAATAGCCCCCCATAAATTTAGTCCAAGTTTCGGGTTTCTAAGACCAGGAGTTGTCGAGATATTAATGGAAAACGAAACTTTTTCCTAGGAGTTCTACTCTCTAACTCCATGATTCCCAACGAAAAAGGTTGAAAATCGTTGGTTTAAAACGTGAAAGTCAAATAAATCTCCGAGTTTTGTGGGAGTTTATTGAACGTATTAGTCACTTTTAAAAGTCGCAGGTTTGAAATATGAATTTAAATGGAAACTCTATCACCATGGTTTATTGTTCACAGGCGTACTCAACAAATTTTATTAATTTGAATAATAAATAAATGAATATAAAAATATCTATCGATCTAATATATATCTAATAATATATTTATCTAATATAAATATAAAGAAGAAAAGTATGTATGCATGATCCAATAGATCTGATTGGTCAAAGAGTGGCCAATCAGATCCATTTTTTTTTTTACATAATGCAATGAATTTACTTCTTTCACAGTGAAAAAACAATGTATAAGATTCACGGTCCTATATGTTCCGGTGTAATTTTTATCAGAGTTTTGCATCGTAAATCCCGAGCAACGCCGGGTAATCGCTGCTAGTGCTTTATAAAACGTCAAACAATATTGTATCAATCTGAAATCGGCGTCGTGTAGATAAAAGGTGCAATTTCCTTAACAAGGGAGTGTGTGAATTGAAAAAAACTGTTATTTGTAAATGACTGAGTGCTGGAAGTTGAATAACATTTTCGATACAGAGTATTTCACATCACGTGGCCTCAGCCCTGGCAACAACATAGCAGCCGGGAAAGTAGGATAGACAGTCAATTTAACATTTGTGTTATAGCATGGATTTTGAAGTGGCAAAGCGTTATCAAAATAAAATTTCCATAACATAAGGTATTGATCCATATATTTTAGATTCCAAAAATGGATTAACATCTTCTCTGGCTACATTACTGCCTATTACAACCATACTTACACTCAATATGATTTAGAAATATTTCAAACTGAATACTTTAAGAATAAATAATTATGAATAAGTTATTTTACATTAATGTAAAGAATAAACTTACCTGTTATAAGATGCTTATCACAAATTGAGTTTTCAAGGATGTGAGAACTTCAATTTTGAAGTAAATAAATCATTTCCTAGAACTGAAATCTCTTTTTCACATTTTTCCGATTTTAATTTAATATTACTGGGTTTACCCGTTTTGGGAATACAGGGGATTAAAACAAGAAACAGAATCTTTATTACCTCGACTACCACATCCCAAATAGCGCAAAAGTTCAGCATATATATAAATTTGTCCTTCAAATCTCACGCTTTTCTTACAAAATCAAATGGATCAAGTCAAAGAATGATCACGTGGTGTTCTACAAACGCTTTTGAAGCAGATGATAAAGAACGTGTGACGTCATGTTGGAAAGCTGTATAAAAATATACAAGTATACTTAATCCATATAACTTTTATCACAAATTGAAAAGCTAATTTAGCAAGATGTTTCTTTCTTTCAACCCAGACCGTACGACCTACCCGAAAGTGTAAGGTATCTGTTTGAACAGCGGGGACAATACAGCCCAATTTAGACCGGAACCCAATAGGGGCGGCAACCACAGTGACTATATTCTCCTTCCCCTACCACTAACCTCTCGGAAGGACTTTCGGACCCACAATGAACGTGCCCGCACTCCGCGTAAACACGGGATTGTTTGGACAGAGTCGAGAATCGAACTCGAGTTTTCCGAGAGCAGTTCCTGTGCCTTAACCACAGGATTATTCCGCCCACAAGATGTCTCTAAGTATCTTTGCTTTAAAAATATTTGATTTTTCGATAAATTTTTAGACTTAATCCTATTTTTTTCCATGTACGCCGTGCTTTTATTACAGAGTGTAATGAGAAGGGGAAGAAAAAAGTCATTTTTACTTTCCCTGCAATACATGGTAATGTATAGGGAAAGTATTGGAATCATGCCGAAAATCACAACTCGAGTTTTCGACGGATCTACACGTTTCAAGACCTCTAGAATACGAAAAAACCATTTTTAGCGTGACGTCTGTGTGTGTGTCTGTGCAGATTTTGTATCCACTCTAACTAAAAAACTAATGGACCGAATTTCACAAAATTTTGTAGGTAAGTCACTTGTGGGCGGGGCTGGTGCTGATTAGTTTTGGGTACGATTCGGAATAAAAGAACCCGCCTTTTTTTGCGAAATGGCCCGCAAAAGCTTGTATCCACTCTAACTGAAAAACTGATGGACCGAATTTCAGAAAATTCGGTAGATGAGTCACTTGTGGGTTACCTTGGTGCTGATTAGATTTTGGTACGATTCGGAAAAAAATGACCTGCCTTTTTTTGCAAAATGGCCCACAAAAATCGTCCAAATCTAAACTAAAGAACTGTGTATACTCAAATATATCCATTAAATGCTGATTTAAGACGTAATTTTTAACGACGAAAAGAATAAGACCAACCCCATTACACTAGGACTAGCCGTTCTCGAGATATTTTAGTTTTTCGTACTTTCCCTACGCCACCTTTGAAAATAAGCCCGGTTACCAAATGAGAACGAAAATTGAATTAAAAGTGAAATAAATTTAGTTAAAATAAAGAGAACGTTAATATAAGTCTGCAGGGAAAGTCATGTGCTGCCCCCATCAGATTTTTACTTTCCCTGCAATACATGGTAATGTATAGGGAAAGTATTGGAATCATGCCGAAAATCGCAACTCGAGTTTTCGACGGATCTACACGTTTCGAGACCTCTAGAATACAAAAAAACCATTTTTAACGTGACGTCTGTGTGTGTGTCTGTGTGTCTGTCTGTGTGTCTGTCTGTCTGTGTGTCTGTCTGTCTGTGCAGATTTTGTATCCACTCTAACTAAAAAACTAATGGACCGAATTTCACAAAATTTTGTAGGTAAGTCACTTGTGGCCGGGGCTGGTGCTGATTAGTTTTGGGTACGATTCGGAATAAAAGAACCCGCCTTTTTTGTGAAATGGCCCGCAAAAGCTTGTATCCACTGTAGCTGAAAAACTAATGGACCGAATTTCACAAAATTCGGTAGATGAGTCACGTATAGGTCACCCTGGTGCTGATTAGATTTTGGTACGATTCGGAAAAAAATAACCTGCCTTTTTTTTCAGAATGGCCCGCAAAAATCGTTCAAATCTAAACTAGAGAACTACGTATGCTCAAATATATCCATTAAATGCTTGTTTAATACGTAATTTTTAGCGAAGAAAAGAATAAGACCAACCCCATTACAATAGGACTAGCCGTTCTCGAGATATTTTAGTTTTTCGTATTTTCTCTACGCCACCTTTGAAAATAAGTCCGGTTACCGAATGAGAACGAAAATTGAATTAAAAGTGAAATAAATTTAATTAAAATAAAGAGAACATGGATATAAGTCTGCAGGGAAAGTCATGTGCTGCCCACATCAGATTTTTTACTTTCCCTGCAATACATGGTAATGTATAGGGAAAGTATTGGAATCATGCCGAAAATCGCAACTCGAGTTTTCGGCGGATCTACACGTTTCGAGACCTCGAGAATACGAAAAAACTATTTTTAACATGACGTCTGTGTGTGTGTCTGTCTGTCTGTGTGTCTGTGCAGATTTTGTATCCACTCTAAGTAAAAAACTAATGGACCGAATTTCACAAAATTTGGTAGGTAAGTCACTTGTGGGCGAGTCTGGTGCTGATTAGTTTTGGGTACGATTTGGAATTAAAGAATCCGCCTTTTTTTACGAAATGGCCCGCAAAAGCTTGTATCCACTCTAACTGAAAAACTACTAGACCGAATTTCACAAAATTCGGTAGATGAGTCACTTGTGGGTTACCCTGGTGCTGATTAGATTTTGATACGATTCGGAAAAAAATAACCTGCCTTTTTTTGCAAAATCGTCAAAATCTAAACTAAAGAACTAGGTATACTCAAATATATCCATTAAATGCTCGTTTAATACGTAATTTTTAACGACGAAAATAATAAGACCAACCCCATTACACTAGGACTAGCCGTTCTCGAGATATTTTAGTTTTTCGTACTTTCCCTACGCCACCTTTGGAAATAAGCCCGGTTACAGAATGAGAACGGAAATTGAATTAAAAGTGAAATAAATTTAATTAAAATAAAGAGAACGTTAATATAAGTCTGCAGGGAAAGTCATGTGCTGCCACATCAGATTTTTACTTTCCGTACAGTACATGGTAATGTATAGGGAAAGTATTGGGATTTTATCAAATATGGGAACTCGAGTTTTCGACGATCCTGTACGTTTTGGGCACTCTAGAACACGAATTCACTATTTTCTGCGTGACGTGAGTGTGTGCAATTTAAGTATCCACTCTAGCTCTAAACTATTCACGAAATGTTACAATATTTGATAGGTGAGACCACTCGTGACTCTGGTTCTGATTAGATTTTGGTACGATTCGAAAAAAAATAACCTGCCTTTTTTTGCAAAATGGCCCGCAAAAATCGTCAAAATCTAAACTAAAGAACTAGGTATACTCAAATATATCCATTAAATGCTCGTTTAATACGTAATTTTTAACTACGAAAAGAATAAGATCAACCCCATTACACTAGGACTAGCCGTTCTCTAGATATTTTAGTTTTTCGTATTTTCTCTACGCCACCTTTGATAATAAGTCCGGTTACCGAATGAGAACGAAAATTGAATTAAAAGTGAAATAAATTTAATTAAATAAAGAGAACGTGAATATAAACGTCTGCAGGGAAAGTCATGTGCTGCCCACATCAGATTTTTTTTTTGTGTGTGGAACTAAACACAGGGTAATAGATTATGAAAAAGAAAACAAATTTCGATCTGTAGAGTAAATTACATGTTGCCCACATTTGATTTCTCCGCAAATAAATTCGTCTTCAACGTTTACCGATTAAATTGTACTGAATATTTTAAATAGCTCAATTTGTTCTAAAGATATATCACACGCTCAGATATCTGAAAAAAAAAAACAGTTGATACGTGTTCAGGCATGCTGAATACGTGAAATTCACTAAAATTTGAGAGCCATATATCTAACCACATCGCAATACTTCCTCCTTCCATTTACTACGCATTGTAAAAAAAGTAATAAAATAAATAATGACGATTAAAATGTGCAATATCAATATTGTTACTAATATAATGCCATCTTCACTTCAGAATCTTTTGAGAACCAGAAGAGAAAAACATCTCTGCAGGTAGCCACACCTATTACGTCGATGTAGGGGTTCCATATTTGAACCTTGGGTTATGGTTTCCAGATTTGGCGATTTATCGCCAATTTGGTGATTCTTCAAAGGTACAAGAATTTTCTCGAAATAGTGAATGTTCTTGGAGCTCCTACCAGCTCCTTCCGGAAGTTTCTACGGAGAGTATATAAAAGGAGACGTTTCTCTGTTTGAGAGCAAGCAGTTGACGTGATACAAGCTACAATGAATTGTGAAATGCGTCAATGTTTTGAGAATAGCATTTGCTGTTTTGTGAAATTAGTGGAGCATTTGAATGCTTTTCTTCTATACCTGACAGTTACAGGGTGAGTACACTTTCCTTAAAAAATTCTCAAGCACTTTTTAACGACTTTCAAGTACCATGCAGTTATTTTTCAAGGACATCATTTCTTCCATATTATGAAGCTGTATGCGTTTCTGGGAGGAAAAAATCATAGCAAACTAACATTATTGTTTAATGCTGAAGCCGTTGAAGAAATTTTTGGGGAAAAAACAATGTTGTTTAGGAAAATTTCAGCGACAACGTAACTGCTAGGGAAATTTCCGGAGAAAGTAGAACTTCTCAGAAAAAACACAATGCTGTGAATCTGCAGAACACTTCCAACTCTGTCCTTTTCAAGCACTTTCAAGGACTTAACCACGAAAATGGGAATTTTTCAAGTACTTTCAAGGCCTTGAAAATGTTAATCTAAAATTCAAGTACTTTTCCAATTTTCAAGCACCAGTACGCACTCTGCAGTTGTTTAGTGATTTTGCCAAATAGTTATCGAGCTTTTTGTTGCATATTGTTCCTATTTACGCTGTGCTCGTATATAAAGGTGTTACTTATCCAGATATTTAAACTCATTCTTGTATCCTGATAGTACATTTACGATCCAAGGGGATACGTCGCAATAATATGCATCTTACCGTGAATCGATAAAATAGCGCATGAAAACAACTTTTTTTTCCAAATTAGTGAATGGTAAGAAAAACCATTCGTTTCGTATGTTGTTATTAAGAGAACGTACTCCTTGCAATTAAACGCATGCGCAGTTTAGATCCAGAGGACTGCGATGAATTTTTTACATAATTGGGCGTGGCAGGATGATCAAAAAACGCGTTAAAACGTTCGCGGTGTAATGACACCAACCTCTTTAGAAGAAAAAAAAAAATCCGGGTTTAAGAAGGGGGGGTCAGGACCGGTGAAAAAAAAAGCTATGGCGGAAAGAAATGGGGATATTGAAATATTCAAAAAGAAGAGGGGTGTATAAATATTAAATAATTTAGTAACCCATGAAATTATGTAACACCGTGCAAATAAAAATAACTTATTAAAATAGGTTCGTTGCATAAAATAATGTGACAAAACTAAAAAAAATATATAATAAAATATCAATATGGTACGAGGCACTTACGGAAAAATTTTAATTTTTTTTATTTCTTTTATTAATTTAACTTTATTTTTATTTATTTATTCATTTTTTTAAATTTATTCATTTAATAATACAGTTTTGCTAAATTAATAGAATGCAGTTTATTTCGACCGCAAACGCCCAGTTATCGACGATGAAACTTTTTGATGTAACATTTGCATTAGCGACTCCAAGGGCGAGTGGATTGCAGGAGGAAACGCATACTGGCGGTCGATGGACAGATGTCGCAGATTTAAACTTTTTTTTTTTACACTTTTCTACTAGTATTGTTTTATAATACCCTACGTTCAAACAAAATTATCCAACATCCGTTGACTGGTCGCACGGTCTGGGAACAAAAAAGAAGCTTAAAGAGTATTATATATAATAAAAAAAAAAGACATATTAGGTTCTGTATTGAGGTCGGCTGATACTTTGACTCATACCACATCAACAACCCAACTGAATGATAGCGAGCTTATGTACCTTCTGTGTGTGTGTGTACATTCAGACTGTTCGGCTCGGGGCGCGACAACCCAGTGGTTAGCGCGCGGGAATTGCACTGGGGCTGCCCGGGTTCGATTCCCGCCACTGCCAAAACTGCAGTCGTGTTCACGCGAAGTACGATCACATTAAACATGCGGGTCCATATGTCCTTCCGATAGGTTGGTAGTAGGGGAAAGACGATACGGTCCCTGTGGATGCCTCCCCCACTGGGTTCCGGTCTAAATTGTGTGGCACTTCCCGGTCGCCCAAACAAATACCTTATACCTTTCTGGTAAGTCGGATGGTCTGGGTCGAAGAAGAAGTCTGTCCGGCTCGCCTTGGAGGCTTAGAGCATCTGGATGGACTGTCAGTAAGAGATCACCCAATACCAGGAAGTCCCAAAATAACATTAAGCCCAGCGAACATATATATTTTTCTTAAAAGCTCAACTGCAGTGTATTAAATGCACAAGTCATCTATCAACAGGGTAAAAGAAAAATGGCGATATACAGAAACACAACAATCACCCACAGTTGGGCAATAAAAACATACATGCTTTATTGATTCCAAAATTTTTAGATAAAATTAATCACGTTCCAATAGAACAACAACAAAAAAAAAATGAAAATAACACAAAACAACAAAAGGCAAAACCAAAAAGCGTTCTAGAAATTATCAAAGTACATCAAAAAATACAATACAGTAAAAACATCATTAAAAGCAATACATCTCCTCACAAAAATACAGACTAACCTCGAAGCACCAGAAAACAGAACAGAACAGAACAAGCACAGGAAAAGGGAATTCCAACACTTATATACCCTCAGGCAGGAGTATGTTTTGTAACCAAACGTACTGGGGAGTACCAGAGGTACTGGGATGGCCAGTTAGGCTGCAAATAGTACTCCAACCTACTCTCTTTCTTAGCCAATCACTAAAATTCGAGAAGTATCCAGAACTCGCCAAAAGTCGCCAAATTGGCGATATGGCGCCAAATTCGTCGTCAAAGTTACTTAATTTGCTGCCAAAGTCAAGCAACCCAGACCTTTAAATTATAACAATGGATTTCTGTTACGCATTCCTAACAATATTATGTCGCTTTTGAAACACACTTCCGTTACATTACCGTCCCATTTCTTTCGTGATTTACTTCCTACTCCGAGCCCTGAAAGACGTTTCTTATCAAAAAACCTAGATAGGGAAAAATAAAAAAAGCGTATTAAAATTTTGACTGAAAGAATTGAATTTCAAACTGAGGGGAAAAGAGATAACACTTTCAAAAGCATCTTTTGTTCTTAAAACACAAAACACCGGAATGAATTGGAAATACGGATTCAAATGAACATAAGTTGATTAAATTGTGAAAAATGGACCTTTTCGACAGAATTATACAATCAACTATATTACTTCTTACATTGTTATTGAGAATTTTAATTCTAATAATATAAAATTTACCGGACTTGTGTTCAACTCACTCGACTTTTTCATACCAGAATCTATTTTTAGTAGCTTTTTTCTTTTATTATTATTTTTTCAAAATTTACAAGAAAAATTAAAAGAAAAAATCGATATCACGGGTCCATATGGTTACAATTATACTGTGTTTCCCTTCACTTTAAAGGGCTTGAAAAAATCTCTTGATTGATGCGATACTTAACAATGTTCTTCCGAGAGGCAAAACCCTCCCCCCCCCCCCCCTCCCAGGGGAGCGAATGAAGTCACGAACAAGAAAATTGTATCTCGGCTATTTTTCACAACAATGATTGAAACTATCAAATCTCGTGATCATTGATCCCTTTTTCATGATTATGTCAAATTGTGTCCTATGCTGCCATGTTAAAAAAACATAAAATTTCAAATACATTTCTAAATTTTAGTTCGAATTTAGACAGATTTTTAGTTCGAATTAGACATGGAGAAACAAATTAAACAAGATAGTGCCAGAACTCGGATAAGTAAGGTATACAAATTATTAACCAGATTGTCGGAATTCCTATTCTTAAAGAAATCCAAATCAAAACAAAAGAACACTTAAGAATAATAGGAGCAGAAGAAAAAGCAAACAGATGACTAGAAATCCAGCAGTTACCAGCAATAAAATACGTATTGATTGCTTGATTTTTGACATGATTTCACATGATCTCCAATAAGATGCTTTAACCACTGTTTTACTCGAACTGACGAAAGAAACTCAAATGCTTCCAAAAAATCGTCTCCTTTTGTCATTTTATTTTCTCCTAATTTATGTTGTGTTTCCTTGATTAATTGTTATTACGCAAAGTCGCGTTCAGTATTTATATTTCAACCGCAACTAAGCAATTTCGTTAACGTTATAAAACGCGATCTGTAAATCACGAATTTCACCTCAATACAGTTAGCCACAAGGCAACCGCGACTTATACATTATAATTTTTTCAAAAAGCAGTTCACTAAATTCCGGTTAAAGCCATACCGGCCAAGTGAAAACCATTCTTTATGAGGCAAAAGCTAACAGTAAATCGCCTTCGACAATCATCAATAGAAACAACAATGAGAAAGATCAATCATGCATAAAGCATTGATTATGAAGCACTTTCCAACTTCAATGCAATTTTATTTAAACATCTCTAAAATGCTATACATTCCTCGGTAATATTTTTAAAATTATCACAATACTACATTAATTTATTATATTTAAAAACTTAGAACTTCATCGAAAAAAATGAACTTCATTCAAATGACGGCATTGAAATATAAATTGAATGATTTAAACATCTCTAAAATGCGATACATTCCTCGGTAATATTTTTAAAACTATCATAATACTATCATAATACATGACTTTCCTTATGTAATGCAATGAATTTACTACTTTTACAGTAAAAGAAAATAGGTTATTCTTATAGTAGATACTTATATTCTTTCCAAGAAATTGAATTTTCATCAATTAGTCGTCAATTTCATTGATTTAGCATCATTTTTACCCATTTGGCGAGATTTTCGTTAATTTGGCAATATTTAAAAAAGTCCCCAAGTTGGCGACATTCCGCCAAAATTGGTCGCTAAAATCTCGCCAAGCGTTATGGACGGAAAAATAGATTATTCTTATAGCTGATAAATGACTATTGGCGTTCAAATACAAAAGTATTATTCAAAGTATATTTTCTCATGAATCCTACCGGACTAGATCCACGAGAATAGTGTCACCCAATTTATCGCATGATATTACATATGGCAAGACAACATGTATCTCAACAGTTAATATGCATTTTTTTTTTAATTTATTGGATTTTTTGATAAATTTATTTGAAAAATGGGCAATATCTCGAGAACGGTTGACGCTAGCGTTCTAATGTTTATGTCAATCGTTTTCTAAGGAAAAGTTACATAAGAAATGTCTATTTGCGTAACGTTATTAAAAGTTTTCATTTTTTTGATGATTTTTTAAAAATTTCAGTCGAAAATTTAGGAGGGTTCTGCACATTTGATTGCGTTTAAAAACAATAGGCTTCCAGTATTAACGGATTGTGATTTTTGTACCAAATTTCATTCGTCTCTCCCCCCCCCCCCCCCCACACACACACACATCACTTCAAAAATGTTCGATTCGTGATCAGAGATGCTTGAAACGTGCTCTCCCGTCGAAAATTCGAATTCAAGTTTTCGACGGGAGAGAATTCAAGTTTTTCGAGAGCACATTTCAAGCATCCCTGATCACGAATCTAACATTTTTGAGGTTCTGTGTGTGTGTCAGTGAGTTTGTGGAGACGATATCTCACGAACGAATGGAGCGATTCGAATAAAATTTGGTACAAAAATCACAATCCGTGAATACTGGAAGCCTATTGTTTTAAAACACAATCGAATGTTCAGAACCCCCCTAAATTTTCGAGTGAAATTTTGAAGAAAATCATCAAAAATCAAAATCTTTAATAAAGTTACGCAAATAGGCATTTCCTATGTAATTTTTCCTTAGGAAACGATTGACATAAACTTTAGAACGCTAGCAGAAACTGTTCTCGAGAGATTGCACATTTTTCAAATAAATTTATCAAAAAATCCCATAAATAAAAAAAAATATTAACTGTTCAGAAACATCTTCACTTTTCATATGTAATATCATGCGATAAATTGGGTGACATTATTCTCGTGGATCTGACTCGTTCCATTCACGAGAAAAGATACTTTGAGTAATACTTTTGTATTTGAACATGAACGCCAATAGTCATTTCTCTGCTATAAGAATAATTTATTTCTCCGTCCATAACGCTTGGCGAGATTTTGGCGACGAATTTAGCGGAATGTCGCCAACTTGGCGATTTTTAAGTGCTGCCAAATTAACGAAAATCTCGCCAAATGGATAAAAATGACGCTAAATCAATGAAAATGACGACTCATTGAAGAAAATGCAATATCTTGGAAGGAATATAAGTATCTACTATAAGAATACCATTTTTTTTAACTGTAAAAGTAGTAAATTCATTGCATTATATAAGGAAAGTCATGTGCTGTCCACATCAGATTTTTATATATACGTCTATAGGAAGTTTATTAAATGACTTTTTTTAAATCTAAAAGATTTGTCTTTAATTTATTACTTAATCGTTTTATAGTTATGACGTGTTACCACTCTTAGTATTCCTTCTACACTTTTCAATTTATTATCAGCTTTTGTAAATAAAAATAAAACAATCAGTCATTCCGAACGCTACCATGCAAAAATGATAGACAGAACCCACATAAACTCCACTTTTCTTTAGCCACCGTTTTCCACAGTTGACCCACATAGGGTGTTTACTGTAGCCTTGTAAAAGACAACCCTGAGGCAGTGCAAACAGAAGATAAGGGCTTTCAATCAAAACAATTTAACAACGGACTGAAATTTTCGAATTGCATGAATATATTTGCATTGGGAAGCGCAGGAGAGGCTATGTATTGTTTACTTTTAGAGGATCTAAATCTATCTTCCACGGCCCAGTTATTGCAAGGACTCCGGGACCCAACCTAATTAGAATAATGTACTGAGATATGTATAGAGGTGTGCTCTTCTATAGAAAAAAATATCTGGAGCTTCACATATATCACACTACTCATTATTAGAATAAAAATGCATATTTTTCAAATTTCATTTTTTTTTTTAATATTTTGTAAAAATATTTTAAAAGTTTCTTTATATATATTTATATATATATATATATATATATATATATATATATATATATATATATATATATATATATACATATATATATATATATATATAGTAAATAGAATGTTTCTTTAATACGAAGCATACAAAAGGAATTAGGAATAAGGATAGTTCATAAATGAAAAGTTAGATAAACTAAACAGCTTTATTATTTCCTCTATATGTCTTAATTTCTTATATTTCTTTGTATTTTGTAGAAAATTTTGGAATAGTGTATTATGAGTTACTACATACATTCTAACTTTGGATTTACTAATTTATATTTATATATATATATATATATATATATTAGGATTTAAAATGTATGGCTTTAAGGACCTTTTCAACAATATTGACATAAAAGATCTATATAAAGTAACTTGGGATATTATTAAATCTTTCTATAATAGACAAAATTTGGATATAGATCATTCTTACGTGCACCACCTTCTCAAGTGTAGAAAACTCAGACCACACGACCAACCCGAAGGCTTATGGTAGCTGTTTCTGTGGCCGGACCTTCTCAAGTGTAGAAGACCCAGACCGTCCGACTCGTCCAGGACCTTCTCAAGTGTTGTTGTTGTTGAGACCCAGACCGTCCGACCTACCAGAAAGGTGTAGGGTAACTGTATGGACGGCCGGGAAGTGCCACCCAATTTAGACCGGAACCCAGTGGGGGAGGCATCCACAGGGACCGTACCCTCCTTCCCCTACCACCAACCTCTCGGAAGGACTTACGGACCCACATGTTTAACGTGATCGTACTCCGCATGAACACGGCGGCATTTGTGGTAGCGTGCAAATCTAGCGCGCAAACCACGGGGATACCGCACCCGAGATGGCCAACAGCACGCGGTGTTCCGAGGTGGTCACCCACCAAGTACTAACCACGCCCGATGCTGCTTGACTAGGACCTTCTCAAGTGTGTAATTTTTAATAATTACTTGATGCAAGGCAATAAAATTTATACGCAAATTAGGGGTGTTCCACAGGGTGGCTCTGCCAGTTCAGCTCTAGCAAATCTTTATCTACACTTCTACGAGTCAAATTTTATAAACTCTGCATATACTTTTTACAGATATATTGACGATGTAATTCTCATTAAAATAGCTCCCTCATCAAATGATATAGTTTTTGATTTTTATCCTCCAAATTTATCCTTTATACCAAACGAAAGCAACATCTCGTCTAGTGTTAATTTCTTAGATTTAACTCTATCTCTTGATAATGAATATTCATTTTTGTCAAACATTTTTGACAAAAGAAAAAGTTTCCCATTTAAAATTCATAAGATAATCAATTTTAACTCATGTATGAGTAAACAGGTATACAAAAATATTTTAATAAATCAATTTCATAGGATTTTTAAGTTATGTGAAAACACAATACAGTAACCATCTAGCAGATTTATTTCAATACTGTAAGGCTGAATCATATCCTGTTAATTTTGTTAAATATCACTTTAGAAATTTTGAATTCTATTTATAATATTTTATTTATTGTTTTAGTCAAATTTGAAATTGCTATTGTATACTTTAATCATTAAAATATTCTTTGAGATTTTATTGTCTTGATAATAAGTTTTGGATACATATTATATAATTGTTAATTATTAATTTTTACTTAGTATATTTCGTAAACATATTTTTCTTCATATCTCTATTTTTTGGGTTTGAAACATATAAATTTGTATGGTCCATTGGTTGAACATTCAGGAGTATTTCCTATTATTCACAACAGATAGCGCTCTCTAGCACTCTTTCCCAATACTTTATTTAGAGCAACGAAATATGTGTCCTGTATAATGGTGATAAAAGGTATGACTTTAATTCTATCTGAATCATTGTGGATTGTTGGTTAGATTACTTATTTGCTTGCTTTATGCACTTTCATCATATTCTTTCCAATTTCCTTTTATTATTTTTTGTTATTTCATTTATGTTACTGTCTGGAAGTGTGTCGGATCTTTTGACGATGTTTCAGCCATGTGGCTGTATCGTTGAGCGAAACACATTTGGAACCTCTGTGGATGAAAAGATCCTTGAAAAGCTGGATCTACAGCGGTTCTATCCATTTTCATATTGTATCTTTATTCTTATTTTTTGTCATTTTAATATATTGAGCCTCCAGATTTTGATAATCCTTTGATGTTTGAACTTGATTTGTATGCATCCCTCTTGAATATTGATAAATTCATGTGTATTACTGAAATTTAAAATTAAGATCATTTTGTCTTATATGGTAGCACTGTTTTCCTATTGTCTGATATTTCCTTTCATATCCTCTTTACTTAATTTTCCTACGTATCTATTGTTTTTGAACCAGGGTATGACACTAATCATGTATTAAATTAGTCTTACTATTTTTATTTTATTTTTAATTTTATCTTTTTTATTATATATATATATATATATATATATATATATATAGCATTTACACTATGTATGTTTATGCAGGGAACGAGGGGAGAACCTACATATATGATTTATAACACTTAAAATAAATTTTAATCTTAGGGTATAGTTAAGGGTTTATATTCACCAATCTTTCACCACATGTAATTCTTCTTTCAACTGCTTGACTTATGTATGGAACAGGGAAAGAGGGGTATTTCTTACCTATTTAGAACCTGTTTTATTTATAATGTTCTATTTATAATTTTCTCAAAGCTTGTCGTAGAGTCAATTCTGATTTCAAATTTTCACTTCAGACCATTTCATTTTCACATTTGCTCTACAGACCATTTTCAATAAATGATCAATCTCTGGTATTTATAATACAAGTAAATTAAAATTCTTAATATATATATAACAAACTTTTTAGAGCATTTAAAAACATAAAAAATTCCTTTATAACCCAAAATATCTCAGCCTCAAGTATGGGAAAAATTCATTAAGAAATAACTTTAAAGTCGTTCTTCTTAGACTGTTATTTTTCTTACATTGCGTACGACAGAACTCTAAAACGTGACAATATATTTTCATAGAATTTTTAGAATGTATAATGTATGTCAGTCTTCTTAAAGTGAACTTACATTTTTTTTTTCATATTTTCTTGCTACGAAAATATTTTTTAAGTGGTTATGCTGTTGAAATTTCGAAAATTTTATAAAAGATAAATGCAAATTTGCATAAAATGAAAATGCACTTTAAATACAAATCAATTTGTGTTTCGCAATAAACACAATTGTTCCTAAATTATAATTAGTATAATTAAAAACCAAAAATTTTACTTTGAATGCAACATTTTCTGAGCAATGTTGAGCAAAAGCTGTCAGATTAACTTTTTGTTCGACAAATAGCTCATAGTTTGCAACTATGTATATAAAAAAAATATTTCTTCATATTATCTCTTAGAAAAAAAATTGAGCATTAAGAGAAAGTATAGATTTATTACTAGAAATAAAAAGTGTGTTTTTAAAATGTGTACTTTATAAGATATAAAATGTTGAATATGATGATTTTTTTTTCCTTTTTAAATTTTATGAACAAATCTATGATTCCTTAATGTCCCACAACCATTAAAATGTTATATATGTAGTAGATCGCATTACTCGATTTATTTATAGATTAATCCTATTTTTAAAAGTATAGTTGTACATTTCGGAATTCGATAGTAGATCGCATTACTCGATTTATTTATAGATTCATCCTATTTTTAAAAGTATAGTTGTACATTTCGGAATTCGATTAATGAAACCGAATAAACTTCACTGCCGATCTAAGCAAGGAATATGTCCATCACATTACGCTGACCAAGATCTGCAATAAATACGCTTAGTATCTCTACTGAGAGATTTCAATCCCCTATCGATGAAGAAGACGCATTCTAGAGACGATGTTGAGGATTCATTTGCTCTGGGATTTAATGAACAAACTGCATGCGATAGCGATTAGCAGAATAGCGATTTAAGCAACATATACTAACGGGGTCTTCAAAAATATAACATAAATGAAAGCTTTTCGATATTATTCGAAAACAGTAACACAAAGTGTAGCTTTTCGATACCTTTCGGAAACAGTAACACAAAGTGTAGCTTTTCGATATCGTTCAAAGACGGTAACACAAATTAAAGCTTTTCGATATTGTTCGAAAACAGTAACACAAAGTGTAGCTTTTCGATACCTTTCGGAAACAGTAACACAAAGTGAAGCTTTTCGATATCGTTCAAAAACGGTAACACAAATTAAAGCTTTTCGATATTGTTCGAAAACAGTAACACAAAGTGTAGCTTTTCAATATCGTTCGAAAACAATAACACAAATTAAAGCTTTCTGATATTGTTCGAAAACAGTAATACAAAGTGTAGCTTTTCGATATCGTTCGGAAACAACACAAATTAAAGCTTTTTGATATTGTTCGAAAACAGTAACACAAAGTGTAGCTTTTCGATATCGTTCGGAAACAGTAACACAAAGTGTAACTTTTCGATATCGTTCGAAAACAGTAACACAAATTAAAGCTTTTGATATTGTTCTGAAAGAGTAACACAAGTAAAAGCTTTTCGATATTGTACGAAAATAGTAACACAGCGTGTAGTTCTTCGATATTGTTCGAAAACAAGAACACAAATTAAAGCTTTTCAATATTGTTCAACAAAACAATAACGAAAGTGTAGCTTTTCGATATTGTTCGAAACCAGCAACATACATTAATGTTTTTCAAAATACCGCCCAGTTGACAATATTTTTAACGATATTTTCGTTAATGTGTGGCGAAATATTTAGCGAAATATCACCAAAATGGCGATATTTCGCTAAATATTGTATATTAAATATGCTAGTAAGAAATTCATATCCAATCTAATAACAGAAGCATCTAAAAATCTATGCACAATTTTATGTAGTATATTTCAAGAAATGTAAAAATAAAATTAAAAAAAAAATTGAGAAGAATTAACATTTTTAAAAAAGTAGGGATTTAAAGAAAATTATTTTATTTTAATTTAACTTTAATTAACCATATAGTTCAATTAGATTTTTTTTTTCACATTTTGTTAAAATTTAATGTTAAAATACAATACATCTACAAATTTCACCATAATACATTAAAAATAATCTGATGTGGGCAGCACATGACTTTCCTTATATAATGCAATGAATTTACTTCTTTCACAGTGAAAAAATTATCTATATGATCTATGACATTTAACGCTGAATTGAACATATTGAACATTAACTTATATTTCAAGCAACTCTGAACTGACAATTATCAATATTGATAGCATTCGCAATAAGCGATATAGTCCATGTATTAAAATACTTTAAAAATTAATTCATGAATTTGGCGTTATATTCGTTAACTTCTCGTCATTTTTGCAATATTTTCGTCAATCTGGGACGAAGTATCGCCAAGATGGCGATACTTCGCTAAATGAGTTGCCAAGTTAGCCAAATTTATCACCAAGTGGTACAGACAAATGGAGAGAAGAGCATTTATACATACAAATGACTGTTAGCAAATTGTTAGGCATCAAAATTCAAATCTATTATACAAAGTATCTTTTCTCGTGAATGGAAAGAACTAGATTCACGAGAACGGTGTTAAAAAACTTATCGCATAGTATTATAAATGAAAAGTGAGCCTATTTCACAATAGTAAATACTTTCTTAATTTTATGTGATTTTTTAAATACATTTGTTCAAATAAAATACAATACCTCGAGAACGGTTCATGCTAGCATTTAAAAATTTATGTCAATCATTTTCAAATAAAAAAATTACATAAGATATGATTATTTAGGCAACATTATTGAAAGTTCTTATTTTTGGATGATGTTTTCAACATTTCATTTTGAAATTTAAGGGCCTTCTGAGCATTCGATTGCGTTTAAAATTAATAGGCTTCCAGTATTCACCGATTGTAATTTTTGTACTAAATTTCGTTCGAAACGCGCTATTCATTCGTGAGATACTGTCTCCACAGGCTCGAACACACACTCTGACACTCACCTCAAAAACGATCGAGTTCAGGGATGCTTGAAACGTGTCCTCCCATTGAAAACTCGAATTCGAATTTTCGACCCCGTCACAATACTTTCCCTATACATTTTACTATGTTTATATATGTATATAGGGAAAGTAAAAATGAAAAAAACTCACAAATGAAAATTTTAAATTGTTTTCTAATATGTCCATTTTTATTTCAATTTTTGTATTTTACAAATGCTAACGCTTTTTACCACTTTCCAACATAGTTGAAAAGTGATTATGACTTTGTTCATTCATGCTGTCTGTCTGTCTGTTCTTTTACACGATAACTGCCGTAAAAATTACTTTATCAAAATGAAATTTTAGTATGTTGCTCAGACGGTCTGTGGGACATATGAGAATATAAATGAATAATATCACCCAATTAGTTTTGGATTGAACCCGGGTTGAAAAAATGAAATTCATTGAACTCTATGGGACCTAATTTTTCAAACACTTTTTAAGCGAATTTAAAATTCACAAATTGCTTCGAAAGTTTTAGGAAATATTCAAATTATCCCATAAAAATATGAAAAACATTTCAGCGAAATACATTCGGTAGTTTTTAAATAAAAATTAAAATAATAATTACATCCATATTATATGAAAAGATAACGTGACCCATTTCAAAATAAAATATGGCATCCATCTTGTGTCAAAATCGTGATTTTTATTCTTTTTAATTTATATTTAGTGTTGTATCCATCCTAAAACAACTTTATTTTTACTTAATTTTTGTGCATCTGTATTCTGAAACAATGCAATTACAATATATTTGAATTTAAATGATCAATGTCATCCATCTTGTGTCAAAATCGTGAATTTTAACGTTCTTTTTAATTTATATTTAGTATTGTATCCGTCCTAAAACCGCTTTATTTTTGCTTAATTTCTGTGCATCTGTATTCTGAAACAACGCAATTACAATATCTTTGAGTTTAAATGATCATCAAACTTTGATTATAGCTACAACGAAGTCTAATTTTCACTTATGGATAAAGTAAACACACCGAGCTGTAAGATGAGTTGTAGAAGAATTGCTGAATTTTTTTAACACAAACTTATTTAGTTCTGGAGTCTACAATATAGCTGATATGAATGAAACATTCATTGATTTTACATAGAGAAACAGACGATTTTATAGCAAACTTTTCGATGAAGTTTTACGCATAGAGTTAAATTACTTTTACCTCCATGGTTTTAAGTTTTTAAGTAAAATAAATTATTGTAGTATTGTGATGCATGAAAGAAATGGAATATAAGTGTATGAATGAAATATTTACTACTTTTACATAGAGAGCCAGGCGATTTATATTTCAATGACGTCATTTGAAAAAAGTTCATTTTTTTCGATGAAGTTTTAAGTTTTTAAATATAATAAATTATTGTAGTATTGTGATAATTTTTAAAATATTTCCGCTGAAAGTATCGCATTTTAGAGATGTTTAAATAAAATTGCATTGCAGTTGGAAAGTGTTTCCTAATCAATTCTTTATGCATGACTAATTTTTTTTATTTATTTCTACTTTCATGTTTACAAAATGCAAACGCTCTTTTATTTCTACTTTCATGCTTTAAAAATGCTAAAGTTTCTTTTTTTTTTTTACTTTCATCTTTTAAAAATGCTAACGCCTTTTTTTTCTATAATTAAGATGGAGGTTTTAAATTTTTTGTACATGTTTTTCATTGTGTCATGGAATTAACGTTGAAATTTGTAATTATTTAAAAAAAATTTAACCAAGAACTATTTAGATTTTCCCGTTTTTATCCAATCTAATATCAAAAGCATTTCAAAATCTCTGCACAATTCTGTGTAGTACATTCCAAGAAAGCTAAAAAAAAATGGAGCAAAAGTAAGTAATATGTGAATAAAAAATAAAAATAAAAATAAAATAAAAATAAAATTAAAAATAAGAATAAAAATAAGGATTTAAAGAAAATGTTTTTCTCTTAATTTAAATTTTAAATAACCATATAGTTCAATAAGATTCTTCTTCACATTTGCTAAAACTAAATGTGAAAATATAATACATTCACAACTTTCACCATAAAAAATGTTGAAAAGTTACTATATCCCTTACAGTCATTTCATTCTCAAGAGATAAAAATCCAGAGATTTTGTCTATTTAATTTGTATTCGATTCGAAACAACATAGATTTAGAATTAAAAGAACATTCACGATATACGACTTTCGCACAGGGGATTGAAAGGCTAGGATACAATTACACTCAACAACACATGCGTTTTTACACAGACTTAATTGCATTTGTGTACCAGCCCGAAAACCTGGCATAAATAAGCAGCGAGGAGAAAACAAATCTACAGAAGAAAGAGCGGGAAAAGAGGGATTGGAATGCTAGAGAAGGAAGGAATCCAGCTTAAACTGGAATTTAATAAACAGGCTGCACAGAGATTTAATAGGATCGGAACAATTTGGTTCAGAGGAATAATAATCTCGTTGGCAGAGAAATTCCAAAGATCGATGAGATTGTTTGAGGGATTCAATGAAATTTTAAGGGTGGATTCTTACCTAGAAAATTTAGGAACTCTTTTTCGGGATTTTTGCTTTCCCTGCAACACATGGTAATGCATAGGGAAAGCATTGAAATCATGCCGAAAATCGCAACTCTGTGCCGAAAATCGCAACTCTGACGTCTGTGTGTATGTGCCTGTGCAGATTTTGTATCCACTCTAATTAAAAAACTAATGGACCGAATTTCATAAAATTTGGTAGGTAAGTCACTTGTGGACGAATCTGGTACTGATTAGTTTTGGGTACGATTCGAGGTAAAAGAACCCACCTCTTTTTGCGAAGTGGCCCGCAAAAGCTTGTATCCACTCTAGCTGAAAAACTAATGGACCGAATTTCACAAAATTCGGTAGATAAGTCACTTGTAGGTCAACTTAGTGCTGATTAGATTTTGGTACGATTCGGAAAAAAATAACCTGCCTTTTTTTGCAAAATAGCCCACAAAAATCGCCAAAATCTAAGATAAAAAACTGCGTATGCTCAAATATATCCATTAAATGCTTGTTTAATACGTAATGTTTAACGAAGAAAAGAATAAGACCAACCCCATTACACTAGGACTAGCCGTTCTCGAGATATTTTAGGTTTTTCGTATTTTCTCTACGCCATCTTTAAAAATAAGTCCAGTTATCAAATGAGAACGAAAATGGAATTAAAAGTGAATTAAATTTAATTAAAATAAAGAGAACGTGAATATAAGTCTGCAGAGAAAGTCATGTGGTGCCCATATCATATTTTTACTTTCTCTGCAATACATGGTAATGTATAAGGATAATATTGGAATCATGTCGAAAATCGCAACTCGAGTTTTCGTCGGATCTACACGTTTTGGGACCTCTAGAATACAAGAAAACTATTTTTAGCGTAACGTCTGTGTGTATGTGTGTGTCTGTCTGTCTGTACAAATGTTGTATCCACTCAAACTCAAAAACTAATTGGCCGAATTTCACTAAATTTTACAGGTAAGTCACTTATGGGTGATCCTGGTGGTGATTAGATTTTGGTATGATTTGGAAAAAAGGAACCTGCCCTTTTTTGCGAAATGTGCAACAAAAATCGTCAAAATCCAAAATATAAGATTACGTGTACTAAAACATATGAATTAAAAGCTTATTTTATACGTAATTTTTGACGATGAAAAAAAAATAAGATCAACTCTATAACTCTAAGATTAGCTGTTCCGAGATATTTTAAGATTTTTCGTATTTTCGCTACGCCACCTTTGAAAATAAACCCAGTTACCAAATAAAAACGAAAATTGAATTAAAAGTGCAAATTCGGTGTAATTTAAAATAATTATGGGTGTTATTTTGTACAATTAAACTCAATTTAATGAATTATTGAAGAAATAAAGAGAAAGTGAATATGAGCCAGAAGGGAAAGTCATGTGCTGCCCACACCAGATTTTTTTTATTACTTTTATACCAACACAGAATATAATTTTTCGCCAATAATAATTTTTAATCACCGAATTTTATTTTGATTTTGATTTAAAAAAAATTGATTTTTAATAAATTCTCAAATTCCAAATATAGTAGAAAACCCAGACCACACGACCAACCCATAGGCTTATGGTAGCTTTCTGTGTGGCCGGAAATTCCAAAGATAGTGTAGGAATTGAAATTCCAAAGATAGTGTAGGAAATTCCAAAGATAGTGTAGGAATTGAACGTTGCCAGGCCTGAACCAGGGCCTAGGTGATTACAAGACAGACATTATAAGATTAGAGCAAAAGCTAGCTTCGACTCCGAACTTATAATTCGCGTATCCTAGCATCTTCGATCGATGTCTTTGGCAGAAGCAGAGTCGGCTGCTGCCACAATAGTTTCCCAACAAACTAAAATCTTCAAAAGTCGCTTAATGGAATTGTTAGTAGATATACTCTGCGTTGATTGTGATTCTATACATGTGCACATTCTAATAGCATTCTAAATCAGAATGTTCTTCAAAAAACTCTGTTAAAAGCATTTAATTCCCTTATAGAAAATTAAAAATATAAGAATATCTATCTGTTCGTGCCATACAATATTATGTCCCCAAGCAAATCTAAAAAATAAAACATCCTGGTCCCGTTTGCAAACTAATTTATAAAAAATAGGAAGTACGGTAACTATATATAATAACAAAATAGAAATGCCTAATTAGTAGCAAAATATATTGCTGTACCATTTTTTCCCCATTGCAACAATCAATTCGCGGTGGAACAGCTTACAATAGTAGTTAAAAATATTAATAATTCCCGTAACCTTACTTTGCCTTGCTGCAACACCTTATAAAATACAACAAATAAAAATAATTTAAATTTATTTATCACATAATTTCTTTATTATTCAGATTAGAAGAAAAAAAATAAATATCGTATGCGTAATTGACGTTTATAAAAATATTATTTACGGGATAAAAATAACTTTATTCCTTTGCTAAGCATCACAATTTTATTTTCTTCAAAAAAAAGTTTCGGCAAAGAAAAAAAACCGTCTGCATATAGTGTTTTTCTATGGAAGGAAATATTTTTATTTTAGTTTTATTTATTTCAGAATCATTATCAGAATGAAAGTATAGCTCTTACACTACCAATATCCCCAGACACATGCATTATAATACTTTCCCATAAATTATAAACCATATATTTATCCGAATTAAATTAACTTCAGATAAAAAAAATATATATATAATTTGTAGTGCAAAAAAAGTTACAATAACTTGGCAAAATGATCATAAATAAATAACTATTTTGAAGTCATTTTATTTTTCATTATAGAGCAAAAACCTGAAGAGAATAATCAATAATTATTGAGCAAAAGCTTGAAGAAAATAATCAAAACATATCTGAGATATAACTTTTGATGAAGACTTTAAACCATGGAGATAAAGTTTACCTTTTACTTTCATATTCTAAACAACGGAATTAAGTTCCCGTTGCCATTGGACAAATAATAATTAGGCCTTTTTCCAGCTGCATACCTAAGCAATATATATATATATATATATATATATATATATATATATATATATATATATATATATATATACATATATTATTTTGAAGCTTTCACTGTAGAATATATCACATTTACTGCCTTTTCGCAATTTCGCAATACTGTTATTTATTTCTCATGATGGGCAACAGTAAATCTCTACTTTTATCTTTTACGATTGGCAACATTGGCTTCGTCATTTATTGCTCAAATGGATAGAACATTTGTAGTATATTTCAGCTATTTTTATTTCCTATATAATTTTTCAGTCTTTATGCTTGTCGTTCAAGTACTAAGAGTTTATAGATATAATCTATCTCTTACATCAGAAACAAGCATATTTTGTGTTCATTTTGATTAGATACTTGAACTTGAAAAATAATTTTTTCGAAATGAACAATTTTTAGGCCTAGTGCTTATCCACGCGTATAGCTTTAATGCTTGGATCATTTTTGTTTTTCTATTTTCGAATCCACACCATTGATATTTGTTGATTATATTTAGTTTGATAACGAGAAATATGCATTTTATTTTTCTCACGAATGTTGATTCCTATTTAATACTTCTTTGTAATTTGTAGGCATATTTTACGTTACGGTTTTTTGAGTTACAACTTCTCTCTATTCTATCATTGGATTTGCATATTATATATATTATATATATATATATATGATCATAATCTCACAGCGATGTTGCAAAATATTAATAATATAAAGAGGTATATAAAACATAAAGGTATATCTAAAACATAATAAAAATTTACAATGTTTAATTTAAATAGCTGCAGAAGCAAAATTCACCGCAAAATAGCCGGTGCATTCATGACAGACTCACACAAATACTTCGAAAATATTAACCTTCACAAGCGATACATGCAGAATCCTTAAAAAGAGAAAGTAGAAAAGGATGACAAATATTTTGTCAACCATGAAGCGTGACGAGTCAAGCAGAAGGAGCATCTCAATAAATACGACAGCCGTGTCATGAAAAAGCACCTGGATAGTTCCAAAAATAAAATTTGACACAATATAAATAAAAAGACGCACGTTGCCCCCCGAACTTGCAATCATGGACTTCATCCAAAAGCTCCCGCGCAACAAGAAGTTATCGCCATCAGTTTTTATCTCTGTGGGCCCCCTATTCTGTGGGCACACGCAGTTTTGCAGCAAGCGATTTGAAGGATATGCTTCCCGAATTTAGGGTAGAGTCAGATCATTAAGAGAAAGTCGAAGAGATTTGTGCTTCTGCAAGGTGAGCGCTCGATGAGGATGCCAAGATGAGATAAATTGTAGAACTTGGGTGCAACAAGCAGGCAATGGCGGACAGGGCGAAAGAGAGATAATTCAGGCCCGGTTGGGTGGTGGTGTGTGTGTGTTTGGGGTGGGAGAGGGGGGGGCTTATTTTGCTTAGGTCTTAAAGTAGTTTGTATATTTTAGAGAAAATTTAAAGTGTAAGATGTTCGTGTTATAAGAAATGAAGTAGAAAAAAAACGGATAAATAATAAATATAAATATTTTTTCAATTTATAACTATTCATTTTTTCTGCAATAAACAAAACATTAGAAATAGAACATCTTTTCGATTTGGTGAACCAGATTTGTAGCAGTACCACGTGTTTTTTTTTAACACTTGACAACAAAGTTGAAAAATGTTTATGACTTTGTTCATTCTGTCTGTCTGTCTGTCCGTTAGCACGATAACTGCCGTAAAAATGACTTAATCAAAATGAAATTTTGGTATGTTGTTCAGACGGTCTGTAGGACCTATGGGAATATAAATGAATAATATTACCCAATTAGTTTTGGATTGAACCCGGGTTGAAAAAATAAAATACAATGAGCCCTATGGGACCTAATTTTTCAAACATTTTTTAAGCGGATTTAAAATTCACAAATTGTTTCGAAAATTTTAGGTAATATTCAAATTGTTCCATAAAATATATAAAAAAAAAGTCAGCAAAATATATTTAGTAGTTTTTTAAATAAAAATTAAAATAATAATAACACCTCGTATATGAAGCGATCACGTGACCATGATATGAAAAGATCACGTCACCCACTTCAAAATGATATATGGCATCCATCTTGTCTCAAAATCGTGATTTTTAAAGTTCTTTTTTATTCATATTGAGTGTTGTATCCGTCCTAAAACCACTTTATTTTTGCATAAATTCTGTGCATCTACATACTGAAACAGCGCAATGACAATATATTTGAGTTTAAATGCTCATCCAAATTTGATTATTTCTACAACGAAACCTATTTTTCACCTATGTAAAATGTAAACAGCAAAATATGTAGAATGAGTTGTATTAGAATTGCTGTATTTCTTTAACACAAAATCATTTAGTTCATGGAGTCTGCATAGCTGATATGAATGAAATATTCATTGATTTTACAAAGAGAAGGACGATTTTTTTCGATGAAGTTTTACGCATAGAGTTTAATTACTTGCAGCTCCATGGTCTTAAATTTTAAATAAAATAAATTATTATAATATTGTGATGAATGAAATGAATGAGAGAAAGTTATGAATGAAATCCTGTTTTTATAGAGAGATCCAGGCGTGTTATTTTTTCTATGACGTCATTTTAATTAATTTCAGTTGCTTTCGATGAAGTTTTCAAATATAATAAATTATCGTAGTATTATGATAATTCTAAAATTATTACCGAGGAATGTATAACATTTTAGAGATGTTTAAACCAGGCAATTAATATTTCAATGCCGTTATTTGAATGAAGTTCAATTTTTTCGATGAAGGTTTATGTTTTCAAATATAATAAATTAATGTAGTATTGTGATAAGTTTTAAAATATTACCGAGGAATGTATTGCATTTTAGACTTATCTAGATAAAATTGCATTCAAGTTGGAAAGTGTTTCATAATCAATGCTTTATGCATGATTGATCTTTCTTGTTTTTTTTACCTGGAGATAGAAAGATATATAAATATTTTGAGTGAAAAAAATATTTTTTCATTTCCATAATCATTGTTTATATTTTTCTTTTAATTTTTTTTCTTTCATTTTTTTAAGAAAAGATCTAAAATCCGAGCCCCCTGAAAAATACGGGCTTGGGAGGAATTACCCCCCCCCCCCCCCCCTTCACTTTTCAATAGGTTTGATGGCAGGACCCGATTTCGACAGTCTAGAGCAGCGCTTCTCAACCTTTATGAGACCGCGGCCCGATAAATTATTTTTTTATAAGATGAGGGCCCGGCCCCAACACATTTACTCGTAAATACCTTTAAAATTCTCTAAGTTCATACATTAAACTAACATAAGTATTAATAATTAATCATGACATAATCATAAAGGGCATTAGTATATTTATGTATACGGTGTGGCATGTTGATAAATATAAAATTATATCGATCACTGTTATCGATCACTGAACCCATGAAATCGCGTAGCATATTGTAATCTCCTCACATCAACATCATTAAATTAATGTGTGCTGATTTTCATTGATATATCCCATTCTCATCACCAAGGATGTATAATATTATTCAGTATAATATTATTGTATTATTAAATTGATTTTACTGATGTTGGTTTGATAAAAAAAAACGTCATTGAGAGAGAAAAATATTTATCCATTGTAATTCACCACAGAAGTCAGCCGAGCAGTCTCTGATTCATATTAAAATTTAAATGCGGCTTGGTCACTGATATTTGCTACACAAATGTTATTAAGGCGTTCTGGTTGAGCTTTTCGACACATTCACGAATAATACATTATTCTCCTTGGAATATTACCACTATAAAATATTTAATCATAAAAAATGCTTAGGAAACTAAAACTACAAATTCCAAGAGAATCTCTCGCGGCCCGCTATAATAGAAGCCAGGTCCCGGTACCGTGCCTAGGCCAAGGCTGTACCTGAAGCATTGTAGGTGGCCTTGCCTAAGCACACTAGGGCCCTAAGCACAGCATTCTTTCACCCCCGCCCACCGGGCCTACTTTTCACAAAAGAGAAAAATAAAACAGACAAAAACAAAATCTGATATATATGCAGCACATGACTTACCTACATCATACAATGACTACTTTCACGTTGAAAAAACAGTGCTTAAGATCTACAGCACAATGTTGTTAAAGTTAAATTGTGCATTTGATGCTTTTCCCGATGACAAGTAAAACTATTTTAAAGTACCCAATTAACTTATATTTCAGGGAACTCTAAATTGACAATTATCACTATTGATAGCATCCGCAATAAGCAATGCCCATATATATATTTTAATAATTAATTCATCAATTTGGCGACATTTTCGTTAACTTAGCGTCATTTTCGCAATTTTAACGATATTTTCGTCAATCTGGGGGCGAAATATCGCTAAATTCACCAAACTTTTTTCATCAACCGTTATAGGCCAACAGAGAAAAAAATCTGATGTGGGCAGCACATGACTTTCCCTGCAGACTTATATACACATTCTCTTATTTTAATTAAATTTAATTCACTATTAATTCAATTTTCATTATCATTTGGTAACTGGACTCATTTTCAAAGGTGGCGTAGAGAAAAAACAAAAATATCTCGAGAACGGCTAATCCTAGTGTAATGGGATTGGTCTTATTATTTTCTTCGTTGAAAATTACGTATAAAACAAGAATTTAATGACTAAGAATTTATTTCAGCATACGAATTTTTTTATTTTAGATTTTGTCGATTTTTGCGGGCCGTTTTGCAAAAAAAGGCAGGTTATTTTTTCCGAATCATACCAAAATCTAATCAGCACCAGGGTTACCCACAAGCGACTTATCTACCAAATTTTGTGAAATTCGGTCCATTAGATTTTGAGCTAGAGTGGATACAAGCTTTTGCGGGCCATTTCGCAAAAAAAGGCGGATTCTTTTATTCCGAATCGTACCGAAAACTAATCAGCACCAGATTCGCCCACAAGTGACTTACCTACCAAATTTTATGAAATTCGGTCAATTAGTTTTTTAGTTAGAGTGGATACAATATCTGCACAGACAGACAGACACACACACAGAAGTCACGCTAAAAATAGTTTTTTCGTATTCTAGAGGTCTCGAAACGTGTAGATCCGTCAAAAACTCGAGTTGTGATTTTCGGCATGATTCCAATACTTTCCCTATACATTACCATGTATTGCAGGGAAAGTAAAAGCATGTCTTATATGGCGACTGTTGGCGAATTGTTAGGCGTAAAAAGACAAAACGATTTCACAAAATATATTTTCTCGTGATTGGAAAGAATCCACCAGAACGATGTTAACAGATGTATTGCGTAGTATTACATACGAAAAATGAACATGTTTCGCAATAGTTACCACTTTCTTTTTAATTTTATGTGACTTTTTTTTTATATAAATTTATTTGAAAAAGTGCACTATTTCGATTCATGTTAGCGTTTTAAAGTTCGTGTCAATTATTTTCTAATGAAAAATTACATAATAAATGATTATTTACATAACATTATGGAAGGTTCTGATTATTTGATGGTTCCTTTTTAAATTTCATTCGAAAATTTGGTGGAGGGGGTGTTCTGAACATTCGATTGCGTTTAAAATCAGTACGCTTCCAGTATTCACCTATTATGATTTTTATACCAAATTTCATTCGAAACGCTTCATTCGTTCGTGGGATATCGTCTCCACACACACACAGACAGACATCGCCTAAAAACGTTCGATTCAAGTTCAAGGATGGTGTACTCGATCCACGCCACAATTGAATTAGTATTACGCAAACCGGAATTCAGTACCTTTGGCAATTTATAAGTCCAAACAGAATGGCTTATACATACTGATGTGCAAAATCCTTATCAAATGGCCATTGATATTTAATTTTTATCACGTGAAATCAATAAAGATTGCGAAATCTTTGACGTCAAAATCCGAAACTATTGAAAAAGTATCTTCTCTTAAAAATGGAACGGACTAGATCCACGAGAATGCTGTTAACAGATTTTTCGCATAATATTTCATGTGGAACGTGAACATATTGGATGATTCTATAACTACTTATGTATGTCATTTTTTTAATAAATTTATTTGAAAAACGTGCAGTATCTCGAAAATGGTTCGTGCTAACGTTCTAAAGTTTGTGTCATTAATTATCTAATGAACAAAATTACAAAATAAATTATTATTTATATAACATTATAGAAGATTGTTTTTTTTAATTTTATTCTAAAAAAAAAAAAAAAATTGGGAGGGGGGGTTTGCAGATTCGATTACGTTTAAAAACAATAAGGTTCCAGTATTCACAAATTGTAATAATCGCACCAATCTGCGTTCTAAATGCTCCATTCGATTGTCAGGTATCACAAACGCACATACATACATTCGCAAACGCAATACATACGCAAACGCACATACATACATGCATACGCAAAAACGCACATACATACATACATACGCAAACGCACATACATACATACGCAAACGCACATACATACATACGCAAACGCACATACATACATACGCAAACGCACATACATACACATTTCGCGAATGCACATACATACATACATACACATTTCGCGAATGCACATACATACATACACACACACAACACCTCAAAAACGCTCTATTCGAGTTCAGAGATAAGTGATTCGAATTCGAATTTTCGACACCCATTACAATACTTTTCTTATACATCACACTTTGTATGCAGGGAAAGTAATTGAGAGTTATTTAAAGTGTTAGGTACAAAAGTGCAATGCAATCTTGAAGAAAGCAACAGCTAGTACTTAATTTCAACTTTCCCACATTGTGGCATGGATACACGAGGCAAGAAAAGGGCTTAGGATCCCAAAACGGGCTTAATATCTAACAAAAAATATCTGAAGCGGGCAACACATGACTTTTCCTACATAATACAACGATTTTACTTCTTCCACAGCGAAATAAAGGTGTACAATAATCAAGACACAATGCGCTCAATTTCAATTTATAAATTGAAATTGGGCGCTTTTGACAACTTATCACATCAGAATGCAACTGGCATTTAATTAATATCTCGTGAAATGAATAATAATTGACGAATTCTTTGGAATCAAAATACAAAACAATTACGGAATGTAATTTCTCTCGTGGAGGGGACGAATTAGATCCCGGAGAATGATGTTACAGACTTGTTGCATAATATTGCATAGAGAGCGCGAACCCATTGGACAATACTACTTTTCTAATTTTTTTTTTTTTCAGTAAATGTATTTGGAAAATGCGCAATATCTCCAGAATGGTTCGTGCTGTCGTTATAAAGTTTGTGTCATTCGTCTTCTGTTGAAAAATTACGTCTAAAATGATTATTTGTCATTGAAGATTGAAGGTTTAAGGTCTTGATTTTTTAATGATTTTCAAAAATTCATCCGAAAATTGAGAAGGGGTTAGGAAGTCTTCTGATGATTCGATTGCATTTAAAATCACTTGGGTTCCAATAGTCACTGATTGTAAAAATCGTACCAAATCCCGTTTAAAAAGCTTTTCTTTCGTGAAATATCGCATCCATAAACTCATGGGCACACCCACTGCAACACACACAGATATCACCCCAAAAACGTTCGATTCGAGTTCAGAGATGCTTTAAACTAGTTTTCCCGTCGAAAATTCGAAATAGAATGTTCGATCCCGTTACAATACTTTTCCTATGCATTATACTATGTATATATATAGGGAAAGTAATACACATATTTGAGTGTTATTACTGTAATTTCTCAATCAAATGAAAGCAAAAGCTATTTGTGTATTGCTGCAGTATTCAAGATAAATAAAAATCAAGTAATACCATTTGTTTACTAATCTAATATCTAATATCCAACCATTTGTTTACTAATTTAATATCCAACCATATGTTTACTAATTTAATATCAAACCATTTGTTTACTAATCTAATATCCAACCATTTCTTTGCTAATATAATATCCAACCATTTGTTTACTAATCTAATATCCAATCATTTGCTTACCGAAATTTACTAATCAAATATCCAACCAATTGTTTACTAATCTAATATCCAATCATTTGCTTACTAATCTAATATCCAACCAATTGTTTACTAATCTAATATCCAATCATTTACTTACTAATCTAATATCCAACCATTTGTTTACTAATCTAATATCCAACAATGTTGCTCTTATTATCGTACGTGCTGAAAATACAGTGAGCCATGCATATCATTTTCATTAAAAACTTAAAGAGGTTCAATGGCTCATAAACCAGTTTGGCATCTCAAGAAATGCCATATTCTTTGTAAGTACGCGGGGTAGAATTAACGCCATGGAAAATGTGAATAAAATGCAAATATAGCCTGCGTGCTGAGAGATGCAAGCCACTACAAGACATGCATGTGCTGCCACGAAAAAATATGTTTACCTTCTCATCGGTAGTATTTGAGAAAGTATTGTTTTCACGAAAATTTTCGATTTCGAGATTTTGATGCCAATATATGTTAGACCTCCTGAACACGTTTTGGTTATTTTTAGAGTGATGTCGGTTTGTCTGTGGTTGATTGTTGGTACACGATAGCGGCCACAAATATTAATGAATTTTCCCGAAACTTCGGCTTTGTTATCGAAAAATCTAGAATTAGATTTAATTGTTTTTAATTCGAACGAAAACTTCGAAATAATATATTTTATTAACATGGCAGCATAGGACAAAATTTTACATAATCACGCATAAAAAGGTTTATTAATGGCTTAATGATCACGATGAGTTTCAATCATTGTGAAAAATAGCCGCGATACAATTATTTTTTTTTTTCGTGACGTCATTATCTCCCCTTGGGGGGACAAGTTACCCGCCCCCCCCCGGGGGTACATGTATGGTATCAATTGAAAAAAATTTTAAAGCTCTTTAAAGTGAAGGGTAACACGCTATAATTGTAATCATTTGGACAGATTCATACCGATTTTTCAAAATTTTTCTTGTAAAATTTGAAAAAAAAAGCTACTAAAAATGGATTCTAGTATGAGAAAGTCGAGCTGAGCTAATTTTTAATATCATTTCTTCATATTATCATTTCTTCTATTATCATTTAATATCATTTCTTCATAATTTAAAGTTCAAAACAACCAATATTTGAAATAATTAAAAAATGAACTGCTCAAATATTGCAGTATTAAAACGTTTTTAACAACATGTAATTACATTTAATAATACCCCATCCCCCTAAATATATTTACAGTGGTACTACAAAATCAACGCCTTCAAATTCAGCATATTTTAGCCCTAAAGATCCACTAACGTTGGGCTAAAATTAAACTAAATAAAAGAAATTAATTAACAAAGCTCCAATAGATATGATAAAAATAAAATTTGACCTGCCTGAATTTAAAAAACACAATCTTATTATTAAACAACAAAATATTAAATATCACTACGACATTCTTACTAAATCATTACATGTTTCTAACGAAAATTAATATTTATTAAATAAAATTATAAATAATGTGGTAGTTATCACAATAAATTATTAATTCCCAGTGTCAGACCTGCAGTAATATAAGAAATTGGTGAAAATATAAAGTTAATTCTCAACACCTAAACCCTTAAACGGTAAATTATAAAAGAGAAACCGAAACAAGATAGAAAATATATATATATAAAGTAGCGATATTTCTGCTGTCATTGACATGCTTATTTTTTATAAATTTAACATGCTTAGTTCTCGTTCGAATGATATTTTTTCAAACAAAGAACTTGGCATATTCAAATAATCATGAAAAACAGTATAAAATAAAAATAAAATAAACAAATCTTGGAACGCGCAGACGATTTCCATTTCCGATGTAAACACGCAAGCATCGCTCGTACAACGCAACCAGTTCAAGGTATGGCAGCCAGGTAAGATGCAATAACACGTGAATCCAAGAAAATGTTTTGAAAGCAACTTTCGAATAAATGCTACAAGAGACAAGAAATATATAACTTACATGTCAATGCTGCATTAATCCAATTGATTGAAAATCGATGAGTATCAATAAAAAACACGATAAAGTCCGGTAAACAAGAGTTCCTTCGATGCACGAGCGAAGCGCGCACGCTTTCCTTCCATATGAGTCATTCGACTCGCCGAATGTGTTGTAACAAAAATCGACCGTCGCGCATGCCTAGTGCGCAGTTTTACTATTTCCGGCGAGCGATTGCTAGGAGGTGTAATTTCTACTACGTTTTCTCCGTAATCGTGCAAGTGCTAGATTTGGCGATAACCGTTTTCTTTTTAGCTGTTGAATGAATTGTTTATTTGTTTATTTATTTTTTCTTCTAATCGTTAGTGTGTTTTCCTTTCGTAATATAATTGATTTGAAAATATCTTTTAAGAATTTAAAAGAGAGCAAATTTGATTTCAAAAGCATTTTTCTTGTGAATCAAATATTTGAAATCGGTTTTAATTTCACTCACCTTTTTAGTTGATTTTCGTTCTTTAATGAACCTGAAAATCTCCATGCTCCATAAGCACTACAAACTACATTTAGACAAATAATCTTTCAAAGTACAATAATAAAAAAATCTGATGTGGGCAACACATGACTTTCCTTATATAATGCAATGAATATACTACTTTTACAGTTAAAAAAAAATGTTATTCTTATAGTAGATACTTATATTCTTTCCAAGATATTGAATTTTCGACAATGAGTCGTCATTTTCATTGATTTAGCGTCATTTTTATTCATTTGGCGAGAATTTTGCTAATTTGGCAACAATTAAATTGTCGCCAAATTGGCGACATTCCGCAAAATACGTCGCCAAAATCTCGCCAAGCGTTATGGACAGAGAAATAAGTTATTCTTACAGCAGATAAATGACTATTGGCGTTCAAATACAAAAGTATTACTCAGAGCATCTTTTTTCATGAATGGAACGAGCTAGATCCACGAGAATGATGTCACCCAATTTATCGCATGGTATTACATATGAAAAGTGAACATGTTTATCAATAGGAAATATTTTTTTTAATTTTATATGACTTTTTGATATTTTTTTTTAAAAATGTACAATATCTCGAGAACGGTTCGTGCTAGCGTTTTAAAATTTATGTCAATCGTTTTCTAATGAAAAGTTACATAAAAAATGTCTATTTGCGTAACTTTATTAGTGGTTTTGATTTTCTGACAATTTTTTCAAAATTTCATTCGAAAATTAGGGGGGTTTTGAACATTCGATTGCGTATAAAAACAATAGGCTTCCAGTGTTTACGGATTGTGATTTTTGTACCAAATTTGGTTCAAATCGGTCCATTCGTTCGTCAGTTATAGTCTCCACAGACCCACTGACACACACACGCACATACTTTCACACACACACAGACATCACTTCAAAAATGCTTGATTCGTGATCAGGGATGCTTGAAACGTGCTCTCCCGTCGAAAACTCGAATTCGAATTTTCGACCCCGTCACAATACTTTCCTTATACATTATGTATATAAGGAAAGTAATATAGCATATTTCCATCCATAGAGCTCAATTTTTCCATCGTAAAAGATTTCTTTACAGAACATACAATTTTTTTTTTTGCCCTAAAAAAAATCTCCGTTTAAAATAAATTTTTGTTTTATACAAATATAACTTCCTTTCCGTTTAAAAGTTGAATAGAAAGAACAGAAAAGTTAAATATGTGTCCAATACTAAAAATGTTCATTTATATGTATAAAATCAGACCTGAACTGGTTCCATATTTAAAGAGATAATGCACTATTTTTTATTTCACTTTCTTTAATGTTTTTAATTTTATAAAGTTTTGATAGATATCACCAAAGTGGACGCTTTTCTATAAAATATATATAACGCTTTTCTATAGTCATAATTGTAAAACAAATTTGATTTAAAAAATATTTGTTTTTTACTTTCCCTGCAATGCATAGATATGTAAATGAAAAGTAAACAATATATTTCCTACTTTAACTACGATACATAGCATATATAAGGGGAAAATATTTTTTCTTTCTACTTTCCAGTGTGTAGAATGTGTAAAAGAAAAGTAAAAAAATATGCTTTTCACTTTCACTGTCAAACAATTTCACTTATATAAAGCCAAAAGCATCTGAACCGGTGAGTGTAAATGGAAAATAAAAAATAGACTTCTTGCTTTGCCTACAAAGCACATAGGGAATGCTTTGCCTACAATGCACAAGGAAAATATATACCTCTTACTTTATAATAGATAGTACATATAAAGGGAAAGGAAAAATTGTGATCGAAAAAATAAGAACATAAATCGAATACGAAGATTTAAATACTACTGCTGAAATCAAAATACTTTTAAATATAGGAGGGGGGGATCTTGGAAACCTCATTGAAGATTTTTATATAATTACAAACTTTTTTTATTACAAATTGATAAAAATTACCCAAAGGAAAATACCCGAAAATGCATTTCGGAAAAGTTAATGAAAAAATAAAAATAAAATAAAAATTAAAAAGTGTAATACATGGCCAAAATATAAATATTGTTAAATTGTAAATACATTAATTTTAAAAAAGTGCCATTTAACACGAAAACTACTGAAAATTGGAAAAAGGAACTCCTGAAAACTGACAAGAATAAAAGACAAAACTGCAAAACTTACAATTCCAAAAATGAATTTATTTAAAAATCTAGGACGACAAAAATGGCAATGTTTGATTTCCTTTAAATGACTATCAATATTCTATACAGGCTATATGTTAAATTTCTTTCATTAGAAATATAAACTTTCTGAAATGTTTATATAACAAATAATTCTGAATAAAAACACTGAAAATATGAATAAATATTTGAGCATAAAAAGTCATAAGTCGTAAATATTATTTATGAAAAAATATGCAAGAACATGTTGAAAGTTGGCCACACATTTTGAAATAAAACAAACTGAAAAATCAAAAATAAAGACTTTTTATTTTTATTTTATTTTATAGGTAGAATATATGAAGACTAAAAAGCAAAAGCATCGTAAATGATTTCAAATATTGAAACAAACAAATAAAAAAATAAACAATATAAATATTTTATTAATATAAGCATTAATAATATAAACAATATATTGTATTAAGCTATATAAGCGTTTTTAGCCAGAAAATTTCGAAAAACAACTATAGGTTTTTAAATAAAAGAAACAAAATAAAAAATAATAATATAAACTTTTTATTATTTAATTAATGCGCAGAACAAATGAAATCTAAGAAAACCCAAAAACTTAGAAAAAAAAGTGTCTACCAATACTAAAACAAAATGCACAAAGTAGAAAATAACCAAAATAGCCGCAAACATTAATGTAAAATAAAAAACATTAAAACAAGCAATAGAAGTTTTTATATGAATTGATTCCTAGAATACAAACAGGCTAAAAAACGTGAAATTTTCGAAAAATAGCGACAAACATTGAGACTAAATAAACAAAATTGAAAAACAAGCTAAATAAACAAAGAAAAAAATGTAAATATTTTTCTGGTGTAGTTTTGCTCCATTATATGGCATCTATTGAGCTGCTGTGGAATTCTTAAAATTTTAGAAATAATTTAAATCATTTTGCTAGTTTCCTTTTATCAATTTTTTGCAAATATTTATTTTGGGTTTAAAATACTATTAAATTAAGTTCATTTTAGTTTTAATTTTTTAAACTTCAATGGCAATACTATATTATTCTAAATTCTATTTAATCATATTGTCTTTTTCAGACATTAAATTCTTTAAAATTGTCTGCCTGTACACAATAACTATGTAAGCACTATGTAAATATTTTTTCTACATTCATTGAACACTATTGATGCTGACATTTTATTCTCTTAAATTGTTTGCTTGTGCGTATTAACTATATTAAATTTTGTTCTACATTACTTTATTGGTGTTGACATTTTATTCTCTACAATTATATGCCTGCGCGCATTGATTATGTTAACTTAAATTTTGTTAAGCATTTATAGGACACTTTATTAATATTGACATTCTATTATCTTAAATTATTTGCTTGTGCGCATTGACTATGTTATGTTAAGCTTTGTTCCACATTTATTGGATGCTTTATTGATGTTGACATTTTATTCTATAAAATTGTCTCGAAATCAATTTTTTCAAGAAAACTTTCCATTTCAGGCATTATCTATTCCATACTAACAAGCGCATAATGAGATCGAAACCAGTCCGCAGATGCTGTTATCTGCAATGAGAGCGCAAACCTAACTTTTTCTATTCTTTTCTATAATATTAGAAATTAGAAGTATATATTTTGCAACATTATACAGTTCGCTGCTTGCCACGCTGACACCAAATGTAAATTCCGAAGTGAATGTACACTTATCAAAAGCTTCCAAAAACTATCGTATATTTTAATGTTTTTCTAGTGAGGAACTCAATTTATTTACGGAAGCAAATTCCTCCAAATGGAAAAGATCTAAATTTAATATTTGACTTCGCATGAAAACGGAATTCAATTGATTCGCTTCGGAAAGAATAATAAAAGTGAAATGGTTCTGGAAAAATTCGTTAAGTGCCATAGTTCCTCTAAGTTCCAGAACCGTCTTATTTTTCATATCAAATCGATAAATCATGAGAAGTTGAAGAATGGAATATGAAAACTTATTATTTCTTTAGAAGAGTATTTCAATATCTTCTCTAGATAATTTATAACTTGAAAAAGATATGGGTTTTAAAACTGTACAGGTATAAAGAAGAGAAGGCTTAAATACACTTTTACCCCCCCCCCCCCTAAAAAAAAATGAAGAAACAATTTAAATAGATTATGTGACTAAATATTTTAGATTAGAGGTCTTCACTGCTCAGGATATGAATACAAGCTTGCGCCCCACCCAACCTTGGACTGGGTTGGGTCGGATTTCTCCAGGGTGGCTACAAAACCTGGAATTCAGGGAAATCAAGGAAACATCAAGGAATATCAAAATGCTGAAAAAATCAGGAAATTCCTAAAAAAAAAAACTGTAAAATTAGGGAAATTGGAATTTTTTTGGTAATCACAGCCAGTGGTTGGAAAAACTACTTTATTATTCTAGTGATCTACAACTACAACTACAACTACATTATGACAAATGTAGTTAACTACAACTACAACTACTTTTTTTAAAATGTAGTGACTACAAACTACTTTTAAAATGTAGTCACTACATAACTACTTTTACAAGACGAATTTTGTTCAGTAAAAGTAGATAGTGATGCATATCAGGGAATTTTTGAAGATATTATCTGAAAATCAGGGAAATATCAGGGAATTTTTTTATCTGTGATCCTGTTGCCACCCGGTTCTCTTAGAAGTTATCCGTCCGTAACGAGTTTCGTGTCGGATGGGGTTGAATGGTAGAAAAATTTATAAATGAAATGTGACAAAGTACATAAAATTATTTTATAGATTTAAGCTGTGAACAAATACTTGTTTTGAAAGAAAGTACCTTTAACTTTAAACCCAACTTTAATTTAAGTTTTCTTATACAAAGTTAATTAAATCTCCAAAATATCGCTCAATATTCGAAGTTTAAACACAAACTAAGATTTATATTCACGGAACCCTCCTAGAGGGGGCGTTTCCAAGGTTAAAATCCCGCCCTTTGATTGCAAATACTCAGTGCCACCGACAAACATAATGTATCGTCCCCGCCCCCCCCCCCCAGTACTACCCCTATTTTACAAGTTATTGACTTTTTTCATACATTTTTATACAGCCCGGGCCTTCAGCAACGCATCCAAGGTATTTAGAAAGAAGCATCCTTTCGTAAGCCACCCCTTCCCCCTGACTTTTTTTCATACATTTTTATACAGCCTTGACTTTTTCCCCTTGACTTTTTTTCATACATTTTTATACAGCCCGGGCCTTCAGCAACGCATCCAAGGTATTTAGAAAGAAGCATCCTTTCGTAAGCCACCCCTTCCCCCTGCGGGTGCGGTATCCCCGTGGTTTGCGCGCTAGATTTGCACGCTGCCACAAATGCCGCCGTGTTCATGCGGAGTACGATCACGTTAAACATGTGGGTCCGTAAGTCCTTCCGAGAGGTTGGTGGTAGGGGAAGGAGGGTACGGTCCCTGTGGATGCCTCCCCCACTGGGTTCCGGTCTAAATTGGGTGGCACTTCCCGGCCGTCCATACAGTTACCTTACACCTTTCTGGTAGGTCGGACGGTCTGGGTCTCAACAACAACAACCCCTTCCCCCTGTCGGCGGCTCTATAAATATAAGCATCCGTGCACTGTTTTTCTTTTTAGATCTCTCCAGTGCCGAAACTGATACTTACAGTGGACCAGAATTTTGCTAATTCCTATGGTGACGGGCAAATTCAGCTTTACCAAGCAGCCGGCAAGTTTTCTTTCTGCCATTATAGGTATCAGCTATTCCACGTTGAAAAGAACGAAAAAATAAAAAAAAACAATTAATGTATGCTGGTCTTTCAATGGAAGCCCGATCCTAAGATCTATAATAAGAAATATAGTCAAACGTCCATTATTCGTATTATAAGAGGAATCCAAAAACAATCAGATTATTCAATCAATCGATATAAATACATTAGGTATCTTAGATGTGGTAAGGCTAGGTTCGAAATATCCAAAGGTTCGAATTAACTGAGTTTTACTTTATATAAATAGCGAATATTGAGGTGGACTTCAAAAATAAGTTTATAGCCGCAACAAAAATATTTTCGCTCCTGCAACACACTGTGGAATTTCAATTCCTTGGGGGTTATTGCTCCCAATCTACAGTTGTGACAGTTCGTTTCCGGCCTATAGGCCAAATTCCTACGAGGTCTGTCTCTACGGTCTATCCCTGGTGCCTGTTTACTTGTTACTGCATGGGCTCAATGTAGATAAGGTAAACCGATTACAGCTGGGCTCCTACTTTGTAAAGCATGCGGTTAGGATAGTAAAGTTATCTGGTAAAATGTTCGTTCTATAATTAAAAACACACATCGGTAATTCCTGGCTTACGGGCCATTCAGGACTGTATAACCAGACAGGGGCCACCAGGTTGAACTGAGTCCCCCCCCCCCTCCCATCCAAGAGGTCGTATCTACGCAAATGGCATACTCAGCCCTTCTGATAAAAATATTCAATTTTAGTAGTGATATGATATTTCATCCAGCATATTATCCAAATTTTGCATGATAAATTGCTTTATAAACTGCTTCCATGATAAATATTTTTTTTTTATAAATTGCTTTGTTTTGTGCTCAAATAAGAGATTTTTTTGTTAAGCTGAATTTGTAATTATACTGATGATCAGCAATTTATTTCCATATTTTATTTAAGATATTTAAAAGTTTGAAAATTAAATTGACAATAGTATTTGAGTAACTTTGTATAATTGCGGCGTTCCCTGTTGTACAGTAAAGAGTCAAAATCAATTAATGAGTAGCTATAGAACATGCATTAACTTGCATTAACTTCATTTTTTTTTCGATTTATTAAAAGCTTTGCTACTAGATGATGCTTATATTGATTGAAATTATTATATAATAATTCAATTGTAATAATTATAATACTAATATTGATGTATAGCAGCTAATAAGAATTTTCACAATCAACTACTAATTTACAAATATAGCTATACAATTACTATTTCTATAGCTATATTTGTAATACTATACCACTAATTACTATACTACTAATTTACAAATATAGCTATACTATTACTATTTGTATAGCTATATTTGTAATACCATACTACTAATTACTATACTACAAATTTACAAATATAACTATACAATTACTATTTGTTTAGCTATATTTATAATACTATACTACTAATTACTATAATACTAATTTACAAATATAGCTATACAATTATAATTTACATGAATTGAAATACATACAATAATAACTATTATAGTTTACTGATGCTAATGAATAACAGGCTTTGTGGTATATGAACTTTGACTTAATAACATACAATAATAGTGGTCCAATAATAGAAAGAACCGCATTCAGTTATAATTAAAATATTTTTAGTATTTATAATAGAACAATTTATATAGAAATAAAAATGTAATGCTTTAATATATTCCTCTTTTTAAATTTCATCCCAGCCCCTCTTGTTTTATAAAAGCATTACTTCCCTTTTTAACACTTTACAACGTAGTTGAAAAGTGTTTATGACTTTGTTCATTCTGTCTGTCTGTCTGTCAGTTAGCACGATAACTGTCGTAAAAATAACTTCATCAAAATAAAATTTTAGTATGTTATTCAGACGGTCTGTGGGGTCTATGGGAATATAAATGAATAATATCACCCAATTAGATTTGAACTGAAACCGGGTTGAAAAAATTAAATGCATTGAACCCTCTATGGGACCTAATTTTTCAAATATTTTTTAAGCGAATTTAAAATTCACAAATTGCTTCAAAAATTTTAGGAAATATTCAAATTATCCCATAAAAAATATAAAAAAAATTTCAGCAAAATATATTCGGTAGTTTTTGAAATAAGTATTAAAATAATAATTACACCAATTGTATGAAGAGATCACATGACCATTATATAAAGAGATCACGTGACCATTATATGAAGAGATCACGTGACCCACTTCAGAATAAAATATGACATCCATCTTGTGCCAAAATCGTAATTTTTAAAGTTCTTTTTAATTTATATTTACTGCTGTGTCCATCCTAAAACCGCTTTATTTTTGCTTAATTTCTGTGCATCAATGTTCTGAAACAACGCAATTACAATATATTTGAGTTTAAATGATCATCAAACTTTAATTATTTCTACAACGAAGCCTAACATTCACTTATGGAGATTGTAAACACATCAAGCCGTAAGATGAGTTGTATAAGAATTGCTGAATTTCTTTAACGCAAAATTATTTAGCTCTGGAGTCTGGAATATAGGTGGTATGATTGAAATATTCATTGATATCGCATGGAGAAGCAGACGATTTTACAGCATTGCCTTTTTCGATGAAGTTTTAAGCATGGAGTTAGAAAGTACTTTTACCTCCATGTTTTTAAGTAAAATGAATTATTGCAGTATTGTGATGAATGAAAGGAATATAATAAAAGTTTATGAATGAAATTTTTACTGCTTTTTCTTAGAGAGCTAGCTGGGCGTTATATTTCAATAACGTCATTTGAATAAAGTTCATTTTCTTTCGATGAAATTTTCAAATATAATAAATTATTGTAGTATTGTGATAATTTTAAAAATATTACCGCTGAATGTATCGCATTTTAGAGATGTTTAAATAAAATTGTATTGCAGTTGGAAAGTGTTTAATAATCAATGCTTTATGAATGACTGATCTTTCTTGTTAACACTTTACAACACAGTTGAAAAGTGTTTATGACATTGTGTCATTCTATCTGTCTGTCTGTCCGTTCGCACGATAACTGCCGTAAAAATGACTTTATCAAAATGAAACTCTAGTATGTTGTTCAGGCGGTCTATGGTATCTATGAGAATATAAATGAATAATATCAGCCAATTAATTTTAGACTGATTGGTCTAATTGATTTTAGAATTGACCAATTAATTTTAGACTGACTTAGGTTGAAAAAATGAAATACATTGAACCCTGTGGTACCTAATTTTTCAAACATTTTTTAAGTGAATTTAAAATTCGCAAATTGCTTCGAAAGTTTTAGGAAATATTCATATTATCCCATAAAAAATATGAAAAAATTTCAGCAAAATATACTTGGTAGTTTTTATGATTTTAAGTTTTTAAGTAAAATAAATTATTGTAGTTTTGTGATAAATGAAAGGAATGGAATAATAGTGTTTGAATGAAATGTTTACAGCTTTTACATAGAGAGCCAGGCGATGTATATTTCAATGACGTCATTTGAATAAAGTTCATTTTTTTTTATGAAATTTCTAGTTTTCAAATATAATGAATTAATGTAGTATTGTGAAATTTTTAAAAATATTACCTCTGAATGTATCGCATTTTAGAGATGTTTAAACCAGGTGATTTATATTTCAATGACGTCATTTGAATAAAGTTCATTTTTTTCGATGCAGTTTTAAGTTTTCAAATATAATAAATTAATGTAGTATTGTGATAATTTTAAAAATATTACCGCTGAACGTATCGCATTTTAGAGATGTTTAAATAAAATTGCATTGCAGTTGGAAAGTGTGTCATAATCAATGCTTTATGCATGATTGGTCTTTCTTGTTAACACTTTACAACATAATTGAAAAGTGTTTATGACTGATTCATTTCTGTCTGTTTGTCTGTCTGTTCGCACGATAACAGCCGTAAAAATGACTTTAGCTCTGGAGTCTGCAATATAGCTGATATGAATGAAACATTCATTCATTTTACATATAGAAGCAGACAATATTATAGTATTGCATTTTTCGATGAAGTTTGAAGTATGGAGTTAGAAAGTACTTTTACCTACATGGTTTTAAGTTGTTAAGTAAAATAAATTATTGTAGTATTCTGATAATTTTAACAAGAAAGATCAATCATGCATAAGCATTGATTATGAAACACTTTCCAACTGAAATGCAATTTCATTTAAAAATTTTTAAAAAGTGATACATTCAGTGGTGATATCTTTTATATTATCACAGTACTACAGTAATTTATTATACTTAAATATTTAAAACTGTATCGAAATATAAATCATCTGATTCTCTATGCAAAATCAATGAATATTTCATTCGTATAACTTGTATTCCAGACTCCAGAGCTAAATAATTTTGTGTGAAAAAAATTCAGCAATTATTATGTAACTCACCTTACAATCGCTTGAGATATTTGCATTCTTCATAAGTTAAAATTAGGCTTCGTTGAAGAAATAATAAAAGTTTAGGGATCATTTAAAATCACAACTATTGTAATTGCATAGGCACGGAATTTAGATACACAGATAATACACAGATACACAGATAATATATGTGTGTGTGTGTGTGTGTGTGTGTATTCAAAGTATTGGAATCGCACCGAAGATCGGAACTCGAATTTTCGAAGGATCTACACGTTTTAGGACTTCTAGAACACGAAAAAACTATTTTTAGGAAGACGTCTGTGTGTGCAAGGGTCGAAAGCCCAGACCATTCGACTCGTCCAAGGACTTAGAGCAACTCAATGAATGGCCGGGTGTGTGCAAGGGTGTATTTGTGTATGTTTCTGTGTGTCTGTGCGGATCCACTCTAATTGAAAAACTAATGGACTGAATTTCATAAAATTTGGTAGATATATTTTTTGTGGGAAATCCTAATGTTCATTAGATTATAGTACGATTCATAATAAAAGAATCTGCCTTCTTTGCGAAATGGCCGGCAGAAATTGCCTTTATCCACTCTAGCTAAAAACTAATGGAACAAATTTAACAAAATTTGGTGTATAATATTTCAATGACATACAAGTGATTTATAGACCAAATTTAACAAAATTTGGTATATAAATCATTTGTAGGTTATTCTAGTACGATTCGGAAAAAAGGAACGGGCTATTTTTACGAAATGGCCAGCAAAAATCGTTAAATATAAAAATAAAAGACTACGTGTTCTCAATTATATCAATTAAATTCCTATATTATACGTGATTTTTGACAACAAAAAGAATAAGACTAACCCCATTACTCTAGGACTAGCCGTTCTTGAGATATTCTAGTTTTTTCGCGTTTTCGCTACGCCACCTTTGACAATAAGTCCAGCTATCAAATGAGAACCAAATTTAAGTTTAACGTGCAATTTCAATGTCATTTAAAATACTTATGGCTGTTATTTTGTGCAGATAAACTCAAATTATTATTGAAGAAATAAAAAGAACGTGAATATGAGTCTGCAGGGCTGCCCACATCAGAATTTTTAACAATATTACAACAATGATTTATAGAAGTGAACGGGGATTCTTTGCAGGCCATTTCGAAAAAAATGTATGATCTATATTTAAAGATCCACCAAATTTTTGTCAAATGAAATGTTCAACAAATTTAAACTGTGTACCAAATTTTAACTCTCTAGGACGTAGGAAAGTGCATTAAAAATGCATCAAATAAGTATGTCATGAAGAATTATATAAAATTAAAAAAAAAATTTGAAAAATTGTTATCTACCAAATTTATTTTAAAATGTGAAGCCTCTCTCATATACAAAATGATTAAACTTTTGGAAAGATATTTATTATATAATATATCTCTTTTTTCTTTCTGGAGGATATCCCAAAAGTCAGAATTTAATTAAATTTGTTTTTTTCCCTATATTAAATAATTTTTAATTTAAAAAAAACTAAACATATTTTACTGAAATTTTTTTTATATATTTTATGGGATAATGTGAATATTTCCTAAAAATTTCGAAGCAATTTGTGAATTTTAAATTTGGTTAAAAAATGTTTGAAAAATTAGGTCCCATAGGGTTCAATGTATTTTATTTTTTCAACCCGGGTTCAATAAAAAACTAATTGGGTGATATTATTTATTTATATTCCCATAGGTCCCACAGACCGTCTGAAAAACACACTAAAATTTCATTTTGATAAAGTCATTTTTACGGCAGTTATCGTGCTAACGGACAGACAGACAGACAGACAGACAGACAGAATGAACAAAGTCATAAACACTTTTCAACTATGTTGTAAAGTATTAAAAAGTCATAAACACTTTTCAACTGTGTTGTAAAGTGTTAAAAAGTCATAAACACTTTTCAATGTTGTAAAGTGTTAAAAATATCGCTGCTGAATGAAAGGAATGGAAAAAAAGTTAATGAATGAAGTATTCACTGCTTTTATATAGATTGCCAAGCGATTTATATTTATGACATCATTTGAATAAAGTTCATTTGTTTTCGATGAAGTTTACAAATATAATAAATTATTGTAGCATTGTGATAATTTTAAAAACACCACCGCAGAATATATCGCATTTGAGAGATGTTTAAATAAAAGTGTATTGCAGTTGGAAAGTGTTTCATAGTCAATGCTTTATGCATGATTGGTCTTTCTTGTTTTATTTTCTAACATGAGAAAATACTTAATAACTGTTAAAATATTATTTTCACTAAAAACGTTTTCAAATAGCTGCGTAATTGGCTGCCATCTGTACTATGCAGTTGCACTATGTAAAAAGTAAACATAACCTTGTCATTCTCCAGAATTTGCCGGTATTGCGCAACTGTATTGAATTCAATATCTCTTTCCGTCCTGATATTCTGCAAAGAAAGCACAATGTGCCCTTGAATGGTTCTCCAAGATGGCGTGGGCGTCTATATTTGAATACGTATCACCTTAACTCACCTTCGTCATTGCCCGAGAATTCTGTTATGACACGCTCAGCTTTGATGACATCCGTCGTTCGTTTTCATTCATAGATCATGTTGCGGTTTCGTTTTTGACGTTTTCTTTGCCCTCTATTTGCTTTTCATGTTTTCGTCGCTAAGTGCGTGGTTTTCCCTCCTAATGATAGCTACTTTTAACCCACTAATTTCCGGTATCGAAGTCGACTCGTGGAAAAAAAAAATATATATTGATTATGAATTCCTGTTTGAAATCAGACACGAAGTAAATTATAAAAAACTTATTATACTAATTTATGAAAAATATATTATACTATCAAAAAATTATTATATACTAAATTTATTATATTTATCAAAAATTATCAAAAATTTATTATTTATAATTTATTATTACGCTACGCTTCGCCAAGTCTAACCTTCGCCAACTCACAGAGCTCGCTTCGTGAGCGATTTCAAGCCAAACTAAAATTTAAATCGATAAACGGTTTATTTCATGGGATTACCCCATTAATTCTCTATAAATGTACAAAATTTCAGATTTTTGTATGCTATAGTTTTTGCAAAAATTCGTAGTTTTGCTATTGCTAGTTTGTTCAGGACGCGAACTCGCAGCTCAAGTATTTTGTCTTTAACATCAAATACTTCTTCGACTACAAATAAATATTTCTTCGACTGCGGTGGCAGGTACTTTTCACTTTCCTTATATACATAGTATAATGTATAAGGAAATTATTGTGACGGGTCGAAAATTCGAATTCGAGTTTTCGACGGGAGAGCACGTTTCAAGCATCCCTGATCACGAATTGAACATTGTTGAGGTGATGTGTGTGTGTGTCGAAAGCCCAGGCCAGCCGACTCGTCCTAAGACTTAGAGCAGCAAGGTGGATGGCCGGATGTGTGTGTGTGTTGTTGTTGTTGAAACCCAGACCGTCCGACCTACCAGAAAGGTGTAAGGTAACTGTTTGGACGGTCGGGAAGTGCCACCCAATTTAGACCGGAACCCAGTGGGGGAGGCATCCACAGGGACCGTACCCTCCTTCCCCTACCACCAACCTCTCGGAAGGGGATGTGTGTGTGTGTGTGTGTAAAAGTATTTGCGTATGTGTGTGTGTGTGTGTGTGTGTGTGTCAATGGGTCTGTGGAGATGATATCTCACGAACAAATGGAGCGATTCGAATGAAATTTGATACAAAAATTACAATCCGTGAATACTTGAAGCCTATTATTTTTAAATACAATCGAATGTTCAGAAGCCCCCTAAATTTTCGAGTGAAATTTTGAAAAAATCATCAAAAAATCAAAACCTTTAATGAAGTTACGCAAATAAACATTTAAAACAATTGATATAAACTTTAGAACACTAGCGTGAACCGTTCTCGAGATATTACGCATTTTTCAAATAAATTTATCAAAAAATTCCATAAATTAAAAAAAATATTAACTGTTGAGAGATATGCTTACTTTTCATATGTAATATCATGCGATAAATTGGGTGACATCATTCTCGTGGATCTAGCTAGTTCCATTCATGAGAAAAGATACTTTGGGTAATACTTTTGTATTTGAACGCCAATAATCATCTATATGCTATAAGAATAACTTATTTCTCCGTCCATAAGGTTTGGCGAGATTTTAGCGACGAATTTGGCGGAATTTCGCCAACTTGGCGACTTTTAAAATATTGCCAAATTAGCGAAAATCTCCCCTGGATAAAAATGACGCTAAATCAATGAAAATGATGACTAATTGACGAAAATTCAATATCTTGGAAAGAATATAAGTATCTACTAGAAGAAAAACATATTTTTTTATCGTAAAAGAAAGTCATGTGTTGCCCACATCAGATTTTTTTGATTATGACTTCCTGTTTGAAATCATACATGAAATAAATTATAAAAAATTTATTATACTAATTTATCAAAAATATATTATACTATCAAAATTTATTATATGCTAAATTTATTATATTTATAAAAAAATTATCAAAAATTTATTATTTATAATTTATTATTACGCTACGCTTCGCCAACTCCAACCTTCGCCAACTCACAGAGCTCGCTTCGTGAGCGATTTCATGCCAAACTAAAATTTAAATCGATAAACGGTTTATTTCATCGTGTTACCCTATTAATTCTCTATAAATGTACAAAATTTCATATTTCTGTATGCTATAATGTTTGCGGTACGAGACAGAGAAAATCGATGGACAAGCCGATACGAAAGAACATTTTTCACTTCAGAAGTCATAAGAAGTAAAATATCTCGTAAATAACATCGAAATTTTTAAAAGTGCTCCGTCCTGCAAAAATTCAACTATGTAGGTATCTACCTGCAAAAATCCGTGGTTTTGCTATTGCTAGTCTATCCTGGGACGCGAACTCGCAGCTCAAGTTTTTTGTCTTTGACATTAAATATTTCTTCGACTGTGATGGCAGCTACTTTTTACGTTCCTCATATACATAGTATAATGTATGAGGAAAGTATTGTGACGGGGTCGAAACTTCGAATTCGAGTTTTCGACGGGAGAACATGTTTCAAGCATCCCTGATCACGAATTGAACATTGTTGAGGTAAGGTCTGTGTGTGTGTGTGTGTGTGTGTCAGTGAGTCTGTGGAGACGATATCTCACGAACGAATGGAGCGATTCGAATGAAATTTGGTACAAAAATTACAATCCGTGAATACTGGAATCCTATTGCTTTTAAACACAATCAAATGTTCAGAACCCCCCTATATTTTTGAGTGAAATTTTGAAAAAATCATCAAAAAATCAAAACCTTTAATGAAGTTACGTTAATAGAAATTTAAAACGATTGACATAAACTTTAGAACGCTAGCATGAACTGTTTTCGAGATATTGCACATTTTTCAAATAAATTTATCAAAAAATCCCATAAATTAAAAAAAATATTAACTGTTGAGAAATATGTTCATTTTTTCATATGTAATATCATGCGATAAATTTGGCGACATCATTCTCGTGGATCTAGCTCGTCCCATTCATGAGAAAATTTACTTTGAATGATATTTTTGTATTTGAACGCCAATAGTCATTTATCTGCTATAAGAATAATTTATTTATCCGTCCATAACGCTTGGCGAGATTTTGGCGACGAATTTGGCGGAATGTTGTCAACTTGACGACTTTTTTTTTTAATTCTGCCAAATTAACGAAAATCTCGCCAAATGGATAAAAATGACGCTAAATCACTGAAATGACGACTGATTGACAAAAATTCAATATCTTGAAAAGAATATAAGTATCTACTATAAGAATAACCTGATTTTTTTTGTTACTGTAAAAGTAGTAAATTTATTGCATTATATAAGGAAAGTCATGTGCTGCTCACATCAGATTTTTTAATATAGAGAGATATGTATTTATTATTGACTAGCAGATACGCTCAGCGTTGCTCGTTATCTACAATATGTAAATTTTAGAGGCATTCATTTTGCTTGGAAAAAAAAAATGCCAATAAAATGTTGGATCTAATTTGTCTATTAAGAAAATCTGATGTTGACAGCCCATAACTTTCCCTGCATAATGCAATAAATGCACTTTTTTTTGAGCGAAAAATTGATGTACAAAATGCACGGCATAATGTTTTGGGAATTAAATTAACATCATATTGGCATTTTTGGAAAATTAGCACAAATGGAATAACTTATTCATACTAACCTGCAAAATTCCCATCAAAATGCAATTGATATTTAATTAATATCCCGTGAAATGAATGACTATTGGCAAATTCTTTGACGTCAAAATATAGAACTATTATAAAAATTATTTTCTTCGTGAATGGAATAAACTAGATTCTGCAGAATGGTGTTAACAGATTGCTTGCATAATATTGCATATGGAAAGTGAACTTACTGGATGGTGGATGATACTTACTATAATTTTTAATTTTATGTCATTTTTTTTTCAAATAAATTTATTTGAAAACGTGTAATGTCTCAACAACTTATGCTATCGTCCTGAAGACTGTATCATTTGTTTTCTAATGAAAAATTAAGACTGAAATGTATATATATGTATCATTAGTAAAGGTAGTGATTTTTTAAAGATTTTTTTTTTCTTCAAAAATTCATTCAATAATGGGTGGGTCTTCGGAGCATACGATTGTGTTTTAAATCAATAAAATTCCAGTACTTATTGGCCATAATTGCACCAAATTATTTTCGATATTATCTGTTTGTTCATGATATATCGCTTCCACAGACTCGCGAACACACACACTAACTTATACATTAACATACATACGAGCACACACACACACACTAACACACTAACACTAACATGCACACATACTTACTAACATACACACGCACACTAACATATACACTAAAATTATAAAATTATACGCATATATTAACATACATTTGCACATATGAACATACAAACACATTACCGCCTCAAAAACGTTCGATTCGAGTTCAGAGATGATTGAAACGTATACTTACGATGAAAACTCAAATGAGAGACAGAGAGAGAGAGAGAGAGACACTAACTTATACACTAACATACATACATACGCACACACTAACGTACACACACACATACTAACACTAGCACACACACACACACACACTAACACACACACACTAACATACACACTAAAATTATACGCATATATTAACATACATTCGCACATATGAACATACACACACATTATCACCTCAAAAACGTTCGATTCGAGTTCAGAGATGATTGAAAAGTATCCTTCCGTTGAAAACTCAAATGAGAGACAGAGAAAGAGAGAGAGAGAGAGACACTAACATACATACATACGCACACACTAACGTAGACACACACACACACATACTAACACTAGCACACACACACACACTAACACTAGCACACACACACACACTAACACACACACACTAACACATACACACACTAACACTATGTTAGTGTTAGTGTAGTGTCTTCAACACTAACACTAACATACACACATACATTCTAACATACACACTAACATTAACACACACACACTAACACATACACACACTAACACACTAACAAACATACACACATACATTTTAACATACACACGCACACTAACATACACACTAAAATTATACGCATAAGTAGGGGATTAGGGAGAGTTCAGCGCCACTTCAGAGGCGGTGAATCCCTATACTTTAACATGGGGAACCCTCCGAGGCCAGAAAATGAGTGCATCAACAGAGGCGGTGGTAAAGTCCCATGCTTTAACATAGGGGTTCTCAGAAGTCGGTGTGAGGCAGCACAGTTCCATAAGGTGACGTCACAGAAGAGAGTGGAGTTTATGACGTATATTGTTTTTTCTGTTTTTTTTTGTTTTTACTAACAAAATTTCGTAAATACAAGTTTTTTTTTCTTATATTTTTTCGCAAATGTAAGTTTTTTTCTTATATTTTTTCGCAAATGTAATTTTTTTACTTTTCAAAAACCACACTTGTGCTGTTTTCTCTATGGAAATTAACATAGGTTTTCACACTTGTGCTATTTTTTAACGTTTTTTCACAAAAAACATACTTTTTACTAACAAAATTTCGTAAATACAAGTTTTTTTCTTAAATTTTTTCGCAAATGTAAGTTTTTTACTTTTCAAAAACCACACTTGTGCCGTTTTCTCTATGGAAATTAACATAGGTTTTCGCACTTGTGCTATTTTTTAACGTTTTTTCACAAAAACGCGATTTTTACTAACAAAATTTCGTAAATGCAAGTTTTTTTCTTATATTTTTTCGCAAATGTAAGTTTTTTACTTTTCAAAAACCACACTTGTGCCGTTTTCTCTATGGGAATTAACATAGGTTTTCGCACTTGTGCTATTTTTTAACGTTTTTTCACAAAAACGCGATTTTTACTAACAAAATTTCGTAAATGCAAGTTTTTTTCTTATATTTTTTCGCAAATGTAAGTTTTCTACTTTTCAAAAACCACACTTGTGCCGTTTTCTCTATGGAAATTAACATAGGTTTTCACACTTGTGCTATTTTTTAACGTTTTTTCACAAAAACATACTTTTTACTTGTAAAAAACTAACAAAAACGCGTTTTTAAAGTAGCAGAATCGCGTGAATTGGTGTTTTAAAGTAGCAGAATCGCGTGAATTGGTGTTTTAAAGTAGCAGAATCGCGTGAATTGGTGTTTTAAAGTAGCAGAATCGCGTGAATTGGTGTTTCAAAGTAGCAGAATTTCGGGAATCTCGGGAATTTCGGGAATCTCGGGAATCTCGAGAATCTCGGGAATCTCGGGGATTGGGTGTATGGGAGGGGGTATGTTTCCCCAATCCTTTCGTCTTGGATTTCAAAATTTAAATGCAGTAATGTCTCTTTAAGAAATTAGATGCTGTTAGAAAAATATATATTTTTTTTAATTGTGGTCCCACCTCCACCCGGTGTATAGGATACACCGCCACAATCTCTATTTTTTTTCTTTCTTTTTTTTTCCTTCTTTCTCTTTTTCCTTTTTTTTTTATTTTTTTTATTTTAAAATGTCCGTAGGCATAACTTGTAATGCCGTCCTCGAGTAAATATCTTTTGTCATCAATGGGTGACAAAGCCACCTTGTTCTGGCATACAGTGAATAGTTTATGATGGCTACTATCAATTCTAATCTGTTCTTCCATGGTAGGTCTAACACTCAACAAGCACTGTCTGTAGTCATTGTGTGTAATTTTGCGTGCAACCACATGTGTAGAAACACCTTTAGCTCTTTTCTTTTCTCCAGCAGATGATAGAATAGAGTACATTTTAGGTCTAAGTCCTATAAACTCTTGAATGGGGGTTGAATTCAATTCATCTTTAAAATATCCAATACGCCTTTTATTGTCTTCACTGAAGAGGGGATGATCCTTGGGATAGTCAGAAAAATCATACAGGTGTTTATGTTGGTTCATATCTTCATAAATATCAGCAGTTTGGATTTCATAAGCCAATGAATCAGTATCGGTGAAGAGAAGCGAAGCTTTTTCACCATATTGGCTTTTAATATGTTTATAATGAAACTCATACATCAGGAGTTTAGATAACTCCAAGATAGCAAAGCCAACGTATATAGGCCGGTTCATTAAAATGCAATTCCTTACACGTTCAACACCCACCAGATCTTCGCTAAAAATCCTGATAGCTCTAAAAGCTGGAGATGCCACCACCTTCAGGGCCCGCTTTGAAGAATTCACTAGTTCAATATTCACTCGATTTCGAAGATTCTCCATCGTTTTTCCAAACACAGCGTTATTAAGCAATTTAAAAAAGTCTTTCTCAAAATTAGTCTTTGCCTTCTTTCTTTCTTCTGTGTTAAATTGGATGTATTTCTCCAACCAGGTCTTCTGATTAAATTTTAAGGTCTTGTGAATTTTCTTGAGTCTTAAACCTAATGATAGGTATAGCTGAAGGTTACGATAGTGAACAATATAATGTTTCTTGTCATGCAGATTGGGTACTAATTTCGTAGTACTAACAAAATGTCCATGATGTAACTGTTGAACCAGTCGTTCAGCATAGGGGGAAAGCATTTCTCGTTCAATCTTCATCCTTTCAGGGGCTAGAGGGTATTCATTATGATAATCATGTAAGGATTCAGGATACTCCAGATCCACTTCAAATATATAGCCCTCTTGGGTATTATCCTTTAGACTCATTATCCAGGATTCATTCAAATTTTCTGTAGATACCCATTCAAAGCCACCATAGGGCAGTGGTTGAGACATGGCCCAACCATATAGGTTATTAGCATCAAGATAGATAATGTGCTTATCAGGCTTAGTAGAATCGTAATTTTCCAAATAACGATTATTAGCCTCGGATCTACGCTGACTTATCATACATATGCCACCGCGGATTCCACGTTCTATAAACAGTAACATATTTTCATCTGTGAGTAGTTCTAGGGTTTGCTCAGTCATTTTTAAAGAGGCCTGCCAAGCCAGTCCAGGGGCGGTCATCATATGGGCGGCATCTAAATCATAGTTCTTCTTGCAAATTTTTCGAAAATTCTCAAATACATCGGCTAACAGTAGCACATCTGTTTTCACATACAGGTCGTGATATTCTCCCAAGTTCTTTATGTTAAAGGTATCCCATACAGTTTGGGCATGCCGATAATCTTCACTCTTAATATCTTCGCCTTTAATATCATTATGGAATGCAGAAGGGGGAGGGAGCACATTTTCATCAAATTTTTGAAACGATGTCATATAGCTATAAGGATATACTCCTTTCCTAATAAGAGCATTCTGTTGTACTATATCAGGGAAATGTTCTCTGAGAATATGAAATTCACTCAAGTCTAAATTGGAAACTAGCTTTTCCAGGGAAGCATTCAGAAACTGTAGGCTATCAATAAATTGTAAACAGACACGGGGCCCCTCTTTCTTTGAAATCTTAAAAGATATGTATTTTTCAATATTAGTGACAATCACATCAATTTTATGGTCTTGCAATTTCCCAAAACTCAGCATAATATGATGAGAGTCATAATTTTTTAAATTATGAAACACTACAGGGATATTAATACTTTGCCTATAGTTAAGATTACAGGCATTATGCAGGGCACCTCTATAGGCTCCAGTCACGTGATTGTGATCACGCACACGATCTGTTTTCAGTTCACGATGGCACACGTTACAATGGGTAGCTCTTTCAAAGTCAACTTCATTCTCTTTAGTCATTCGTAGTGGTCTAACATAACGTAATTTTTCTCCAAGATACTGTTTCTCCATTATCAAGTTGTTAAGAAAATGATTCACAGGGTCGATACCTCGATACACAGTAGCTTGTTTCAGGCATTTTCCATCAGGCCCTATAATAACATAAGCATATCCACAAGGTTCATGAATCGCTAGTCTATGCGTGTAAGATCTAATATTCGAGGGTTTAGTAGTGTCTTCTTTAACGATCAGGGCTTCAAAGTCAGCATAAATGATGAAAGGGATGGAATGCTGATACTGTTTGTTCGTGAATTGGAGATATTTCTGATCTTCCGAGGGCATTTTAATGCGCTGAGGTGCATGTTCTTTACAATATTGAGCATGATCTTGCAAAAGATCGTCTCTGCTGTAACGATGTAAACATCTATAACATATATATTGGGCTCCATTGTGCTTAGTTATATCTCCCAGCAAGCGTGACATATTCCTTATGAGAGTATAGTGTTGCTTATCTTCATCACTAATCAACAGGAGATTCACACAGTCTTCATCTTCACGTTTGGATATATGCAAAGGAAAAATATCTTCATCTTCGTATCCATATACATTTATTCGTATATTATTCAATTTTTCAATCTGAGGAATCTTCACAACTGAGATAAGGTATTGAATATCTCCAAGTTTAATGTCATTTTCAAAACTTTTATAATGTGACACTCTTTCAGGCTTATATTCACGGAATATATAGTATTTGTGGGCTAATAGGCACCACACCAGGCATTTCTCGTCTTCATTTCGAATATTGAGTAAAGCTTTCTTGGCTGCAAGTTTTGTTGGCAAAGGTATATAGCTAGAAGCTGCAAGAGGCTTATACTTTGCACAGAAAACATCTATCTTTCGCATCTTTTGTAAAGTCCATCCAGATCCTCGACTAACAAATTCTTCGAATAACTTCAATATTTGAGAAAAGGCTTCTTCAACATTGTTGGGAGGGGTATCATCACGAAGTTCTGTCACAACATCTGTTCTAAAATATGAGCTGGATACCTCTTGGCCATTTGCAATGTCACGAATAAATTGCACATCTGCAATAAGATACCACTTAATAGATCTGTATGCATCAAGTTCGTCTTTTAATATCTTCAATAGCTGAGGGCGAATCTCATCAAAACATAGCATAAGATCCCTCTCTACACTTTCAGTAGGTTCCAGAGTGTGTACAGAGAATACATCTAAACCCTTCTTCTTCTTCGCTGCAATCTTGGGGCGCTTATTAGAAGTTGAGACTAAAGCAGGAGCTTTTCTCTTTTTAGAACCGCGTTCAATGCGCTGGTGGCGCAGGGCGTCACTTTTCTTGCTGAATATAAGTTCACAATGCTTGCATTTCACACCATCCTTCAGATGAAGTAACAGGTGGCGCTTCAGGTTATCTCGTCTAGTAAACTGTATGGAGCATTGAGTGCATTCAAACACTTTAACGGGAGAATGTGTATTCGCATGTCTAGCCAAGTCTTCCTTACGAACAAATGCACGTTCGCATACTTTACATCGATAAGTCAAGGCATCATCGTCAGAATGAATCTTCATATGTCTTGCTAAGGCATCTTTTCTAGAAAACTGCATTTCACAAGTAGGGCACACCTGCAAAAGATAAAAAAATACAAGACTTTAGTATAAACATGCTATTCTCGGTAACAATGTAATACATTTCAGATGTATATAAAGTAATTGCTAACCCATTATACTATCCCCATTAGAAATAATAAAATTCCTGAATTAAAGAATATATCCATATACAAGACATTTCATGTAAAACCCCAATACATTTAATTAAATTCATAAAAACACTCATTAAAAAAAGTTGTTACGCATCATAAAAATACAAAGTTTAATAAAATGAGAGAATAAAATCACATTAAAACAAGTACTTACATGCCCAATCCTGTTCAAAGAGGGTGCAATACGCACGTCAGTAACGGTAGGGATAGTACCTCCGATATTACTTTCTAAAGCAAACATACTCGCAGAGCAACTTCAAACACGACTTAACAGCACGAAACTCACAACAGAAATGATAAAATCGCTGCTTAAAGACCACCTACATCCATTCATAAAAAATAGTTCCTGGTGTATCCTTCCGCCAAGGTCACCCCAAGGTTATCTCTAAAGAGTTCTTGGTGTATCCATCCGCCAAGGGCATGCCTAGATCACGTGATAGTTATATCACGGTTATCGTTAAACTTGCAACACACGAATGTAATTATGCACACATCCGATAAAAAATAAACAATTCATTCAACATCGCAATCGATTATATCCTTTTTAATAATCGTAATCGATACATTAAATAAATTCACATCTTTAAAAAAATAGATTTTAATAAAATAATGAAAGAAAATCCCTTTGCGAGACCCCTTAAAACCTCCAATCCTTATGTAATACAACAGCGCGCTATCCCTTGCAAGCATAAAAAACCCCGAATAATATACTCCTCTCTCCCCCTCCCTCCCCGAGACACCAACACTCACTTCACCACACGTTAAACGTAACCCATAGCAACCGGAATCCATAATAAAACATTCACCTTCACCCCCAACGTACATCCAAATACACAGTCATTCAACGTGAAACCCGTAATTTTACAGCAAAACGCACTTTACAGGGATTCATAGAACAAAAAATCATAAAAAATCAACAAATTCACCCAGAAACTAGCTAAAACCCTCAAATTACTTATAATTATCATCTACATATGCTATATAACCATTTATAACCTTAAAAAGGTGAGTATGCTAGTAGTAAAGAAAGGGGCGTTCACCAACAAAGGCGGAGCAATGCGGAGCGCGGAGCAAAATGGCGGCCATTCCGCATTCTGTGATCCTGGACGGGGGTGTAAAAGGGGGAAAACTAAAAAAAAGTGGGGGTAAAAATTTTGGAGAAACTTTTTGTCGGGTGGCAACGATGTCGTAGTCTTGTACGAGGGGTTGAGGGGGAAATAAATTTTTTGGAATGGGATTTTTTTCTAAGTAGGGAAGAAACTTTTTTCAGGTTGGCAACACCTCCGCCTCTGCAACGAAGGCGGAGCAGTATCATCAGCGTCCCCTAGCGGTAGAAAGGGGTACTAATAGGAAAATTAGGAATTTTGTGAAAATTAATAAAAAATTGAGTTTTTAAAATTTTTTAAAAACTTTTTTTAATTTTACCAAAATATGACATAGAGGATACTTTCTGGAAATACCAAAAAATATTTATTTTTTCTTTCCAGAAACTATTTTTAGGCGGCCTTGCTTCAACCGCATTCTGGCGAACGCCCCTTTCTTTACTACTAGCATACTCACCTTTTTAAGGTTATAAATGGTTATATAGCATATGTAGATGATAATTATAAGTAATTTGAGGGTTTTAGCTAGTTTCTGGGTGAATTTGTTGATTTTTTATGATTTTTTGTTCTATGAATCCCTGTAAAGTGCGTTTTGCTGTAAAATTACGGGTTTCACGTTGAATGACTGTGTATTTGGATGTACGTTGGGGGTGAAGGTGAATGTTTTATATTGGATTCCGGTTGCTATGGGTTACGTTTAACGTGTTGTTGTTTGTTGTTGTTGGTGTCTCGGGGAGGGAGGGGGAGAGAGGAGTATATTATTCGGGGGTTTTTATGCTTGCAAGGGATAGCGCGCTGTTGTATTACATAAGGATTGGAGGTTTTAAGGGGTCTCGCAAAGGGATTTTCTTTCATTATTTTATTAAAATCTATTTTTTTAAAGATGTGAATTTATTTAATGTATCGATTACGATTATTAAAAAGGATATAATCGATTGCGATGTTGAATGAATTGTTTATTTTTTATCGGATGTGTGCATAATTACATTCGTGTGTTGCAAGTTTAACGATAACCGTGATATAACTATCACGTGATCTAGGCATGCCCTTGGCGGATGGATACACCAAGAACTCTTTAGAGATAACCTTGGGGTGACCTTGGCGGAAGGATACACCAGGAACTATTTTTTATGAATGGATGTAGGTGGTCTTTAAGCAGCGATTTTATCATTTCTGTTGTGAGTTTCGTGCTGTTAAGTCGTGTTTGAAGTTGCTCTGCGAGTATGTTTGCTTTAGAAAGTAATATCGGAGGTACTATCCCTACCGTTACTGACGTGCGTATTGCACCCTCTTTGAACAGGATTGGGCATGTAAGTACTTGTTTTAATGTGATTTTATTCTCTCATTTTATTAAACTTTGTATTTTTATGATGCGTAACAACTTTTTTTAATGAGTGTTTTTATGAATTTAATTAAATGTATTGGGGTTTTACATGAAATGTCTTGTATATGGATATATTCTTTAATTCAGGAATTTTATTATTTCTAATGGGGATAGTATAATGGGTTAGCAATTACTTTATATACATCTGAAATGTATTACATTGTTACCGAGAATAGCATGTTTATACTAAAGTCTTGTATTTTTTTATCTTTTGCAGGTGTGCCCTACTTGTGAAATGCAGTTTTCTAGAAAAGATGCCTTAGCAAGACATATGAAGATTCATTCTGACGATGATGCCTTGACTTATCGATGTAAAGTATGCGAACGTGCATTTGTTCGTAAGGAAGACTTGGCTAGACATGCGAATACACATTCTCCCGTTAAAGTGTTTGAATGCACTCAATGCTCCATACAGTTTACTAGACGAGATAACCTGAAGCGCCACCTGTTACTTCATCTGAAGGATGGTGTGAAATGCAAGCATTGTGAACTTATATTCAGCAAGAAAAGTGACGCCCTGCGCCACCAGCGCATTGAACGCGGTTCTAAAAAGAGAAAAGCTCCTGCTTTAGTCTCAACTTCTAATAAGCGCCCCAAGATTGCAGCGAAGAAGAAGAAGGGTTTAGATGTATTCTCTGTACACACTCTGGAACCTACTGAAAGTGTAGAGAGGGATCTTATGCTATGTTTTGATGAGATTCGCCCTCAGCTATTGAAGATATTAAAAGACGAACTTGATGCATACAGATCTATTAAGTGGTATCTTATTGCAGATGTGCAATTTATTCGTGACATTGCAAATGGCCAAGAGGTATCCAGCTCATATTTTAGAACAGATGTTGTGACAGAACTTCGTGATGATACCCCTCCCAACAATGTTGAAGAAGCCTTTTCTCAAATATTGAAGTTATTCGAAGAATTTGTTAGTCGAGGATCTGGATGGACTTTACAAAAGATGCGAAAGATAGATGTTTTCTGTGCAAAGTATAAGCCTCTTGCAGCTTCTAGCTATATACCTTTGCCAACAAAACTTGCAGCCAAGAAAGCTTTACTCAATATTCGAAATGAAGACGAGAAATGCCTGGTGTGGTGCCTATTAGCCCACAAATACTATATATTCCGTGAATATAAGCCTGAAAGAGTGTCACATTATAAAAGTTTTGAAAATGACATTAAACTTGGAGATATTCAATACCTTATCTCAGTTGTGAAGATTCCTCAGATTGAAAAATTGAATAATATACGAATAAATGTATATGGATACGAAGATGAAGATATTTTTCCTTTGCATATATCCAAACGTGAAGATGAAGACTGTGTGAATCTCCTGTTGATTAGTGATGAAGATAAGCAACACTATACTCTCATAAGGAATATGTCACGCTTGCTGGGAGATATAACTAAGCACAATGGAGCCCAATATATATGTTATAGATGTTTACATCGTTACAGCAGAGACGATCTTTTGCAAGATCATGCTCAATATTGTAAAGAACATGCACCTCAGCGCATTAAAATGCCCTCGGAAGATCAGAAATATCTCCAATTCACGAACAAACAGTATCAGCATTCCATCCCTTTCATCATTTATGCTGACTTTGAAGCCCTGATCGTTAAAGAAGACACTACTAAACCCTCGAATATTAGATCTTACACGCATAGACTAGCGATTCATGAACCTTGTGGATATGCTTATGTTATTATAGGGCCTGATGGAAAATGCCTGAAACAAGCTACTGTGTATCGAGGTATCGACCCTGTGAATCATTTTCTTAACAACTTGATAATGGAGAAACAGTATCTTGGAGAAAAATTACGTTATGTTAGACCACTACGAATGACTAAAGAGAATGAAGTTGACTTTGAAAGAGCTACCCATTGTAACGTGTGCCATCGTGAACTGAAAACAGATCGTGTGCGTGATCACAATCACGTGACTGGAGCCTATAGAGGTGCCCTGCATAATGCCTGTAATCTTAACTATAGGCAAAGTATTAATATCCCTGTAGTGTTTCATAATTTAAAAAATTATGACTCTCATCATATTATGCTGAGTTTTGGGAAATTGCAAGACCATAAAATTGATGTGATTGTCACTAATATTGAAAAATACATATCTTTTAAGATTTCAAAGAAAGAGGGGCCCCGTGTCTGTTTACAATTTATTGATAGCCTACAGTTTCTGAATGCTTCCCTGGAAAAGCTAGTTTCCAATTTAGACTTGAGTGAATTTCATATTCTCAGAGAACATTTCCCTGATATAGTACAACAGAATGCTCTTATTAGGAAAGGAGTATATCCTTATAGCTATATGACATCGTTTCAAAAATTTGATGAAAATGTGCTCCCTCCCCCTTCTGCATTCCATAATGATATTAAAGGCGAAGATATTAAGAGTGAAGATTATCGGCATGCCCAAACTGTATGGGATACCTTTAACATAAAGAACTTGGGAGAATATCACGACCTGTATGTGAAAACAGATGTGCTACTGTTAGCCGATGTATTTGAGAATTTTCGAAAAATTTGCAAGAAGAACTATGATTTAGATGCCGCCCATATGATGACCGCCCCTGGACTGGCTTGGCAGGCCTCTTTAAAAATGACTGAGCAAACCCTAGAACTACTCACAGATGAAAATATGTTACTGTTTATAGAACGTGGAATTCGCGGTGGCATATGTATGATAAGTCAGCGTAGATCCGAGGCTAATAATCGTTATTTGGAAAATTACGATTCTACTAAGCCTGATAAGCACATTATCTATCTTGATGCTAATAACCTATATGGTTGGGCCATGTCTCAACCACTGCCCTATGGTGGCTTTGAATGGGTATCTACAGAAAATTTGAATGAATCCTGGATAATGAGTCTAAAGGATAATACCCAAGAGGGCTATATATTTGAAGTGGATCTGGAGTATCCTGAATCCTTACATGATTATCATAATGAATACCCTCTAGCCCCTGAAAGGATGAAGATTGAACGAGAAATGCTTTCCCCCTATGCTGAACGACTGGTTCAACAGTTACATCATGGACATTTTGTTAGTACTACGAAATTAGTACCCAATCTGCATGACAAGAAACATTATATTGTTCACTATCGTAACCTTCAGCTATACCTATCATTAGGTTTAAGACTCAAGAAAATTCACAAGACCTTAAAATTTAATCAGAAGACCTGGTTGGAGAAATACATCCAATTTAACACAGAAGAAAGAAAGAAGGCAAAGACTAATTTTGAGAAAGACTTTTTTAAATTGCTTAATAACGCTGTGTTTGGAAAAACGATGGAGAATCTTCGAAATCGAGTGAATATTGAACTAGTGAATTCTTCAAAGCGGGCCCTGAAGGTGGTGGCATCTCCAGCTTTTAGAGCTATCAGGATTTTTAGCGAAGATCTGGTGGGTGTTGAACGTGTAAGGAATTGCATTTTAATGAACCGGCCTATATACGTTGGCTTTGCTATCTTGGAGTTATCTAAACTCCTGATGTATGAGTTTCATTATAAACATATTAAAAGCCAATATGGTGAAAAAGCTTCGCTTCTCTTCACCGATACTGATTCATTGGCTTATGAAATCCAAACTGCTGATATTTATGAAGATATGAACCAACATAAACACCTGTATGATTTTTCTGACTATCCCAAGGATCATCCCCTCTTCAGTGAAGACAATAAAAGGCGTATTGGATATTTTAAAGATGAATTGAATTCAACCCCCATTCAAGAGTTTATAGGACTTAGACCTAAAATGTACTCTATTCTATCATCTGCTGGAGAAAAGAAAAGAGCTAAAGGTGTTTCTACACATGTGGTTGCACGCAAAATTACACACAATGACTACAGACAGTGCTTGTTGAGTGTTAGACCTACCATGGAAGAACAGATTAGAATTGATAGTAGCCATCATAAACTATTCACTGTATGCCAGAACAAGGTGGCTTTGTCACCCATTGATGACAAAAGATATTTACTCGAGGACGGCATTACAAGTTATGCCTACGGACATTTTAAAATAAAAAAAATAAAAAAAAAAGGAAAAAGAGAAAGAAGGAAAAAAAAAGAAAGAAAAAAAATAGAGATTGTGGCGGTGTATCCTATACACCGGGTGGAGGTGGGACCACAATTAAAAAAAATATATATTTTTCTAACAGCATCTAATTTCTTAAAGAGACATTACTGCATTTAAATTTTGAAATCCAAGACGAAAGGATTGGGGAAACATACCCCCTCCCATACACCCAATCCCCGAGATTCCCGAGATTCTCGAGATTCCCGAGATTCCCGAAATTCCCGAGATTCCCGAAATTCTGCTACTTTGAAACACCAATTCACGCGATTCTGCTACTTTAAAACACCAATTCACGCGATTCTGCTACTTTAAAACACCAATTCACGCGATTCTGCTACTTTAAAACACCAATTCACGCGATTCTGCTACTTTAAAAACGCGTTTTTGTTAGTTTTTTACAAGTAAAAAGTATGTTTTTGTGAAAAAACGTTAAAAAATAGCACAAGTGTGAAAACCTATGTTAATTTCCATAGAGAAAACGGCACAAGTGTGGTTTTTGAAAAGTAGAAAACTTACATTTGCGAAAAAATATAAGAAAAAAACTTGCATTTACGAAATTTTGTTAGTAAAAATCGCGTTTTTGTGAAAAAACGTTAAAAAATAGCACAAGTGCGAAAACCTATGTTAATTCCCATAGAGAAAACGGCACAAGTGTGGTTTTTGAAAAGTAAAAAACTTACATTTGCGAAAAAATATAAGAAAAAAACTTGCATTTACGAAATTTTGTTAGTAAAAATCGCGTTTTTGTGAAAAAACGTTAAAAAATAGCACAAGTGCGAAAACCTATGTTAATTTCCATAGAGAAAACGGCACAAGTGTGGTTTTTGAAAAGTAAAAAACTTACATTTGCGAAAAAATTTAAGAAAAAAACTTGTATTTACGAAATTTTGTTAGTAAAAAGTATGTTTTTTGTGAAAAAACGTTAAAAAATAGCACAAGTGTGAAAACCTATGTTAATTTCCATAGAGAAAACAGCACAAGTGTGGTTTTTGAAAAGTAAAAAAATTACATTTGCGAAAAAATATAAGAAAAAAACTTACATTTGCGAAAAAATATAAGAAAAAAAAACTTGTATTTACGAAATTTTGTTAGTAAAAACAAAAAAAAAAAGAAAAAACAATATACGTCATAAACTCCACTCTCTTCTGTGACGTCACCTTATGGAACTGTGCTGCCTCACACCGACTTCTGAGAACCCCTATGTTAAAGCATGGGACTTTACCACCGCCTCTGTTGATGCACTCATTTTCTGGCCTCGGAGGGTTCCCCATGTTAAAGTATAGGGATTCACCGCCTCTGAAGTGGCGCTGAACTCTCCCTAATCCCCTACTCGCATATATTAACATACATTCGCACATATGAACATACACACACATTATCACCTCAAAAACGTCCGATTCGAGTTCAAAGATGATTAAAACGTATACTTCCGTTGAAAACTCAAATGAGAGACAGAGAGAGAAAGAGAGAGAGAGAGAAGGGGGGGGGGGAATTTCCGAAAGTGTTCGAATTGAGTTCTGTGGATCTTAAAACGTGTTCTCCCGTCACAATCCCGAATTTAAAAATTCGAGAAAACACGTTCTCCATGCAATAGTATAGGAAAATAAACAGGAAGATAAAAAACAATGAAAGTACCCAAGATAATAAATTAAAAACATGCAGTGGATATCAGCGCATACTTACTCCCAATAATGTTCTCATTAAGAGGACACCAATAGTTTCGGATGAGATTGTTAGCGCACCACTCGGCAATAATTGACTTTAAAACTCCTTAAAAGGAGGATCGTTTTCCTACTGCTTCACACTCAGACGACATTTTTATGAGTCTCCGTATACTTTATAGCGGATCGACGGCAGTAGCGAAATAACAATCTCTAACTGTCAATAAAATGTAATGAGTTATTTGGGTTTAAAACATTGCTTCAGAGTACTTATAAATGTATCTACATATGGAAGATAGGGGTCTCCTATAGTTAAACAAAATCAAAACAATTAAAACAAGAAAGATCGATCATGCATCAAGCATTGATTATGAAACACTTTCCAACTGAAATGCAATTTTATTTAAGCATCTCTAAAATGTGATACATTCAGCCATGATATTCTTTTAATTATCACAGTACTATAGTAATTTACAATACTTGAAAACTTCAAACTTCATCGAAATATAAATTGTCTGGCTCTGTATGTAAAATCAATGAATATTTCATTCATATCACTTATATTCCAAATTCCAGAGCTAAATAATTTTGCGTGAAAAAAAATTCAGCAATTTTTATACAACTCATCTTACAATCGTGTGATTTGTTTACACTCTATATACGTTAAAATTAGGTTTCGTTGTAGAAATAATCAAAGTTTAGTGTTCATTTAAAATTAAAAAAAATATTGTAATTGCGTTGGCACAGAATTTAGATACACGGATAATACGCAAAAATAAAGCGGTTTTAGGACGCATGCAACATTAAATATAAATTAAAATAATCTTTAAATCTTCACACAGAAAGGAAAAATGGATGCCATATTTTTATTTTTATTTTGCAATGAGTCACGTGATCTCTTCATATATCATGAGTGTAATTATTATTTCAATTTTTATTTAAAAAACTACAAACATATTTTGATGAAATTTTATGTACACAATTTACGTGATAATTTGAATATTTCCTAATATTTTCGAAGCAATTTGTGAATTTTAACTTTGCTTAAAAAATGTTTAAAAAATCAGCTCCCATAGGGTTCAAGGTATATCATTTTTCAAACAGTGTAATCCGAAACTAATTGGGTGATATTATTCATTTTCATTCCGATATGTTCTTAATTGGGTGATATTATTCATTTTCATTCCGATATGTTCCTAATTGGGTGATATTATTCATTTTCATTCCGATATGTTCCTAATTGGGTGATATTATTCATTTTCATTCCGATATGTTCCTAATTGGGTGATATTATTCATTTTCATTCCGATATGTTCCTAATTGGGTGATATTATTCATTTTCATTCCGATATGTTCCTAATTGGATGATATTATTCATTTTCATTCCGATATGTTCCTAATTGGGTGATATTATTCATTTTCATTCCGATATGTTCCTAATTGGGTGATATTATTCATTTTCATTCCGATATGTTCCTAATTGGGTGATATTATTCATTTTCATTCCGATATGTTCCTAATTGGGTGATATTATTCATTTTCATTCTGATATGTTTTCATACAGACCGTCTCAACAACATACTGAATTTTCATTTTGATAAAGTCATTTTCACGGCAGTTATCGTACGAACGGACAGACAGACAGCGTGAATAAACTCATAAACACGTTGTTAAGAGCCTTGCTGCCCTAACCGGAAATCAAACCCTGAATCTCCAAACTAGCCAAGCTCTGCCGTTGAGTTATTGGGACGAAATTGTAATCTATTATCGTCGAAGTGGACTCTGTATTCTCCACCCTCTAATGTCAGATTGGCGGGCAACTGACAATCTGACTGGCCACCTCCTACTATTTTTACCTCAGGTTAGCATCCTGTTACTGCTGTTTTGACCTAGGTCAGTATTCTAAGTGGTCTTTATCCTCTTAATCTGAAATCGGCGCTCAATCTTCCAGAGTCTACTGAATCCGTACTAGTCATACTAGGTGTCGGAAACCAAATAAAAAGAATACGTAAAGTATACTATTTTTATTTAATATGATTTTTTTTTTGTTAAATTAAACTTAATATACATGGTCGTAAACTGCTCGTATTCGTGGAACTCATTATTAAATTGTACATTGCATTGTTTGCCGCTATTAACCCTCCAATTATTTATCTTTCGCGAGTTCCGTAAAAGAATATTAATTAATATAATACTAAATTGATTGCACCATTTTAACTTTAACAATAAATCATTTATTAACAACATAAAATACTTAATTACTCAATTACAACAATTATTCATCTTATTAATTATTCCGGCGGAAAGAGACCCTGTGAGACCAGTATTAAAATGCCTAAAATGTCTTGACTACCTGTAAATATTTGAGGAACACATACCTTCAATTTCGGCTTTGACCATAGACCATAATGCTTGCATCGGTAACTCGTACTGGCCGTAATTCTGGGTGTTTGGCTCCATCTCGTACTTCTGATTGCACTGCAAATTGATCTAGCCATCGAAGTCGTTCTCTACATCTCTAGCCACACTCATAGTCGACACATCTTTCTAAGTTTCGTGTTCCTTAATTTCGAGCTGTTAATCTGTTACCCTCATCGCGTCGTGCTGTATTGACCGTTTCTTACCAAGTAATCCGTATATCTATTTTTATCGTCGTTCTTATGTCACAGGTTGTGGCTCTTTTGCATCAGGACTGTCACTCCCCTTTTGCTTTGATTGCCAATCTTCACAACGACGCCACAAGCATTTTCTCCATTGGTTAGTCTTTCCATCCAATGTCGTTACTTCACATTTTCGTAAGAGTTCGTTCGACCCCCTCTGTCTTGGCACCCTAAATTTATGATTTTGGTTGACCCTTGGGTCAGCGCACTGTAAACCTTGGCGTCATTCAGACTGGAAGTATTGTTTGACGTTTCAGACACAATAAATTACTGGCATAAAACTGCTTCACCATAACAAGTGTAAGATCTATTTCTGGTCTCACACTAGGGTCACTCTCAGACCTTAGACATCTTTGCACTAACTTACAGGGTCAATTTGTTCGGGCGCCATTGTAAAGAGCCTTGCTGTCCCAACCGGGAATCGAATTCTGCATCTCCGAACTGGCCGGTCGACGCACTACCGTTGAGCTACTAGGACGAAGTTGAACGCTCTTATCGTCAAAGTGGACTCTTCAATTTTACAACTATGTTGGAAAGCGTTAAAAATGATGGAACTTAATTTTTCAGAGTGTTAGTTTTACTGTCTTTGACAGGTGTAAATACTAGTAGAGTAAAACCCGTTTATTCATTTTGAAATTTTGAAATGTTGAAATAGGGTTAATTAGCGTGGCGAACATGAGTAGAAAGCAAACTATTTAAAGTAGCTATATTAAAATTATGATTTAATTATACTTTCCCCTTCATTCGGTTTTTATTTATCATTTTGCGAAATTCTAAAGATATGCATTTATTTCTACCATATCAAACGAATTTCTCTCTATTTTAAATACGCAGCCTTTAAATTCTCTTTGAACGGAAAGAAAAAGGTCACCCCCCCCCCCCCCCTTACGTATTCTTGAAACTCTCTTTCACAGCAGAAAGAGAGAGAGAGAGCGTGAGAGAAAGAATTCCAAATCGATGTTTTTCGTTTATTTCCGAGAAACAGCCAGAGAAAAATAAAAATAGTAAAATGAAACTGCCGTTCTAAACGGCTCTCATTAACGGCGCACAAATAGCTTCATTAGCAAATGTGAAACAAAAATTAATTTTTTTCCTCGCAAGGTGCAAAAGGTGTATAGTAGCTTTTGTGAAAGCGTGAATTGTTTTCTCTTTGATTGTACTATAGAACTAAATAAACGCGTTTGTGTATTTTTAATTTCTGATGAAATGACGTTTCAATATGTATATTTGTCTGAGTAAAACGACTCTTTGTGTTAAATCGGAACAATGGAGAGAATTTTTTTTTATATAACTGTATTTATAATAAATGTGTAGGGACATTCATAGCAATTCCATACGTAGCAAGAATAGGGCAGTTAGTAACATATTACACCGTAAAACATTTGCAAGCATGTTACTGAAAGTTTCAAGGGAATCCGCTGTGCGTAATGGAGAGTAAGATTCCTGAAAGTTATGATAATATATATATATATATATATATATATACATATATATATATACTTTTCTTTATTTTATATTTTATTTATACATCCTCTTACACATTTGCCTTTCTATCATTGTCCCTCTTGATTGTATATTATCTCTTATACTTGTCTTTTTCGCATTACTGTTATTTATTTCTTACGAATGGCAACGGAAGATCATATCTTTTTCCTTTGTGAATGGCAACACTGGTCTCTTCATTCTAGGTTTCCGAGATCGATAGGTTCGTGTATTTGTTGAGTTAGATTCTAGGTATCCTTTTTTTCCTTTTATTATTTGTTCTTTATGTATGTTGTCCAAGTAGAAATAGTTTATAGATATAATCTATCTATATCTTCAGAAACATATATTTTTTGTGTTTGCTTCTACAAGACACTTGGACTTAAGAAAGAGTTTCGAAGAAGTGAACAAATCCTGATTTAGGCCTAGGCCTTGTCCACGTGTATAGCGTTTGTGCTTGGATTTCGTCTGTTTTTCTTTTATCAATTCCGTACCATTGTTTACTTAAGTAACGTTAAAAGTAGCGTCAAAACTCGATACAAAATACTGATTGATCGTATCGCGCTACTCACTACACTACTTATTACTTTGCTTATATACATAAGGTATAAGGAAAGTATTGTGACGGGGTCGAAAATTCGAATTCGAGTTTTCGACGGGAGAGCACGTTTCAAGCATCCCTGATCACGAATCAAACATTTTTGAAGTGATGTCTGTGTGTGTGTGTGTGTGTCAGTGAGTCTGTGGAGAAAATTTCTCACGAACGAATGGAGCTATTCGAATGAAATTTGGTACAAAAATCACAATCCGTGAATACTGGAAGCCTATAGTTTTTAAACGTAATCGAATGTTCAGAACTCCCCTAAATTGTCGAGTGAAATTTTGGAAAAATCATCAAAAAATCAAAACCTTTAATAAAGTTACGAAATAGACATTTCTAATGTAATTTTTCCTTAGAAAACGATTGACATAAACTTTAGAAGGCTAGCATGAACCGTTCTTAAGATATTGCACTTTTTTAAATAAATTTATCAAAAACAAAATCCCATAAATTAAAAAAAGTATATTAACTGTTGAGAAACATGTTCACTTTTCATATGTAATATCATACGATAAATTGGGTGACATCATTCTCGTGGATCTAGCTCGTTCCATTCACGAGAAAAGATGCTTTGAGTAATACTTTTGTATTTGAACGTCAATAGTTATTTATCTGCTATAAGAATAACTTATTTCTCCGTCCATAACGCTTGGCGAGATTTTGGCGCCGAATTTGGCGGAATGTCGCCAACTTGGCGACTTTTTTAAATGTTGCCAAATTAACGAAAATCCCCCCAAATGGATAAAAATGACACTAAATCAGAGGAAATGACGATTAATTGACGAAAATTCAATTTTTTGAAAATAGCTACTATAAGGAAAACCTATTTTTATTGTAAAAATAGTAAATTCATTGCATTATATAAGGAAAGTCATGTGTTGCCCACATGACATTTTTAAAAGTAGCGCGTTACACTACAAACTACGAGAGAAAGTAGCGACTACTGTAATTTCGCTACTTGTAGCGCGCTACTTCCGACCACTGCATATATACATATTTAAAATAATTAACTTAGCTATTATGGTATAATATAATATTACTCTGCTTTCAGAAAATCGTCATATGATTTAATAGAAAATTCTGTGAAAAATGATTCTCTTGGAAATAAATGGCTGAAATAGTTAAAGGATTTTTCAGTTCTTTGTTCGTTGCAACGGGTGCTTTATTGACAAATAATTTTAAATTGGCCCTCCGTTTCCACATTGTGCAGGTTGTAAAGAACCTTGCAGCCCCAACCGGGAATCGAACCCTAGACCTCCGAAGTGGCCAACCGACGCTCTACATTTGAGCTACTGGGTCGAGATTGCAAGCTCTTATTGTGGAAGTGGGCCTGCAAGGTTCCTTTTCACACAGTAGAAATAGTATAAATTTCCTATATTTTTGGATGGGGACAGAAATATTTTTCGCTTATTACAGTATTCCGTTTCCAGCAGGTTCCGTTTCAAACAGGTGTGATTGCAATTGTAATGCAAGTTGACCCGAAGTATACAGAATAAGAATAGAGGAAAAAGCCTATAGTGGCGCCTCTTACTTTCAGCTATTTTCAAATCTTTTAGACTGGCATATGCGGCACAAATGGAATCCGAAAAAGATTCCAAAGTAACTTCTGCCTTCTTGAGAGAGGTTTTAAGAAAAACTTTGAAAGCAGCTTTGAAGATAAAAGAATCGATAAAAATCCTGAATGGAGAAGAAATCTCATCCATCACGATGCGGTCATCTGCCATGGATATGTGCTTTAGCCACGTTTTTCTTCCCATTCCAGATGGATATGGACCTGCGAACTAGATATTTCCATATTTTTATGTCTACACTAGCACGAATACCCGCCGATGCCCAAAATGTAAGTTGCAAAACACTTATTGAAATTGCAGCGGAACATGCAGCGATTTATTGAAAACAAACAACACTTTAATGATACGCTCGCTTCAAAAATAAATAAATAAATGAAATAAAATAAAATAAGTAAATAAATAACCTGCTGCGTGGACGAAATACACCTTCAATAAGCGTAGGGGCGCGGTAGCCCATTGGTTAGCTCGCTGGAGTTGCACTCGGTAGGCCCGGGTTCGATTCCAGCCACTGCCAAAAAACTGCCGCCGTGTTCACGCGGAGTACGATCACGTTAAACATGTGGATCCGTAAGTCCTTCCGAGAGGTTGGTGGTAGGGGAAGGAGGGTACGGTCCCTGTGGATGCCTCCCCCACTGGGTTCCGGTCTAAATTGGGTGGCACTTCCCGGCCGTCCAAGCAGTTGCCTTACACCTTTCTGGTAGGTCGGACGGTCTGGGTCTCAACAAAAACTTCAATAAGCGTGCGAAGGGCATCTACCTGGGTGTGCGGCCTTAGTTAGCTCAAGCTGGTCTTTAAATCTAAGTTCTAGCATAATTAGGTGCTGAGTTTGGATTAAGTCAGTGAAAGAAGCACAATAGATTGATAAAGTACACCATGAATTCAACCAGTGGCGTCACCAAATGGGGGTTATCACCCCCCCCCCCCTCCAGAAACCCATAGGAACCCACTGAAGGTCGGAGAAATTATATTTAGAGAAATAGAAACAATATATTTGATTATCACCCTACTCCTCCAAACATTTTTCAGGGATGCTACTGAATTCAACCGACAGTTTTAGAAAAGCTAGTAAATGTATTGGAAATTGGGTAACTTTTAAGTTTAAGAAAACATTTGAAAACAAAAATCTGAAAAAATTAGCTGCAAAACCTCATTATCCGATCACAATTCGCTAATAAAAACCTATTCAAAAATAGGGAAAAAAAAGCTTCTTCATCGAGAGAAGTAAAAATAAAAATGTTAATACTATTTTTAAAAGTTTAGGTCTGCTTCAAGTGAAATTTTTACAGAATATTTATAATGACAAAATAACCTTACATTCAAAAAATTAAAATGATATCTCTAAAAATTAGAATATCGTATTTTAAACTACAGTTCCTGTTGCGACAAATGTTTGTTCGTTTATCGCCAATCTTTTACAGAACACATATTTGGGTATTTTTTACATTCGGAAAAATCGTCTACTGGAATAAATCGATTTTGAAGCCGAAATTTCGATCGAATTTCGACTTTTAAGTTCATAACTTTTAAACTGGCGTAATATAAATATTGAAACTGGCGTATATAAAACTGGCGTGGTCAATGGCGTAATCATGCAAATTTATCATTGTGTACCACATCATCGCGTATCATGCAATTTTTTCAAGATGGCCCATAAAATTAAAAAAAATGATTATATATGTCGTTAAATAAATTGATTTTCATACACATACGACATTATGGGTAAAGTTTCACACAGTTTCATTCATTACTTTCCCTACAATGCATGATAATGTATAGGGAAAGTAATCGTGTCGAAAATCGCAATTCGAGTTTTCGATGGATCTACACATCTCGAACACCCTAGAACACGAAAAACAATTTTTAACGTGACGTCTGTATGTTTGTGTCTGTGTGTGTGTTGGTGTGTTTGTCAGTGCAATGTATATATCCACTCTAACCCAAAACTAATTGATCGAATTTCACAAAAGTTGGTAGCTAAATCACTTGAGGGTTACCCTGGTGCTGATTAGATTTTGGTACGATTCGGGAATGAACCTGCATTTTCTTTTCGAAATGTCCCACAAAAATCGTAAAGATCTAAAAAAATAATAAAAAAAAAGACAACATATGGTCAAATGTATACATTAAATGCTTGTTTTATACATAATTTTTTATAACGAAAAGAATAAGACTAAATAAATTACTCTATATGATATGCTTTAGAGATATATTTTAGTTGTTTTTTTTATTTATGTAACGTCACCTTTAAAAATAGCCCAGTCGCCCAATGAAACTGAAAATCGAATTAAAACTGAAAATGGAATCAAAACTGAAATTTGGATTGAAACTGAAAATTGAATTAAAACTGAAAATTGAATCAAAACTGCAAATTGGATTAAAACAGAAAATTGAATTAAAGCTGAAAATTGAATTAAAACTGAAAATTCCGCGTATTTTTAAATCATTTTGTGTCACTAAACTTATTTTAATGAATCATGAAAGAAAGAAAGATGAAATGAATTTGATTCCGTAGGAAAAGTCATATCAGAAAGTCATGCCATGTTGCCCAAATCAGATTTTTTAACACTTTACAACATAGTTGAAAAGTGTTTATGACTTTGTTCATTAAGTCTGTCTGTCTGTCCGTTAGCACGATAACAACCGTAAAAATGACTTTATCAAATTATATTTAGTATGTTGTTCAGTCGATCTGTGGGATATATGGGAATATAAATGAATAATATCACCTAATTAGTTTTGGATTGAACCCGGATTCAAAAAATGAAATACATTGGACCCTATGGGACCTAATTTTTCAAACATTTTTTAAGCGAATTTAAAATTCACAAATTGCTTCGAAAGTTTTATAAAATATTCAAATTATCCCATAAAATATATAAAAAAAATTTCAGCAAAATATATTTAGTAGTTTTTAAAATAAAAATTAAAATATTAATTATTCCCTTTATATGGAGAGATCACGTGACCATCATACGAAGAGATCACGTGACCCACTTCAAAATAAAATATGACATCCATCTTGAAATCGTGATTTTTAAAGTTTTTTTTAATTCATATTTAGTGTTGTATCCGTCCTAAAACCGCTTTATTTTTGCTTAAATTCTGTGCATCTACTTACTGAAACAATGCAATTACAATATATTTGAGTTTAAATGATCATCCAACTGCGATTATTTTTACAACGAAGCCTAATTTTTACTTATGGAGAATGTAAACTAAAAGATGTAGAATGAGTTGTATAAGAATTGCTGCATTTCTTTAACGCAAAATTATTTAGCTCATGGAGTCTGCAATATAGCTGATATGAATGAAATATTCATTGATTTTACACAGAGCAGGACGATTTTTTCGATGAAGTTTTAAGCATAGAGTTAAGTTGCTTGTACCTCCATGGCTTCAAGTTCTTAAATAAAATAAATTATTATAGTATTGTGATGAATGAAATGAATGGAAAAATGTTAATGAATGAAATGCTGCTTTTATATAGAGGCGATTTATATTTCAATGATGTCATTTGAATAAAGTTCATTTGTTTTCGATGAAGTTTTCAAATATAATAAATAATTGTAGTATTATGATAATTTTAAAAATATTACCGAGGAATGTATCGCATTTTAGAGCTGTTTAAACCAGGCAATTCATATTTCAATGCCGTCATTTGAATGAAGTTCATTTTTTTGAAGTTTTAGGTGTACAAATATAATATATTAATGTAGTACTGTGATAATTTTAAAAATATTACCGAAGAATGTATCACATTTTAGAGATGTTTACATAAAATTGCATTGAAGTTGGAAAGTGTTTCATAATCAATGCTTTATGCATGATTGATCTTTCTAGGTTCACATGATATGAATCTAGTGCCAATAATGTTTCGATGTGGATTTTACACGTGAGTACAAATGAATTATTTTATTTGAACCAACAAAACGTCATAGTATAATTTCATGATTCGGATTTTAAACGCAGTGTAAATGAGTGAAAATAAACTATATATTTTTACTTGCCCTACAATACATGGTAATGTGTAGAAAAAGAATTGAAATCGTGACGAAAATCGCAACTCGAGTTTTCGACGGATCTACACGTTTCGAGCACTCTAGAACACGGAAAAACTATTTTCAGCATGACGTTTGCGTGTGTATTGTATGTCTGTCTGAGCAATGAACCCACTGTAATTCAAAAACTAATTGACTAAATTTCACAAAATTTGATAGATAGTCACTTACACTGGTGCTGATTAGATTTTGGTACAATTCGGAAAAAAAAAAAGAACCTGCCTTTTCTGTGAAATGGTCCGCAAAAATCGTTTAAATCTGAAATAAAAGACTACATATACACAAATGTATCGAAATAGACGAAAAAAGCCAGTTACAAGGATGTGGAGCATTATCTAATGGGCAGAATTCAGTAATAAAAGTATTGCAGAAGTCATTCATCTGGCAAGATATGATAATTGCCGAATGACTGTCCTAATCGAAATGATACATTGGGTAGAGCCTGCAGTGCACTCTCTCTGAAAGACAACGAATATTTGAATTCCAGAAAGAATATTACTTTAACAAGCACTGCAGGTGTCGTCGTGTTAGATGTAACTTTTTGACAGGTATTTATTGCCTTTCGTATACGGGTTTTGTTCGTTTCTGGTGTCAATTTCTATTCATTAGACAGTGCTCTACGACTTTGCAATTGACTTCGTTGCCGAGTTCGATCTCCCTTTGTTGCCGAATCCGTTATCCTAACTTTTTAAATCCAGCGCTAGGGGAGCTACAATCCATCTTATTCGATCGGGCACGGTCACTTTACTCTAGATACACCTAACTTTTCAATTCTTCAGTAGGGGAGCTACAATCCATCTTATTCAATCGGACACTGTCATTTTACTCTCGATAAACCTAACTTTTTAAACACTCCGTTATGGGAGCTGTAATCCATCTTATTCGATCGGGCATGGTCACTTTACTCTTCACTCTAGATAAACCTAACTTTTTAAACTCTCCGCTATGGGAGCTGCAATCTATCTTATTCGATCGGGCATGGTCACTTTACTCTTTACTCTAGATAAACCTAACTTTTTAAACTCTCCGCTATGGGAGCTGCAATCCATCTTATTCGATCGGGCATGGTCACTTTACTCTTCACTCTAGATAAACCTAACTTTTTAAACTCTCCGCTATGGGAGCTGCAATCTATCTTATTCGATCGGGCATGGTCACTTTACTCTTTACTCTAGATAAACCTAACTTTTTAAACTCTCCGCTATGGGAGCTGCAATCTATCTTATTCGATCGGGCATGGTCACTTTACTCTTTACTCTAGATAAACCTAACTTTTTAAACTCTCCGCTATAGGAGCTGCAATCTATCTTATTCGATCGGGCGTGGTCACTTTACTCTTTACTCTAGATAAACCTAACTTTTTAAACTCTCCGCTATGGGAGCTGCAATCCATCTTATTCGATCGGGCATGGTCACTTTACTCTTCACTCTAGATAAACCTAACTTTTTAAACTCTCCGCTATGGGAGCTGCAATCTATCTTATTCGATCGGGCATGGTCCCTTTACTCTTTAATCTAGATAAACCTAACTTTTTAAACTCTCCGCTATGGGAGCTGCATTCTATCTTATTCGATCGGGCATGGTCACTTTACTCTTTACTCTAGATAAACCTAACTTTTTAAACACTCCACTATGGGAGCTGTAATCCATCTTATTCGATCGGGCATGGTCACTTTACTCTTCACTCTAGATAAACCTAACTTTTTAAACTCTCCGCTATGGGAGCTGCAATCTATCTTATTCGATCGGGCATGGTCACTTTACTCTTTACTCTAGATAAACCTAACTTTTTAAACACTCCACTATGGGAGCTGCAATCCATCTTATTCGATCCGGCATGGTCACTTTACTCTAGATAAACCTAACTTTTTAAACTCTCCTCTATGGGAGCTGCAATTCATCTTATTCGATCCGGCATGGTCACTTTACTCTTTACTCTAGATAAACCTAGCTTTTTAAACACTCCACTAGCGGAGCTGCAATCCATCTTATTCGATCCGGCATGGTCACTTTACTCTTTTCTCTAGATAAACCTAACTTTTTAAACTCTCCTCTATGGGAGCTGCAATTCATCTTATTCGATCGGGCACACGGTCACTTTACTAGATAAACCTAACTTTTTAAACTCTCCGCCAAGGGGTGCTGCAATCCATCTTATTCGATCAGGCACGGTCACTTTACTCTAGATAAACTTAACTTTTTAAACTCTCCGCTATGTGAGCTGTAATTCATCTTATTCGATCGGGCACGGTCACTTTACTAGATATACCTAACTTTTTAAACTCTCCGCTATGGGGTGCTGCAATCCATCTTATTGGATCAGGCACTGTCACTTTACGCTAGAAAAACCTAACTTTTTAAACTCTCCGCTATGGGAGCTGCAATCCATTTTATTCGATCGGGCATGGTCACTTTACTCTTTACTTTAGATAAACCTAATTTTTTAAACTCTCCACTATATGGAGCTGCAATCTATCTTATTCGATCGGGCATGGTCACTTTACTCTTTACCCTAGATAAAGTGATTTTTTAAACTCTCCGCTATGAGAGCTGCAATCCATCTTATTCGATCGGTCACGGTCACTTTACTAGATAAACCTAACTTTTTAAACTCTCCGCTATGGAAGCTGCAATTCATCTTATTCGATTAGGCACGGTCACTTTACTCTAGATAAACATAACTTTTTAAATTCTTCACTAGGGGAGCTGCAATCCATCTTATTCTATCGGGCACGGTCACTTTAATTTAGTCCGACCTAACGTGTATATTCCCGGACTCGTCCTTACAAAGTTATTGGAGACCTTCAGGGCTTTCCTAGGAACATTGTATTGTGTAAATTAATAAGCATGTTCAGATAATAAATTCTGTAATCAAATGAATAAAAGATGTTAGCATTTAACATGAGATACAAAATTCTCAATGCTTATCTTAATGTCTTTATTTAAAGCCCTTAATCTCAAACCTGATACTTAAAATCTTTAACTTAATTTGTGCGGGATTTAACAGGCTTTTACTGATGGCCAGGAAAGTCAGTAAAAAAATGACTGTCCCTTTACAAATTGCTGAAACTCAAATTTATCTAAAGTCGCAACTCTTCTGTGTCTTTAATTACTAGATTTTAAAGTGTTGCATCACTTACTTCATTTGCAGTTATGTCTGAAAAGTTGATGTAAATTGGATGCTTCAAATGCATTTGAAATGCTTTGCATTTCTCTCGAAGCAATTCTTGAATTTTTTAGCACTTTACAACAAAGTTGAAAAGTGTTTATGACTTTGTTCATTCTGTCTGTCTGTCTGTCTGTCCGTTAGCACGATAACTGCCGTAAAAATGAATTTATCAAAATGAAATTTTAGTATGTTGTTCAGATAGTCTGTGGGACTTATGGGAATATAAATGGATAATATCACCCAATTAGTTTTGTATAGAATCCGGTTGAAAAAATGAAATACATTGAACCCTATGGGACCCAATTTTTTAAACATTTTTCAAGCGGATTTAATTGATTCGAAACATTGATTCGAAAGTTTTAGAAAATATTCAAATTATCCCATAAAATATATAAAAAAAATTTCAGCAAAATACATTCAGTAGTTTTTAAATTAAAATTAAAATAATAATTAAACCTTTTATATGAAGCGATCACGTGACCATTATATGAAGCGATTACGCGACCAGTATATGAAGAGATCACGTGACCCATTTCAAAATAAAATATGGCATCCATCTTGTCTCAAAATCGTGATTTTTAACGTTCTTTTTAATTTATATTTAGTGTTGTATCCGTCCTAAAATCGCTTTATTTTTGCTAAAATTCTGTGCATCTACATACTGAAACAACGCAATTACAATATATTTAAGTTTAAATGATCATCCAACTTCGATTATTTCTACAACGAAGCCGACTTTTCACTTATGGAAAATGTAAACAGCAAAATATGTAGAATAAGCTGTATAAGAATTGCTGCATTTCTTTAACGCAAAATTATTTAGCTCATGGAGTCTGCAATATAGCTGATATGAATGAAATATTCATTCATTTTACAGGGAGAAGGACAATTTTTCGATGAAGTTTTAAACATAGAGTTTAATTACTTGTACCTCCATGGTCTTAAGTTTGTAAATAAAATAAATTATTATAGTATTGTGATGAATGAAATGAATGGAAAAATATTTATGAATGAAATGCTGCTTTTATAGAGCGAGTCAGGCGTGTTATATTTCGATGACGTCATTTGAATAAATTTCATTTGTTTTCGATGAAGTTTTCAAATATAATAAATTATTGTAGTATTATGATAAGTTTAAAAATATTACCGAGGAATGTATCGCATTTTAGAGATGTTTAAACCAGGCAATTTACATTTCAATGCCGTCCTTTGAATGAAGTTCATTTTTTTCGATGAAGTTTTAAGTTTTCAAATATAATAAATTAATGTAGTATTGTGATAATTTTAAAAATATTACCGAGGAATGTATCGCATTTTAGAGATGTTTAAATAAAATTGCATTGAAGTTGGAAAGTGTTTCATACTCAATGCTTTATGCATGATTGATCTTTCTTGTTTAATTTCTCCTACTAAAGTACAGCGATTGTGTTGTTTCAGTGAATATTTTCGAATTCGGTATATTGGTCGGTAAACACGTATTAAAACCTCCTGAACCCATTTCCAACACTTGTGGATAGATGTACATCTATGTGTGTGTGTGGAATGTTTTGACACAATAACTTAAAACGAATGCACGTATTATTACGAAATTTTATGCATCCCTACATTATGTAACAAACTAAACTGTTACGAACTAAATAAATTGCATATTACAAATCGACATCATGATGTCGATTTGTAATATGCAAATTTTGCCTATCAGTGTGGATAGTATTTAAGCTTGTTGGTAAGATTTTCATATAATGCCACTGAGGAAGGGTATGGTGATGCCCGAAAGCGCTCTGGCTTTTAATCTATGTGTACGTCTATAGGATGTTTATTAAATGACTTTTAAAACTAAAGATTTCATCGTTAATTTTTTATAATCAATTTACAATTTTTACGTGTTACCACTCTTAAGTATTACGAACTATTTTAAAGGGATAACTTAGGTACGAAGTTTGGAGAAGATGCATTTATTTACTTTCCCTACAATACATGATAATGTATAGAGAAAATACTGGAACAGGGTCGAAGACCGGAAGTCGAATTTTCGACATTTCTACCCGCTTAGGATATTCCAGAACACGAATTCACCATTTTCAGCGTGATGTCTGCATGTGCGTGAATATGTATATCTGTTCGATATATCTATCTATTCTACTTTAAAAACTAAGTGACCAAATTTCGCAAAATTGAGTAGGTAACTCACCAGAGGGTTTCCCTGGTGCTGATTATATTTTAACACGATTCGGAAAAATAGAACCCATCATTTCTACAAAATGGCCTGCAAAAATCGTCAAACTCTGAATTAAAAATAAAAAAACTAAATATACTGAAATTTAGTAATTAAATATAATTAATTTAATTACATGAATTTAATTAAATGAACAGGCATTAGTGCTTGTTTTAAACGTAACTTTTGAAGAAGAAACAAATAACATCAACTCTATTCCTCTAGGATGAACTGTTCTCGAAATATTTCAGTGATTTGGCATTTTTAACACGTCACCTTTAAAAATACGTTCAGTTTCCAAATAATAACCAAAATTGACATAAAACAGCAAATGCAGTGTTTTGTTTTTAAATACATATCCATGCTATTTTGTGCAATGAAACTCAATCTAATACGTTAAGAAAGAAAGAAATGGGAAATGAATTAGAGATTGTAAAGAAATTCAAGTACTCCCCACGTCAGTTTTTAACACTTTCCAACACAGTTGAAAAGTGTTTATGACTTTGTTCATTCTGTCTGTCTATCTGTCTGTCTGCCTGTCTGTCTGTCTGTCCGCATGATAACTGCCGTAAAAATGACTTTATCAAAATGAAATTTTAGCATGTTGTTGTGACGGTCTGTGGAACTGTCTGGAATAATAATGAATATTATCACCCAATTAGTTACGTATTGAACCCGGGTTGAAAAAATGAAATACATTGAACTCTATGGGACCCAATTATTCTAACACTTTTTAAGTGAAATTAAAATTCACAAATTGCTTCGCAGATTTTAGAAAATATTCAAATTGTATTCAGATTTTAGAAAATATTCATAAAATGTGGGAAAATTTTTTTCAGCAAAATATGTTTGATAGTTTTTAAATAAAAATTGAAATAATAATTACACCCATGATATATGAAGAGATCACGTGACTCATTGCAAGATATAATATGGCATCCATTTTTTTACTAGTGTAAAGATCGTGATATTTAAAGATCTTTTAAATTTATATTTAGTGTTGCATCCGTCATAAAACCGCTTTATTATTGCGCATTATTCGTGTATCTAAATTCCGTGCTTACGCAATTACACTATTTTTTTTTTATTTTAATTGACCACTAAACTTTGATTATTTCTACAACAAAGCCTAATTCCAATTTATGCAGAATGTAAACAAATCAAGCAATTGTTAGGTGAGTTGTATATGACTTGTTGAATTTCTATCACGCAAAATTATTTAGCTCTGGAGTCTGGAATATAAATAATATGAATGAAATATTCATCGATTTTACATAGAGAAGCAGACGATTTATATTTCGATAAATTTTGAAGTTTTCAAGTATAATAAATTACTGTAGTACTGCGATAATTAAAGAAAATATCACGGCTGAATGTATCATATTTTAGAGATATTTAAATGAAATTGCATTTCAGTTGGAAAGCGTTTCATAATCAATGCTTATGCATGATTGATCTATCTTGTTTATTCTGATGATGATTGTGTGATACAAGTGGCACTATATGGAATATTAATATATGTGAGAAAGTTTATTCTCCAGAAAGTTTTAATTTGAGAAAATAATTTATAAAATAAATCTGAGATATTAAAAACACATATTTAGAAAATGCTTTTAAATGCTGTCACTTGTAGGATTTATTTTATCCATTCGCTCACTTCAATCTCCGTATTTGCATTCTCGACACTGCTCCCCGAAAAGGCGCAGGATGCAGACGAATTTTCCGTGAAAATTCATCCGTGAAAGTCAAAACAGCGAGGCGTACCTTACAAAGTTTACGGAACATTACGCTTGGAAGCGTATTTGAACGAACTAGCATTACGCAATGTATAACATTTATAACATTTTCGTCGAGATATAACATATGCTCTCGAGTAGAATATCGTCTGCTCGATAAAATGATTTAAAAAGACAGAATTCCGATCATGGAGGTAAAAGGAGCTAAAACTTCATATTAAGAAAACGCCCAATTTCGCTGAGACAATAATTCAGGTGGCGCTGGGATAAGATAAGTTGTCCTACATGGTACGCATTTCGATGGCCAAAAGCCTACAATATTTATTTAAAATATCAATTTTGCACAAATAATTAATTAGCGCAATGCAATGTAGAACTGAGACAATAAAGAATATCCCTACGTATTCAAAATTATTTTACCTTTACATTTATTTTTATCTCCATATATTTTGTACTCTATCCTACAACTGTGAAAAAACACTAGTTAATTAAGCTCATAATTAGGAAACCTTAATTTATAAATAATCAAAAATACATATACTAAATACTACGACTTTCTGTTGTGTTGACTAACAATAGTAGCCACTTTACTGACACTAGCGACACCTACATATAATTCTCAAAACATTATGGCATTTTCAAGCTTTACAGCCTTAGGAGTTTTATCTCTTTCTTTTTAACTCCATGATTCCGGCTTTAAAAGTTTCTACTTTTAAACTAATTCGACTTAAAAAAAAATTGTACCGAGTCGTATTATCATGGAACCTGAAGTACCTCTATATCGAATTTCACCGCAATTTGAAGTTTCGCTTTTCCACTACAGACGACACAGACATCTTTTATTATGTAAGACACATTATATGAAAAACTGGAACTAAATAGAATTTTTAGTAATTCTCATGATTAAAAATCGAATTATTCGAATTTTAAGATTTTCGTAGCATTATTTACTATAATAAAACAGTGATATTTCCCAGAATAATGATCGTAGTAGGTATATACATTATACGAGGGAAAAAAATTCATTCGAACTACGCTATAGTTTTTAAAACAGTTCAAATTATAACAGAGGATAAGCCAAATGCAACTATCGGAGTCCCTAAGCTGTTGCCAACTTAAATGAGAGAAATTTTAAAAGAAATTTTAGGAAGTATTTTATAGGACTAACTTGACCAAGAAATCTGAGAAAGATACATCATTTTGTTTTCATTCTGATAACGACTGTGACGCAAATGCGAACGAACGCTTTGGAATATGAGATGTCGAATATATGAAAAGTATATGAGAAAGTGCAGTGGAGACAGACACACTTAGTTTTTACTTTCTCTGCAATACATGGAAAAAGTGTAGGGAAAGTATTGAAATCGTGTTGAAAATCGGAAATTCGAATTTTCGACGGATCTACATGTTTCGAGCACTCTAGAACATTTTGAACATGTCGTCTGTGTGTCTGGTTATGTGTCTGTGCAATGAATGTATCCACTCTAGCTGAAAAACTATCCGCGACCCAAACCGGGGTGGGGGATGAGGGCTCACCCGAATATTTAGAGCAGCTATTTACCCCGACCGGTCAAGAACTATTCATTTACTTCGACCCAGACCGTCAAACCTACGCCAAGGTGTAAGGTATCTGTTTAGACGGTTGGAAAGTGCTACCCAATTTAAATCGGAACTCAGTGAGGAGGAGGGGACCTTTCCCTCCTTCCCCTGCCACCAACCTCTCGGAAGGACTTGCGTGCCCGTATTCTAAGTGAACACGGCGACAGTTTAGGCAGAGGCGGGAACCGAACTCAGGTCGTTCGAGTGCAAACCCCGAGCACTCACCACTGGTCTATCGCACCCCGTCAAGAATTATTCGACAAATTTTCACAAAATTTAGCAGGTGCGTTATCGAGATATTTAGGTTTTTTGGAATTTTGAGTAGCTGGCGATGTTTTAAAATACCCAACGTTGCAAAATGAAATAGAAGATGTAATAAACCTGCAAACTGGATACAATTTAAAATAAGTATACATGTCAGTTTGGGCAATTAAACTCCATGGATTATTTATTTATTTATTTGTTTATTTAACCAACAAACCCGAAGTCAAAAGAGGATCTTTCCTTTTTTGACTTCGGGTTTGTTGGTTCTCTTGCACTGATGAAGGGAATCCAGCGTATCCTCGAAACAGCTGCATGCTGCATTATTGTGTTATTTGTTCTTATTTACGCTGCTCTGGTTTTCCTTAGTTGTTGTTGTTGAGACCCAGGCCGTCCGACCTACCATAAAGGTGTAAGGTAACTTAGTTGTAGTTGTGTCGGTTTACGTAGCAGTTATGAAAAAATAAAAAGACGTAATATCGTTAAACGGAAAAAAAGTAAACATTCTTTGTTTCGGCACTTTTTATTATCTCCCTTTCCTTTTTCTAGCACGAACAGTTTGAAGTTATTGTCTGTTTTCTTTTCGAATTTATCCAAGACCACCATATTGTTTTGCGACCGCTTTTGTCCTGGAAAACCGCAACGAATTGCTGCAATTTTTTTTTTGTTGTTGTCGTTTGCAACGGATTGCACTGACAAATGAAGAATGTAACAAATGACTTTAAATCATTACTGTTTCGTGTTAGTCATAGGGCTTACTCTAAGAATTGCTGGAAATGTCAATGCTTTTTTCTACTAACAATCGCTTTCAAACATTCGAAAGTGCGAGTGGATTTATCGATAAGGGGATAAGGGGATTGACTGCGTGGGGCCTCCACTTCAGGAGGACCCCCCCCCCCCCCCCCCGAATTTTTTAATTCTCTAATAAATTTAAAATTATCACAGATTTTTACTTGCTTTTGTAAATTAATACTGTGTATATATTTTTCAAAAAAGATAAATAAATAAATAAATATAATACAAAAATAGAAGGGGAAAAAGATGTGGACTGTACATGACTTTTCCTACACCGTAAAACATTCTACAATCTTTGCTAATTTTTTTCAGCTACTTAGTCGATAATTTCGACAAACTATCAGAAAAGGCGCAATGACAGGTGTTCATGAAAATTCCAGCTTCATTTCTGAAATATTCAGCTAATTATCGCCTGCCAAAGAGTTATTTTGTGTTTTTACTATATATATGCTGTCATAACTATCAGGAACATTACTCCCCATTGACATTACTCCCCAGCTGACTCCCCTGAAACTTTCAGTAATATTCTTGCAAAAGTTTTATAGTGTACAGATTCCAATGCATTTTCTTTCTTCATAATCCATTAAATTGAGTTTAATTACACAAAATGGCACGGATCCTTGCTTGAAATTATATCAATTTGCAGTTATAATGTATTTTGCTTTTTTTCATTTGGTGATTTTTACCGCATTATGAAACGTTCCAAATTCGTCACAATTTGAAAAATCTTGAATATCTTGAAAACGGTTCATTCTAGTTCAATAGAGATAATCTCATTTTTTTTTAAACGCTTTGTCCTTCATTTTATCTATTGAATGCAGACGTGATACCAATCTTGATTATCTTGATTATAATGTTATTCCTTTTGTAGTCAAAAATGACTAATGAAATAAGTATTTAATCAATACATTTAAGTACATTAAGTCTCTTATTTCAGATTCTGTCGATTTTGACGGACCTTTTCGAAAAAAAAAATAAATAAGTAAAAAAAGAAATAATTGTTCTATTTTTCCGAATTATACCAAAATCTAATCAACACCTGGGTAATCCGCAAGTGACTTACCTACTAAATTTTGCAAAATTTTATTGAATACTTTTTGAGGTAGAGTGAATGCACATACAGAGAAAGACGCAGACAGACACACACACAGAAGTCACGCTGAAAATAGCGGATTCGTGTTTCAGAGTGCTCGAAAAGAGCAGATCCATCAAAAACTTGCATTCCGATTTTCTACTGCATTCCAAGATTAAAAACAAAATAAATAAAAACAATTTCAACTTTCGGGGCTTTAAAAAATGTGTCAGGGGAGAGGGGGGGGGGGGGGGGGGAGCGGAACTCCATAAAACTTTTGAATAATATATTAAAAATTGAAGTTGAAATAATCTGTGGTTAAGTCTCTTCAACAGCGTCGGAATGATGCTGACAAAATCAGTGACGGATTTGTGTGCTATAAAATTTAGGACACGAAGTTCATATAACATTTGCTTTTTTTTTCTCAATGCTTGATTTAGTTTGCCGATTTGGACCCTATGCAAAATCAATGCTATGCTTCCGCCAATAAGGGGGAAGATCACCCCCCCCCCCCCACACACACACACACACACACACACACTTCCTCCCTTGCGTACACTCCACTGTTCCTTAGAACGCCAATTGATCTTTCGTGACAAATACGAAGCAAATACGCCAAAATCAATTTATTTGTACATACCTTCCTAGTGTGCATTTTTACCTTCTTCTTGTAACACTGATTTATTATCGTTCGAATACTAACCTTGCTACAACAAAAGAACGCCTCGGGGATGGATTTGTTTCCATATATTATAAAAAAAAAAAGTGATAAAATAAAATTCACACCTTCTAATGTACACTGAAACTGAAAAGAACACGGTTTATTATTTAGATTAAACTGCAGGCTCAATTAGGCAATAGTTCGCACCACCCTCCTTAAAGAAGGATGTGTAGGAGGGGGGGGGGAGGTGCGAGATACTGTTAATTGCTCCAGGTTAAAAAGGAGGGTAAGTCGAAAGAGCTGAATGGAATCATTACTAATGATGGGTGATTAAAAGAGCAAAAATGCATCTATATTTGCATATGCATGCAATGAATGCAAATTTGGTAGAGGGATAATAAACAGTGCGGTAAGTTAATAAGGTAAAATACTAAAAACTCTAGGAATTCGTAATCATTTCATAAAGGTGGATAGGATATGACAATAAAATAAAAATAATAAACGGATGGGGAGCTGCACATGACTTTCCCTACAAACTCAAAAAGGTTTTCTTTATTTATTTTTTCTAATTAACTCTATAATATTCAGTCTATATTCAATTCAAATATAATCGCACTTTGAAATCAATGCTTTTTTAAATGACATGGAATTTGAAGCATTTTTTAAATAATTTACTTCTTTATTTGGCGCCATCGCGCTCTTGAGGTGACGCCAACTCGACCAAAATTTCAAAACATGGTAATATACCTGGAACTGTTTATGCTAGAGCCATTGAAGGTGATTTTATGTGCTTTATTGTGAAAAATTGCACAAAAACATTCCTTTGCTAAATACAATTAAACATATTTACTTCTCTATATCAATTTTTCTCCTATATTTCGAGTTTTTAGAGCCATTTTGAAAATAGAAGACCCGTTTTATTTATTTTTTAATTTGTACAAAAATCTACTCAGCACCAGGACAATGTATAAACAAGAAAGATCAATCATGCATAATATTTCAATCATGCATTATATTTCAATCGTAATTGTTAATGTCAGCATTAGTTGCGAAAAGCTCTGTTTGTAAGAATCAACAATGAGGCATATCATTGTCCATATTGCCCCAAGTGCCATAAACATACAATATGTTAAGGAATACAACAAGAAAGGTCAATCATGCTTAAAGCATTGATTATGAAACACTTTCCAACTTCAATGCAATTTTATACAAACATCTCTCAAATGCGATACATTCCTGGGTAATATTTTTAAAATTATCACAATACTACATTAATTTATTATATTTGAAAACTTCATCGAAGAAAATGAACTTCATTCAAATGACATGACGGCACTGAAATATAAATTGTCTGGTTTAAACATCCCTAAAATGCGATACATTCCTCGGTAATATTTTTAAAATTATCATAACACTACAATAATTTATTATATTTGAAAACTTCATCGAAAACAAATGAACTTTATTCAAATGACGTCAACGAAATATAAATCGCCTCTATTTAAAAGCAGCATTTCATTCATAATCATTTTTCCAATCGTTTCATTCATCACAATACTATAATAATTTATTTTATTTAAAAATTTGAAAAATTGTTATCTACCATATTTATTTTAAAATGTGAAATCTGTCTCATATATAAAATAATTAAACTCTTGGAAAGATATTTATTATATAATATATACCTTTTTTCTTTCTGGAGGATATAACGAGAGTCAGAATTGAATTGAATTTCTTTTTCTCCCTATATTAAATAATTTTTGTTTAAAAAACTACCTAACATATTTTTCTGAAATTTTTTTATATTTTTTATGAGATAATTTGAATATTTCCTAAAATTTTCGAAGCAATTTGTGAATTTTAAATTCGCTTAAAAAATGTTTGAAACATTAGGTCCCATAGGATTCAATGTATTTCATTTTTTCAATCCGGGTTCAATTCTATTCCGGGTTCAATTCTATTCCGGGTTCAAACTAATTGGGTGATATTATTCATTTATATTCCCATAGGTTCCACAGACCGTATGAAAAACATATTAAAATTTCATTATGATAAAGTCATTTTTACGGCAGTTATCGTGCTAACGGACAGACAGACAGACAGACAGACAGAATTAACAAAGTCATAAACACTTTCAACTATGTTGTAAAGTGTTAATAACTGCCAAATTCCAGAAAACTTAGACGGATAGTTTTGGAGCTAGACTGAGTACGTTCCACGGACAGGCACACGAACGGACACCACTCTAAAAAAATATCTATTTGTGTTCATGGGTAATGTAAATGCTGTAAATCCATTAAGAACTCAAATTGAAATGTTCAATCTCTTTGTAATATTTTCCTTGTACCAATTCTGTGCACTGCAGTAGAATAAAGAAAAGAAAATAACTAATATAACGTTGCAATAGAGTAAGAGAGAAGTAAAATAAAGAGAATACTTCTTTATGGGTGTCTTTCTTTGCGTCCAGGAAGCTGTTTCGCAAATCGCTGGTTTCAGAGTTTGAGCTATGTTATAAACCCTGGTATAATGAAATAAAAATATTGTTGATTGAAAAAAAAAAAGAAAATAAGACAAAGTATACGAAAAAGAAAAAAAGGAATACACTGAAAAAAAAGTATGTACTCAGCCACACAGTAGGAAGCAGAAAGCTTTTTGCTACATAAAAAAAATTAACGAGAAAACTGTCTTTTGTTAATGTTTTCTTGGATTTGATTGGATCGGATTATTTTAGCACGAAATATCGATGAATCGTTGTGTCATGTATCGATACGCCAGGGACGCCCATAGGCTATGCGGGCATCAATATATATTGATGTCCGCCTAGCCATCGGGAGCACTGGAGTGTGAGGCGAGCTCCAGAGGGGATCGGGGCCCTCAATTTCTTTTAGGGTGGGGGGAATTGAAAAAAAAAAAAAATCTGATGTGGGCAGCACATGACTTTCCTTATATAATGCAATGAATTTACTACTTTTACAGGTAAAAAATTTTTATTCTTATGGTAGACACTTATATTCTTTCCAAGATATTGAATTTTCTTCAATTAATCGTCATTTTCATTGGTTTAAAGCCATTTTTATCCATTTGGCGATATTTTCGTTAATTTGGCAACATTTAAAAATGTCGCCAAGTTGGCGACATTCCAGTCGAAAATTTAGGGGGGTCTGAACATTCGATTGTGTTTTAAAACAATAGGCTTCCAGTATTCACAGATTGTGATTTTTGTACCAAATTTCATTCGAACCGCTCCATTCGTTCGTGAGATATCGCCTCCACAGATTCACTGACACACGCACACACACACACACACACACATACACACACACACACATCACTTCAAAAATGTTCGATTCGTGATCGGATGCTTGAAACGTGCTCTTCCGTCGAAAACTCGAATTCGAATTTTCGACCCTGTCACAATACTTTCCTTATACATTATGTATATAAGGAAAGTAAAAAGGAAAATCAAATATGGTAACAATCCTAAAGGTTTATAGGGGCCCACAATTTATATCTGCTACCCTGGATACACCCATTACCAGTATGTATTAACACAAATCAGCCCAGTGCAGTACATTCATCGATATGACACATCTGTTCAAAACATTAATTCAAAAATTTTCAGAAGAATAACGAGTACGATTAAAACCAATCCTTTTAGGATAAACGGTTTTCGAGATATTACAGTTTTTGGAGTTTGGCTGATCTGGTGACGTTTTAAAGTGCGATAAGTTGCTAAATTACAAATAAAATATTTTAAAACTGCAAACGAATTTCAAATACGTATCATTTTGCATGTTATTTTGTGCGATTAAACTTCTTATTGCATTACGGAATATATGTTGAAATATGATTATGAGTCTGTAGGGAAAGTCACGTGCTCTCACATCAGATTCCCATATTATACAGCTGAGTGAGACTGACAGACTGACAGACTGACTAAGGTATGAATTGCACATTCGAAACTGAAATTAGAAACTCGAAACTTTGCACTTCAACTATAAGTATTGTGAAAAATCTAAAATTTAGGAATTTTGTTCGAAAACTCTATAAAAGAAGGACTTTTATTGCTCTAACAGTCTTTCAGTTATAACTCGAGAACGCTAAACACACAAAATTCGCTTTTATACCATCCTGCGCAGAAAAAAACTGTTCTACATTTACTTAATTAACTCTATTGGTATACAATCAATCGCTCTTGAGATATTTTTACTGCATATTTACAGCAGACGATTTTTTTTATTATATTTTAGCAATGAATTTATGTATAGTTGTATTATAGTTGTATAATTATGTTCTATTGTGGTAACCAGGGTAACCGAGTTACGTTTCAAATATCGAAATACATATGACATTACATATATATTTCATTATGTATATGTCATTACATATGTATTTCATTATATGCCATTACATATATACTTTATTATATGCCATTACATATATATTTCGATAATAGATATGTAATGGTATATGTCATTAATTATATATAACATCTATATACAAATATCGAATCTATATAATATATACTGCATGGATAATTATTTGAAATTGCATCAACTACAAGTACATCTATACAAGCACATCTGTACAAGTATATCTATACATCTAAGTATCTGTACATCTATACATCTAAGTATCTGTACAAGTACATCTATATATCTAAGTCTATATACAAGTCATCTATACATCTAAGTATCTGTACAAATACATCTATACACAAGAAAATTTACTACAAATACATCTATATATACAAGTATCGAATCTATATAATAAATCACATATATATTTCGATACATATGTCATTACATATACATCGAAATATATATTTTTTATTATATTTTATCAATGAATTTATTTATAGTTTTTGATTCCATTGTGGTATTTAGGGTAACACAGCGCTATGTTTCAAATATCGAAATAGTTTAATGGCTATTCTTCAAATCAAGCTTTTGAAAAAATAAACACTGTATAATTAATTTTTAATTTAAAATGCCTGAAAACATTGGGGAAAAAATGGCAGCATGCCGTGATCGGAGATGAAATATTGCTTTACATACTGCACTGCAGTTTCTGTATTAACAGAATTATAAAACCCCATTTTATTTTATGTTTAAATTTGAAACGGATTTTGATATTCAGAACGTTTATTTTAAGTGTGTGTCACATTTAATGACCACCATCCACTTCCCCGCGCAAAGTATGTTGTTGTTACCCAGACCGTCCGACCTACCAGAAAGGTGTAAGGTAACTGTTTGGACGGCCGGGAAGTACCACCCAATTTAGACCGTAACCCAGTGGGGGAGGCATCCACAGGGACCGTACCCTCCTTCCCCTACCACCAACTTCTCAGGAGGACTTACGGACCCACATGTTTAACGTGATCGTACTCCGCGTGAACACGGCGGCAGTTTTGGCAGTGGCGGGAATCGAACCCGGGCCTACCGAGTGCAATTTCCGCGCGTTAACCACTGGCGGGCTACCGCGTCCTCGCGCAAAGTGTGTTGTTGTTGAGACTCAGACCGTTCGACCTGCCAAAAAGGTGTAAGGTAACCGATTGGACGGCCGGAAAGTGCCACCCAATTCAGACCGGAACCCAGTGGGGGAGGCATCCACAGGGACCGTACCCTCCTTCCCCTACCACCAACCTCTCAGGAGGACTTACGGACCCACATGTTTAACGTGATCGTACTCCGCGTGAACACGGCGGCAGTTTTGGCAGTGGCGGGAATCGAACCCGGGCCTACCGAGTGCAATTTTCGCGCGTTAACCACTGGGCTACCGCGCCCTCGCGCAAAGTGTGTTGTTGTTGAGACTCAGACCGTCCGACATGCCAAAAAGGTGTAAGGTAACCGATTGGACGGCCGGAAAGTGCCACCCAATTTAGACCGGAACCCAGTGGGGGAGGCATCCACAGGGACCGTACCCTCCTTCCCCTACCATCAACCTCTCGGAAGGACTTGCGGACCCACATGTTTAAAGTAATCGTACTCCGCATGAACACGGCCGCATTTGTGGCAGCGTGCAAATTCAGCGCGCAAACCACCGGGCTACCGCGTCCGAAATGACACCCACCCGAGTGGCCACCTGAGAACACCGCGTGCTGTTGGCACATTTTGGACGCGGTAGCCCGGTGGTTTGGGCGCTGGAAGAAATGACAACATTAGTAACTGTAGAAATGACAACATTATCTAAAATGGCACTTTTATACCGCCCAATTATACTACCCAATTTCAATCTAAGTAATTACATTTATATCCGTATCTCAAAAATCAACAAACGTTCGTTAAACTTTTTTCATTTGCGATATTCATCACAAAACGCCATCTTGATTGCACCAAGTGATTATCATCAGACTGAAATATTTCATTACACAAGCGAGTTCGCATTTTTAATTGCGGCATCATTAAAAAACGCTTGGAAACGAAGAAATTACAACAACAACAAAAAAAAAAATAATAAAAAAAAAAATAAAAAAAAAATAAATAAATAAAAAGGCGTTGCTTTTGAGAACATTCAATTCTCAAATGCATTCTTATTGCTCTTTTTTTTTCCAGATCCCGGTTTAGCCAAGAATATATTTAAAAGATATATTTTAGGAAATTATACTTGTTTGTTTTTAATGGAGATTTTATCATCTTTATTTTAACTTAATGGGAACAAAATAATTATTTTACCGGCAAAGCATTTGTATAATGAGTGAATGAATGAAGAAGTGGTTCAAGAAATATTGAAGTGTCAAAATGAAGTTTTCGATCGATTTTTCACGTTTCAACAAAGCTGGGAAACTTAAATACTTTTTAAATACAAAATAGAAAAGGGAAACATAAATGAGTATTTTATATTTTGTATTTTACAACTCATCAGGTTTAGAACAGAGTTTTTTATTTTTACTTTCCTTATATACATAGTATAATGTATAAGGAAAGTATTGTGACGGGGTCGAAAATTCAAAATCGAGTTTTCGACGGGAAAGAATGTTCAAACATCCCTGATCATGAATCGAACATTTTTAGGTGATGTGTGTGTGTGTGTGTGTGTGTGTGTGTGTGTCAGTGAGTCTGTGGAGACGATATCTCACGAACGAATGGAGCTATTCGAATGAAATTTGGTACAAAAATTACAATCCGTGACTAATGGAATCTTATTGTTTTTAAACACAATCGAATGTTCAGAACCCCCCTAAATTTTCGAGTGAAATTTTGAAAAAATCATCAAAAAATCAAAACCTTTAATAAAGTTACGCAAATAGACATTTCTTATGTAATTTTTCCTTAGAAAACGATTGATATAAATTTTAGAACACTAGCATGAAACATTCTCGAGATATTGCACATTTTTCAAATAAATTTATCAAAAAAATCCCATAAATTAAAAAAAAATATTAACTATTGAGAAATATGTTCACTTTTCGTATGTAATATCATGCGATAAATTGGGTGACATCATTCACGTGGATCTACCTCGTTCCATTCATGAGAAAAGATATTTTGAGTAATACTTTTGTATTTGAACCCCAATAGTCATTTATTTGCTATAAGAATAACTTATTTATCCATCCATAACGCTTGGCGATGTTTTGGCGACGAATTTGGCGGAATGTCGCCAACTTGGCAACTTTTTTAAATGTTGCTAAATTAACGAAAATATCGCCAAATGGATAGAAATGACGCCAAATCAATGAAAATGACAACTCATTGACGAAAATTCAATATCTTGGAAAGAATATAAGTATTTACTATAAGAATAACCTATTTTTTTTTACTGTAACAGTAGTAAATTCATTGCATTATATAAGGAAACTCATGTGCTGTCCACATCAGATTTTTTTATTTGCAACTTTTTTTTCCCCTTTTAAATAAATCTTTGAATTATAGAAAAAAAATATGGGAATAAATCCTTTCACAAAAACCCGCCTATAAGGGGAGTTCCTAAAATTCGGAAGACATTTCCATTACAGATACAAATATCCCGGTTTAACATCTATTATGCGCTCGTCAGCATGAAACAACCGATTTCTGCAATGGCAGCAAGAAACTTTCTATAAGCCACAATTTTTGCTAACTTCTGCAGCCATTGCATATATCGTTTATTTCATGTTGACGAGCGCATAATAAGCACAAAACCGGTCCATGGATACTGGTATCAGCAATGGGAATGTCTTTCGAAAATTATTTTACTATTATTTTCTCATATTATTGCACAAGGAAAGTATTGTTTCCTTTAAAATTTTCTGTTACGATATTTTGACGAATAAGTAAGTTAAATCGCCCGAACACAATTCGAACACACATTTGTGTGTTCGTACACACAAATGCTTGTTCGGGAAAATGTGTGTGTGTGTGTGTGACGGTAAAATAGCTGTGTGGGGGTTGATAATTTGATTGAACTACGCAATGAAATATAATGGTGTTAAAATAGTTTATAATATAAAATACATTGGCGTGGATAAATCAAATACATTGGCGTGGCTAAATTAAATCCAAATCGAAAAAATAAACATTTAACCCTACAATGCATACTGATTCATATATGAATCAATCCAATTTTTAGCTAATTTCGCCTTAAAAAATCAAGAAATAGTCTGCTTTCTGTACTTACTCCATAACCAGAATACCCTCTTAGTAATTTATTGCTGCTGGCCTCTGTAAATTGCACCACCGATATACGTTATGTATAGTTTTAGTAATTGATTCTTTTTTAAGAATTTCTTTCTGATTCCCATGTTTACATATAGTGTGTTTTGGCAGTAATTAATTTCCAAGAGCTTCAAAGAATTTATTCTACGAAGTTCAAGGTATGCAGTTTTCATTTCTGTAAATTGATTTAATTCAAAATAAATTTTAGTATTAAAATTTTCGTTTTTTGTGTTTGATTCATATATGCATCACCATGCATTAACGGGTAGGTTTAGACTCACAACACATAGTGATGCATATGAATCAATTTCATTTTTTTTAAACAAAAATTAGTGTTATAATACCAAGTAACACCCTGTATCTTGTACTGATTCATATACCCTGCAATCCTTATTCAGTAACTACTTAGGATATTGTTAATTAGAGACATAAATTATTCATATATTTCATATTTCTTATCAGAAGACCATGATTTCTTATTTTTTATTTTTTGGATTTGTATATTTTGCGAGCAACTGTAATGCTAAAGATTTAACTTACAAATGTAATTTTATCGAATATTTAGATTACTAATGAATTTTTAATTCTTAAAATATTATAATTAGCAATACTGATAAATTTGTAAGATAACATATAACAAAGAACATATCAATTGAATAGTATTGGAATTATTTATTCAAATATAAGAGAAATTGGTGACTGTGTTGCTTTTAAATGGGGAAGACAAAACAGTCGCTTACCGAAATATTATAATGTAAAAAGAAGGAAAAGCCCTGCAGCATACATTCTCCCACATGTGTTAGACAGGGCAATATCGAACAATTTGCAATGAAATCGACGCTAATTTGCAATGAAATCGAAGCTAATTGCAATGAAAATCGCACTAGATACAAATTTGTCCATGTGCAATACACAGCCTTTTATCGGCTGTAAAAAAAGGGGATGTTTTCCATTTTACATAAATATAATAATAATAAAATACATTAAAATATCTGAAATTTAAATTTAATAAAAAAATTTAATTTAATTAAAAATTTAAATTTAATTAAAATATATTTTCTCTTTATAAACAAAGTATAATTTAGCATTTTTATACCAAATTTATTATTTATATGGTGGTAAATCATTTTTTTTTATCTCTTCAATACCAATTGAAAGTGGTAGCATATATGAATCAAACCTAAAAATTCAAAAATTAACCAATAGAAAAAGCTAAATATTTTTTTTAATATGTTTCCACATATACTTAAGCCAATATCATTAAGAAAAAAAATGTTTGGTGAAAAAATAAAAAATCATGCATTGTAGGGTTTAAAGATCCTTTTTGCGAAATTAAGGGTGAGCGTCAGTAAATCTTCTGCCATGTCCGCGCTTTGTTAATCACGGAAAGGTGATTTCCGTGGCATTATTGTATATGATCTGTTGTTGTATTTAATAGCGTATTAGAAGGAATAGACATTTAAAAATGTTCATTAAAAAATAAAAATAGTCGATATGAATTAAATTACGACAACAGATGGCAGCACCAAAATTATTTTGAATTAAAATAAAAAATATATTCTATATTTTATTGGGTATTAAATTTAGTTTTAATATAATCTAAGCATTGCATTTTATCTATCAGAAAATATTTCGCAACTGTTTGAGCAGAATTTCGGCGAAAAACGTGTACCGCGAAAGTTAACAAAGCGCGGATAGGGTAGGTAGAAGATTTACAGACGCTCACCTGAGAAAAAATAATTTGGGTTCACAATATGAAAAAGTTAATCTTTTTTTAACACTTTCTAACACAGTTGAAAAAATGTCTTTGATCAGTCTGTCTGTCCGTTCGCACGATAACTGCCGTAAAAATGACTTTATCAAAATAAAATTTTAGTATGTTGTTGAGACGGTCTGTGGGACATATGGGAATGTAAATGATTAACCCGTACTATCTCCAGCGAATCCAAGCAATGACTGGAGCAGACTATCCTCGTCGCGTGGAGTTCGCCCACTGGTTCCTGAGACAGAATAGGCCGCAGGCAGATTTTACGGCGACTGTGCTTTTCACGGATCTTCGCACGTGATGGCACATTTAACATCCACAATGAACACGTGTGGGCGAGTATAAACCCACATGCAACATATCCACATGCGCATCAGCGACGATTCTCCGTCAATGTGTGGGCAGGAATCATCGGCGACCGCCTAATAAGACTGTGTCTTGTACCGGAACAATTTGATGGGAGAATGTACTGTATTTCCCTGCAGGTGGTCTTGACGGAATCGCTGGAGGATGTTCCAACAGACATCCGGCGGCGTATGTGGTTCCAGCACGATGAAGCACCAGCCCATTTTGGCGAGAGGTAAAGAACTAACTGGACGTCACTTTTCCAGGCCGATAGATTGGGCGAGGTGGTCCCATAGCTTGGTCCCCACAATCGCCCGATCTGTCGTGTCTTGACTTCTTTTTGTGGGGATATCTAAAGGCTCTCGCCTATGATACTCCCCTTGAATCTGAAGAGGAACTCGCAGCCAGAATTTCGGCCGCTGCTGCCGAAGTGCGCGATATGCCTGGTCTGTTCGAGAGAGTTCGCCAATCCCTCCATCGCCGGTGTGAGGCGTGCATTCAGGTTGGAGGTCGCTCTTTTGAGTCATTACTGTAATTATTGTTTATTAAATGTCATTTTATAACTTCTAAGTCATTCTTGTGTTTTTGCCTCACCTCATCGGTTTCACCATTAAGCGTCTACTGGCGCCTTTACGTTTCTTTTCCGACCCGGTAAATTATGACAAAAAATGCTTGGTTTGGGATGTACTACTGCTACCACCTCGCAAAGTTTGGCCCATCTACTTTCAGTAACATGCTTGCAAATGTTTTACAGTGTATTTATAATTATAAATTATAGTTGTTAATTTCTTTATTAATGAAGAAATTTAGGTTATTGTTTTTTAATTCTTGAACAGACGTAAATCTCAAATTTCAATATTCTCTCAATCATTGCCTCTTAAACATTTTCCTTTAATTTTCAACGGATTAGTTTCATTAATTAGTCTCAATTTCATAAATAGAGCAAATTATTATCGGCACGCAGAAATGCACAGTACTCCAAAAATTCAAAACATATCCGACATCCAGTACTAATTAATAACGCGAGATTACTGATTTATAAACATAATTTTTGTCAAAACATTAATTAGATAGACAGCAGATACATCATCAACATTACATCAAAAATTGTTCTATTTTGGTAAGAAGCCTGTTGAGACGTGTTTGCTCTCTTTAATTATGTTACACTTCCAGGCTTAGTTCCCGGCTCAGAAATCAATAAAGGATCCACCGCTTGCAGAATATTAAAATCCACTTCGGCTTTACGAAGCAGCTTTCTGCCTAACATAATTATTCAATTTTAGATTGTTATTCATGGAAAATTAAATTCTTCTTTCTCTCGCGTCAGGCCTTTTTCTTTCCGAACTTCAACCGTGAATAATTAATGAAAAATATGCAAATCATTTTTTCTTCCACAAGGATGCTTTTTTATTCTCATCAATGACGAATGTAAAAAAGAATATGCGTTATTGTAAAATACGGCTTGAAGTTTAGCTAAATGTATTTTAAAATCAAAGGAGGGTATATTAGTCTTTCCTATGATAAATTAGAAATTGCAAATTATTGTTATTTTATAGTACAGAATGAGTATTAATTCTCTGAAAATTAGAAATTAGATAAATTAGAAATTGCAAATTATTGTTATTTTATAGTATAGAATGAGATCTAATTATCTGAAAATTAGAAATTAGATAAATTAGAAATTGCAAATTATTGTTATTTTATAGTATAGAATGAAAATTAATTCTCTGAAAATTAGAAATTAGACAAATTAGAAATTGCAAATTATTGTTATTTTATAGTACAGAATAAGTATTAATTCTCTGAAAATTAGAAATTCGATAAATTAGAAATTGCAAATTATTGTTATTTTATAGTATAGAATGAGAATTAATTCTCTGAAAATTAGAAATTAGATAAATTAAAAATTGCAAATTATTGTTATTTTATAGTACAGAATGAGTATTAATTCTCTGAAAATTAGAAATTAGATAAATTAGAAATCGCGAATTATTGTTATTTTATAGTATAGAATGAGAATTAATTCTCTGAAAATTAGAAATTATATAAATTAGAAATTGCAAATTATTGTTATTTTATAATATAGAATGAGTGTTAATTCTCTGAAATTTTTTAGCCCAATAATTTGGAACCCAATTTGGGACCCAATATGTTGTTTTCCATTTCCCCATATATAATATCTTCAAAATTCAATGGGACCCATTGATAAATTCAATTGACCCATTGAAAGATCAAACCCTCTCAGGTATCTATCGAACCGATACATACCTGAGAGGGTTTGTGATCCCCACCCCACCCCCTGGTGAAGCCACTGTAAGGATCCAGAAGTTCCGTGAACTTATTCAAATGACCGGATGTGACTTGAACCTTATTCGGTGGCCGATCGTAATCCTGGGCAAGCATACAAAACAAATGACTAGTCAAAGTGCAGGAGGCAGTTCTTGAACTTAAGGCGTGTCTCCTGGGTCATCGTCTGTATGCTCAACGATATGGGTGGCAACGGGGTATCTTTCAGCAAAAAGCATACCACTCAACTTAACTTAAAAATCAGGCGTTTAAAAGTTCGTAGAGTCAAAGGTCTCTTTACCCACCTCATACTAAGTATCTAATTTGCCGCTGAAATGGGGTATGTTAAGCTTCCTATTGCAGTAGTGATTTCTTGAATTTGTAAACATCCGGTTCGGTAGGAAACTTTAACAACACCTGGATTATGCTTCCCTCTCAGATAATAGAATTTATGGAACGGTTTAGCACTTGTTATTCGCTTATCAGCATGGATTCGGTGTACCTGCAATGACATGAAGAAAACTTGTTATGCACCACAATTTTACGAACATCTATGGAGATTGTCAAATTCAGTCATTTCTACCAAGCAGCCGGCTTTTTGAAGTTTTCAGAAAGGGTTGAACTTTTACGAAAGTGTAATACGTCCGTTGGAGCACCGCCAATTGTTCGCTGACGCTCTTCAACTTCCGGATCTCGCTTCGTAGGTTCTTTCACCCTGTCCGCATATTGGACGGGTGCACACACCTGTAAAGTGTAAATAAAATATATAATTGCTGCGCAATAATAATTATATTTCAATCGTAATTGTTAATGTCAGCATTAGTTGCGAAAAGCTCTGTTTGTAAGAATCAACAATGAGGCATATCATTGTCCATATTGCCCCAAGTGCCATAAACATACAATATGTTAAGGAATACAACAAGAAAGGTCAATCATGCTTAAAGCATTGATTATGAAACACTTTCCAACTTCAATGCAATTTTATTTAAACATCTCTAAAATGCAATACATTCCTAAGTAATATTTTAAAACTTGACTGATTGATCACAATACTACATTAATTTATTATATTTGAAAACTTAAACCTTCATCGAAAAAAATGAACTTCATTCAAATGGCGGTATTGAAATATAAATTGCCTGGTTTAAACATCTCTAAAATGCGATACATTCCTCGGTAATATTTTTAAAATCATCATAATACTACAATAATTTATTATATTTGAAAACGTCATCGAAAACAACTGACATTCATTCAAATGACGTCATAAAAAAAATAACGCACCTGGCTCTATCTATAAAAGCAGCATTTCATTCATAACATCTTCCGATTCATTTCATTCATCACAATACTAAAATAATTTATTTTATTTAAAAACTTAAGACCATGGAGCTACAAGTAATTAAACCCTATGCTTAAAACTTCATCGAAAAAAATCGTCCTTCTCTCTGTAAAATCAATGAATATTTCATTCATATCAGCTATGCAGACTCCATGAGGTAAATACTTTAGCGTTAAAGAAATACAGCAATTCTTATACAACTCATCTTACATATTTTGCTGTTTACATTTTACATAAGTGAAAAATAGGCTTCGTTGTAGAAATAATCAAATTTGGATGATCGTTTAAAGTCAAATATATTGTAATTGCGTTGTTTCAGTATGTAGATGCACAGAATTTAAACAAAAATAAAGCGGTTTTAGGACGGATACAACACTCAATATGAATTAAAAAGAACTTTAAAAATCACGATTTTGAGGCAAGATGTATGCCATATTTCATTTTGAAGTGGGTCACTTGATCTTTTCATATCATGGTCACGTGATCGCTTCATATAAGAGGTGTTATTAATATTTTAATTTTTATTTAAAAAACTACTGAATATATTTTGCTGAAATTGTTTTTATATATTTTATGGAATAATTTGAATATTACCTAAAATTTTCGAAGCAATTTGGGAATTTTAAATCCGCTTGAAAAATGTTTGAAAAATTAGGTGCCATAGGGTTCAATGTATTTCATTTTTTCAACCCAGGTTCAATCCAAAACTAATTGGGTGGTATTATTCATTTATATTCCCATAGATCCTACAGACCGTCTGAACAACATACTAGAATTTCATTTTGATTAAGTAATTTTTATGGCAGTTATCGTGCTCGTGCTAACGGACAGACAGACAGACAGAATAAACAAAGTCATAAACACTTTTCAACTTTGTTGTAATGTGTTAAAAATGATATAAATAAATGAAAAGTACAAAAATGTACAAAATAATTAAAGTCCCAAAACATTAAATAATTTGTTTGAGAGTGGATGTGAATTAAATGCTTTATTTAAGCAGTTAAAGCAATGCTAAAATTACTTTAATACACTTTTTTTATAGAATGGATAGGATAATTTTTAATGGATTTTAATGGAATAATATAGATAGAAACTGTATGGATATAGCAAATTCGGGTCCTCTTAAAAGCATGCCCTTCTGATAATCAAATCCTGCGCATAAAAATCGCGAAATTGGCCCATAGAGGTTACAAATTTCCATAGGAACGCAATTCTACTTACACATCATTCACTCATTTAGCAATAATGAATATATTGAATTCTTTATAATTTTTTCCATTTTAAATCAAAAACATGTAGTATTTCGAGAGCGGATTACATTAGCGCTTTGTAAATGATGTCATCCGCTTTCACATAAATATTCTTATAAAAGATCAAGTTTTGTAACAATTTTAAAGTAATTATATTTCTTATAACATATATTTTACAATTTAAAAAAATGTTCGAAAAATTGAAAACCTTGGTTTGCTCATCCTAAAAATTGATAGACTCGGAAATTCATAGATTGAAATAAATGAATCAAATTCCATTCGAGTTATGCAATGTGTTCGCGAGATATCGTGCCGACAGATATAAATACTAAAATCGTTGGCCACCATAGTGGTTTGCACAATAGCAGCTCGTATCTAGTTTCCTTGCTGCCAATCAACTTAGCGAATTTTATGAAATGTCGCCAAGTTAGTAATAATTCAATATATCTGAAAATGAAGTTCAATCGCTTTGACAAGTCCTGCGGTTTTATTTGAATTTTAATTTAATTCAAAATGTAACGGATAATATCGCTGTTCGCGGAACAGGCTCAATCTGTTAAGAGGTTGTATAAAATGTACGTTTTGTCAGGGGGGGGGGGGGGGGGGGGGTTAGGGGTCGTAAATTAATAACGTTTTATTAGAGAGTCGTATAGTAATTACGTTATGTAAGTGGGTCGTATAATAAGTAGTAATATTGATGGTAAGAGGTTTGTAGTGTCTGAGAATATCAGGAGTATAAGTGATGCAGGCGGGCAGATGAGAGATAATCTTCTGCATAACATATGCATTCCGGCATATAACGGTCTTAACACCTAAGTCATAATAAACATTTAAACATCTGTCAACGACAGTGGACGCGAGTAGTAAAAAGGGTGAATAGAAATAAAACCCATAAATTCGAGTTTCCGACATATGAAATAAATTCGTCGGAACTGAAAATTATTTTATACAAATTCTTCCTCTACATTCGTCAACACGTTCATTTGACATCCGCCCCACGAGAACCATGAGACTCACCTGCCATCACACCTGTTTCGAAGAATTAAGCATTCTCATATGACGCAAGCGCCACAACCGGCTGTAATACGGCACCGAAATGTGCAGACTTGCGCAACATCGCGGTCATCCTGACTCCCATGATGGCTGTACATGTCAAGAAGAAGGTTACTTTCTCATCTTTTTCTCGAGATCCCAAGAAAATCAAAACATTCCACACTACTTTCTTCACCTTTCTGGTAGGTCGGACGGTCTAGGTCTCAACAACAACAACAACAACACTACTTTCTTGAATGATTGGTACAATTTTTTGAAAGCTGAAGCACCTATTTTACAGCTAAATCGCGTATCAAATACCGACAATGGAACCAGTGCCGATCCGACGTAATTTTCGTGTGTGTGTGTGTGTGTGGGGGGGGGGGGGGGGTACGCCTGAATATTGCCGACTGCAAATTGAAATTTTCCGACTCATTTTGTTAATAATTAGTATTAAACTAATTATAATAAACTAATACATAAAAAATAGGAAAAGTTCATTATAACCTCAAATTCGTTATAATGAAGGACACGAGCGGATAGGTACGGTGTTTGCCCCCTCCCAAATTTTGGCTCATTCCTTTCTGACAGTGGCTGCCAACATATTTTTTATTTTTTCTGCAGCCTTAAAATATTAGACTTTGTTTTCGAGTCAAAAATTGTGGAACTGGTCATTTCCGTCAAAACTAGAATTATAACTTCAATAGTGTTCCAGACAGCTTTTATGGATTCAGCTATACTCGTCCATCGTGTTTTCGACAAATTTTTAAGTTTTAAGGCATTGTCAATTTCTTTTAGTTGCTCCGCAAGTGCGTGATATCGCTTTTGTACTTGCTTTGTACGTTCCCGAAGTACTTACTGTTCCTGTTTCAATCTGTCATGATCGTAGTTTGATATTTGCATAGTCTTAAAATAATTGTCAGCTTTCTATTTTTTTTTTTTTTTCTTGCTAAATGAATTGAAATGAAGAAAAAACATTGCGGTTTTTCTTCGTACGTAAAATTGTTCAGCCGATCAAACAAAAAATCAAATATTGTTTCTAATGTGACAATTTGCAGACTCAAAAATTAGTGGTGGTGGGGGGGGGGGGGGTGACGCACCCTCTATACCCCCGAATGTAACATGCTTGAATCATTGAAATAGTACACGCAGACGATAGCCGATTGGAGTCAAAATGGCGGTAGCGTCAGCCTGTATGTTTAGGAGCGTTAGGTCGTAATCGAGTGTTTCTTGCGTCACAATTTGGGCAGATTTTGCCATGATTGTTCCTTATTGTAATGCACTTCACGGAAGTGAAGGTGTGGGTGTTCTGATCGCTTGACATTGAACTTGAAAATTTCTTTTCTCTTTTAAATGGCTAAGGTGGAAATGGAAATAAAAACTACAACGCATTTGAAATAGCGGGAAAAAATTAGACTGGGTGAGTCAATGTGTTAGGAGATCAAAGTAGATTTGCTGTCTTGGGAGTCAAGCTCCAAGCAGTAATGAGCTTGCTCTCTTCTCCTATTCACGGTGACCACATGTTTTTTATTTTAAGACGTTTGTCCTTCGATTTATTTTTGCTTCAAAAAATCATTTTTGTCCATTTTTATTTGCTCTGTCATTTAAATTATAAAAAATTATTTTCGTTCTCTTTACTTAAAAAGCGTTTATTTCATTTCAAACTAGAATAAATTACCTAACTGTCCTGTGGTATCTACCTGTTTTAGGACACGCCCGGTAAGAGCGCGAAAAAGAATATAAGGCCGTGTGTACTTTAACAAATACATAAAATTCATTTACAAAACCTAGAACTATTTACAAACATATTAAACAAAATATTCATATTAAAATAAATGGATTGAAGACCCATTCTAAAACAATGGTAAAGAGTCTCACAGACTAAATTGGAGCTGATGGTAACCAAAAGTTAATATTAACTAGCCTAACGTTATTTTGAATAATAATACATCGGCGAGAGAGATAAGAAAGTGTACATTTTAGGAAAAGGCCCGAAAAGGGTAGCTCACCAACATCACTTGCCATCGTGCGTCTCTCATCCTTCCAGAGGACCAGATCGAGAAAAGAGCTCTTTACTCGCTCGCGTCGGAGTTCATTCTCTCATCTCCTTTTCTTAAATTTCTGAAACTGTCTCTCCAAGATTTTAAAACACGTCTCTCAGACGCCGAAAGCCATCTCATTGGTTTCTGGGGCGTAATCGCAACAAAAGCAACATCGTTAGCTTTTTGACCCCTCAGACCAAACCTCTTTTTCAAGCCCCTGCAAACCGATACACTTTCGGTCGCTAATTCAAAAGGCCCGCCAGCCCTATGATCCAGTCCGACTCTGACAAAGTTGCATATTTCGGTAAAAATGCGATCTCCAAATAAACTCCCTACCAGGGGCGGCGCGTGTATAGGCACTGCGGGAACGACAGTGCTCTATCTCCCTCGCAGCCTCGCGTGCAGCTTCCTATGTGCGCATGCGCACAACAGTCAAACACAACGCTGCTGGAACTGTGAAGCGTGGTGTTTGACTGTTGTGCGCATGCGCACATAGGAAGCTGCACGCGAGGCTGCGGGGGAGAGAGAGAGCACTGTCTCGCTCCCGCAGTGCCTATACACGAACCGCCCCTGCTTCCTACATCCTGTTTTTGAGTGCAGCTGGCATCCTAGGGCTGCTCCCCAAAAACAAATTCGTTAACTGTAAATCGCACCGCCGAAATATTGGATCATGAGTTTACCATGTAACACTTAACGTTGTCTGTTCTTAAAAAAGCATTCGCTATACGTAAATAATATAGATACAGATGGCACCACTCAATTTCCATATAGCCTGTTTTGAACCAAAATCATTTCCGAGCCCCGATCTTTTCATGTGCAAGCATACCAATTGTAGAACGCGGCCGTAATGCAATTAGCTTCTTTGATATGCCTTAAATAAGCGCGCTTAAAATACTTGAAACCGCAGAAAAGAAAAAGTTCCATTTAGTTAGAAAGTTTATTTTAAATGTTAGATATTCGATTTTTACTTTAGCTTTCGATTTTAGAAGGTTTAGTTTAAAAGTTAGAGTTTTGTATTTTATCATCCACGTCATATAATTTTCAAGTTTACGGTTTCCAATATAAGTTAAATTTTCAGAATACACTTACAGTATTGAAACAATTCTATATTCCAAAATGTGACAATTTATTTTTAAAATCCACAAAATCTGAAAATTGCAAAATTTATGGCATTTAAAGTTCAGGCCGAAAGTCTGAGATACTGTTCGCAAAACACCTGCAAAAGAATATGCTGACACTGCTCTATAAATTGGATTAAAAAAAAAGACGAAAATTAGGACCCAATTTCGACTTTTAAGTTCATAACTTTTAAACTAATTCAAATTGGAAGACAAACACCAGAAAAAACACCTCGACGAGGTCTGTCGTCAGGAGAGTTTCGCTACCCCTGTACGAGGTCGGGATAACTCAGTGGTTATGGTAAGAGGATCTCACGAGTAGGACCCGAGTTCCATCCTTGACGACGACCAAAACTGCCACTATGTCTACGGGGAGTATGGGCACGATAAATCAGTAAGTCTGAAAATCCTTCCGAGAGGTAATAGGTAAGGAGAAGGTGAGTACGGTTCCTTTGCTTGCCATCCCCATTGGATTCCGGTCTAAATTGGATGTCACTATCACTGGCTGTGTCAAAACAGCTATCTCACACTTTAGGTTAGGGCAGACGGTCTGGGTCGAAAGTACGACGGAAGCACCAGAGCATCCAGGAAAGCATAGGCATACATAGTACGCATAGACGTATATAGTACGCATAGACATAGATAGTACGCATAGACATACATAGTACGTATAGACATACATAGTACGCATAGACATATATAGTACTCATAGCATATATAGTTTTGGTGGGACTTATCTGAATACCCTTAGACCTGTTATTTTGCTTCAAAAATTATTTATTAGGATTGTATTATGTTATGGCGAAGGGCCATACATAAGGCGAAAGAATTTTTATTTTACTTGTATTATACTGAGAATGATCATTAATAGAAAATGTTCTGTAAAGCTAAAATGAAAGGAAGATCGATTGAAATGTAAATGTGATATCAAAAAGACTGTACGACAAGTTGTTGAATATTTTAAAAAAACTTGATAAGTAAACATTATAAATAAAACAGATACTCAATTGGTATAAAATACCCCCTTTTCCCTGTTCCATATATAAGTTAAGGTATGGAATAAGATATGCATGTGGTAAAGAAGGGTGAAATTTTTTTTTACACATTTAGATGAAAGTATTTGTATAACTCATATATGTAATGGAGGTACTTAAGGTACTAATCCCTTTGTTCCCTGCATAAACGTACATGGTGGAAACCCCAGGTCGTCCGACTCATCCAGAGGACTTGAGTAACTATAAACGTACATGGTGTAAATGCAAGAATTGTGTGCAAGATGAAAAGTTGCAAAACAAAAACATTGTTTTGCACGATGAGTTGTTTTGCACGAGACCTTTTCTAGCTCCCAATAAAAATTTTGAAATTGAATAAATTGAATAATTTGAATAAAGTGAAAAGCACTTCCGTAACCATGTACGTTATCAAGGGTCATACATGTTTTGTTAATGAGGATTCTACGTTTCTGTGTGCATTACTGTAAATTGTATTACAGAAATAATGCATATATATATATGTGTGTGTATATATATATATATATATATATATATATATAATTGAAAATAATAATCTGTAGAGCATATGTGAAATGAAATGAAACGGTCTGATGAGCATATGTGAAATTAAAATGGACTCAACGAAAGGCTGGAGTAAATTTCCATTATAAATAATACAGGTGCTAAATAGGTATTAAATACCCCTCTTTCCCTGTTTCATATATAAGGTAAGCAATAGAAAAATGGATTACAAAATGTTTACATATTTGTGAAAGTCTTGTAAATATAAGCCTGTAACTACACCCAATAATTAAATTATGATTTAAATCTTATAAATCATATATGTAATTCAGGTACTTAAGGTACTAATCCTCTTATTCCCTGCATTAACATACATGGTGCAAATGCATGAATAGTGTATTAGATGAAAAAAATTAAACTGAAAGAACTACACATGGGCCCAGGCTTTACCTGGCTCCCAAGATTTTGACTTGAAAAAAAAAATAACTTAACAAAGGAAATGAAATGTATTTCCGAAACCATGTACGTTTTCAAGGGCCATAACTGGTTCCTTAATACTGAAATTCTACGTTTCTGTGTACATAACTGTATATTGTATTACAGAAATTACACATGGCCCGACGTATTGGGTGGCACTTCCCGGCCGTCCAAACAGTTACCTTACACCTTTCTGGTACACCTTTCTGGTAGCCGGCCGTCCAAATGGATGCTCAAGTCCTTGTTGACGAGCCGGACGGCCTGGGTTTTCAACACCTTTCTGGTAGGTCGGACGGTCTGGGTCTCAACAACAACAACAACATGGCCCGACGTAGAAAGAAACCTGACGTAGTAGCAGAAAATGTATGCCGTGTTCCTCAGAATTACAGGTTTGGTCAAAGCCATAAGGCTAGAGGGACAGAAGACAATTACAGCTAACTGGTACACCACTAAGTGTCTTCCAGGAATTCTTCAGGAAGTGAATATTAGGGGACTTATACTTCACCATTACAATGCATCTTCTCATTCAGCAAGAATGACAGTCGAATTTTTTGAACAAAAAACCATTAAAGTGACAGAACAACCACCCTATTCTCCTGATCTTGTTATGCGTGACTTTTGGCTATTTTTTAATCTAAAACAAAATTTACGTGGGCGTCGTTTTCATTCCGAAGATGAGATTGCTGATGCTATAAAAGCATAAATTTTATCGATTCCAAGAAATGGATGGCTTGAAGCATTTAATCTTTGGAAAATTCGGCTACAAAAGTGCATTGATGTTAAAAAGGGGAGTACTTTGAACACACTTAAGAGTTGGTAATTTTAACTTGTACCATTTAGCTGTATCTCGAAAATTTCAGTGTGACCCTCTTATTTCCAGGTAACAAATAAAAACGATAATTGAATTAAAAGTGTAAATTCAGTGTTATTTTGTGCAATTAAATTTAATTTAATGCATTATTAAAGACATAAAGAGAAAATGAATTTAATTCTGTAGGGAAAGTCATATGCTGCTCACATCAGATTTTTTAAAACTGTTTCAAAAATGTCTAAAGCAGACAATCCACCTACAAAGAAACATATTATTCTCGCAAAACCATCCGATTGGAGTCACTCCGACTTTTTTGACAAACGAATACTTGTCCCTGTTTGTACTAGTGCTGTCTGATTTATTCCGATAAAGAAGACGCATCTTTTTACTTTCCTTATATACATAATGTATAAGGAAAGTATTGTGAAGGGGTCGAACATTCGAATTCGAATTTTCGACGGGAGAGCACGTTTCAAGCATCCCTGATCACGAATCGAACATTTTTGAGGTGATGTCTGTGTATGTGTGTGCGTGAAAGTATGTGTGTGTCAGTGAGTCTGTGGAGGTGATATCTCACGAACGAATAGAGCGATTCGAATGAAATTTGGTACAAAAATCACAATCCGTGAATACTGGAAGCCTATTGTTTTTAAACGTAATCGAATGTTCAGAACCCCCTAAATTTTCGAGTGAAATTTTGAAAAATTCATCAAAAAATCAAAACTTTTAATAATGTTACGCAAATAGACATTTCTTATGTAATTTTTCCTTAGAAAACGATTGACATAAATTTTAGAACGCTAGCATGAACCGTTCTCGAGATATTGCACATTTAAAGAAAAATATCCAAAAATCCCATAAATTAAAAAAATATATAAGACGTTAGGAAATATGTTCACTTTTCATATGTAATATCATGCGATAAATTGGGTGACATTATTCTCGTGTATCTAGCTCGTTCCATTCATCAGAAAAGATACTTTGAGGAATACTTTTGTATTTTAACGCCAATAGTTATTTATTTGCTATAAGAATAACTTATTTCTCCGTCCATAACGCTTGGCAAGATTTTGGGGCCGAATTTGGTGGAATGTCGCCTTTTTAAATGTTGCCAAATTAACGAAAATCTCGCCAAATGGATAAAAATGACACTAAATCAATGAAAACAATGACTGACGAAAATTCAATATCTTGGAAAGAATATAAATATCTACTGTAAGAAAAATCTATTTTTTATTGTAAAAGTAGTAAATTCATTGCATTATATAAGGAAAGTCATGTGTTGCCCACATCAGATTTTTTGCCTTTAAAACCGGTTTATATTTTATTCAACGTTCTTATGTTATTTACAAAAGATGTATTTCTTCTTCAAATCCGTATCTTAGCTCAAACTACTATTTCCCCTCGTATACAACCACCATTCTTCCACGAATTATCATTATTTCCTATAGAAAATAATGCTATTGAAAATCTTAAAAAGCGAATTCTAATCACGAAAATTACTAAAAAAATTCTATCCAGTTCAAATTTTCTACATAATGTCGGTGTATATAAAAATTCATGGTGCATTCATTCTTAGTCATCGTCTGTACACCTGAAAGACCTACACATACACACAGACGTTTACCCTTCCGAAATAAAGTGTTCTAAATGTGTTTAGAAAGCCCTAAAACATTAATTTATATTCGAAAATTTAAAGAAAAACAGTATTTGATACAATACTATGAGAAATTAAAAATAGTTTATGCTATAAGGGCAATAAATATATTTCAGCAGTTAATAAAAGAGTACTGAATTTTTACTTTCCTTATATACATAATGTATAAGGAAAGTATTGTGACGGGGTTGAAAATTCGAATTCGAATTTTTGACGGGACAGCACGTGTCACGCATCCCTGATCACGAATCAAACATTTTTGAGGTGATGCCTGTGTGTGTGTGGAGATGATATCTCACGAACAAATAGAGCGATTCGAATGAAATTTGGTACAAAAACCACAATCCGTGAATACTGGAAGCCTATTGTTTTTAAACGTAATCGAACGTTCAGAACCCCCTAAATTTTCGAGTGAAATTTTTAAAAATTCATCAAAAACTCAAAACCTTTAATAAAGTTACGCAAATAGACATTTCTAATGCAATTTTTTCTTAGAAAACGATTGACATATACTTTAGAACGCTAGCATGAACCGTTCTCGAGATATTGCACATTTTTTAAATAAATGTATCAAAAAATCAATATAAAAATAAATTTATTGAAAAAAAATATATTAACTGTTGAGAACCATGTTCACTTTTCATATGTAATATCATGCGATAAATTGGGTGACATCATTCTCGTGGATCTAGCTTGTTCCATTCATGAGAAAAGATACTTTGAGTAATACTTTTGTATTTGAACGCCAATAATTTATCTGCTATAAGAATAACTTATTTCTCCGTCCATAACGCTTGGCGAGACTTTAGTCCCGAATTTGACGGAATGTCGCCAACTTGACGACTTTTTTAAATGTTGCCAAATTAACGAAAATCTCGCCAAATGGATAAAAATGACGCTAAATCAATGAAAATGACAACAAATTGACGAAAATTCAATATCTTGGAAAGAATATAAATATCTATTATAAGAAAAACCTATTTTTTTATTGTAAAAGTAGTAAATTTATTGCATTATATAAGAAAAGCCATGTGTTGTCCAAATCAGATATTTTAACATATAGAGAAATGCGTCATATAAAGGGGCCAACGATAGCACTAAGCATTAAAACTTGCTGTTCATATTCCGATCCCACGTTTGATGTTCATAATTATTTTATTCGGATAATGAGCGAAAGATTTAAATTAGTATTACGAAAACAATAAATAGCAAACAGTAGAAATGAGCATTATTATCTGCCCTCTGTGAAAAGACCCAGAAAAACATTTGTAACTCTTTAACCTCTATTCCAATCACTTCGATTCTCGAATTTTAACCTAATTTGTCGCCAAGGTCTACCGACCCGAATCTTCTCGTAAAATAATTGGTAATTGTAAATGTATTTTCCCCTCCAGCACATCTATATTAGAGACAGAAAGCGAGACATCATGCATTTGTCACATGTCTTTCAGTGGTCGGGGCTGATTCGGAATGATTGAAATTCCATCCACTGTATCAACGATGAAATATTGCGTATTGGAATCGTGCAGTCCAAGATGACACCCAGCTGGTTTAACACATCTAAATGTTGATTAATGCCCTATTTTGCTTGCATTTTTGTAACAGCTGCCTCGGCACCAGATGGTTGTACAAATACCTTTGCTTAGCGAGTTTGCAAAATATGTTTAATGAAAGCGATCTTTTAAAATAATTGAAAAATTAATTTCAACATATAGGATGTATAAAATATATATTTTAGCCTGGACGCTTTCGAGCGTAATACGTTCTTCATCAGATATTTGGTGCTTTGATATTCAGCCAACACACAAACTAAATTTACATATTACAAATACTCGATTGGCAAAAAAGAAATTCATTCGAAATGAAGAAGCATAAATTAGTTTGTGGGTTGGCTGAATATAAAAGCACTAATGTACTTGTATCTTAATACCTCTGATGTGAAGAACGCATTACGGTCGAAATCGCACAGGCTAAAATATGTTTTATGCATCCTGTATGTTGAAATATTTTTCTAAAATTCGAACGTGTCTTCATTCACGCCATTTATGGTCGATGATTTTGAATAAGTTTGGACTACGGCAGTGTTTTTTTTCAGAACTTTTTGGCCGGGGGGGACGAATGAAATTTTAGGAGGGCAAGTTTTCTAATTGCCCCATATAAATATATATAAATGCTGGGCTACATAAATAGAAACTAGGTTAGCATAAAATGTCTCCTTGGGGGGGGGGGGGGGGCAAATACTCGCCTCCGGAGGTATGCTTGAAAGAAACACTGGACTACGCTAAAGGTTGAATTTTGAACTTCAAACTCCCCAGTTATTTTGAGTTAGAACTAGCCCTGGATACATCTCTTTCTATATTAAAAAAGGTAGCTGAGGCCACAGTCGCCTCTGTTTAGTAAATATCTCGTTCCTTTGCTTTGTACCGCAAAAACTATAGCATACAAAGATATAAAATTTAGTAAACGTGTAGAGAAATGTTTTATAAACATGCTGAAATAAACCGTTTTTCGATTTAAACTAAAGTTTCAGAAATATTTAATGTCAAAGTCGAAATAATTCAGCTGCACGTTCGCGTCCTGGACAGACGAACAACAGCAAGACCACGAATTTTTGCAGACAGGCACCTACATAGTTGAATTTTTGCAGGACGGAGCCCGTTCTTGTGATTCCGATGTAGTTTGTGAGTTATTCCAGTTTTTACGCACTTCTGGAGTAAAATATTCATTCTTCCGTATAGGCGCGTCCACCCGGTTTCTCTGTCTCGAACCACAAAAACTATAGCGTACAAAAATATAAAATTTGGTACCATTTGTAGAAAAATGTCAGGGGAATACGCTGAAATAAACCGTTTTTCCATTTAAACTTGAGTTTGGCTTGAGACAGTTCGCGAATCGAGCTCAGCCAGCGCCAGAAAGTGAGGCAAAGGTTGGCGCGCTCCTCGAGTTTCTTCGTCTCGTACCGCAAAAACTATAGCATACAATAATATCAAATTGGTTCATTTGTAGAGAAAAAATAAGGGAACACGATGAAATAAGCCGTTTTCGATTTCAACTTTTAGTTTTGTTTAAACTTTAGTTAGTAGAAGGCAAAGGGGCAGCAACTACTTCTATAAAAATAGAAGCCTGTCTGTATGCTTGTGTCGCATGTAGCGTAAAATCTAAGCGATACACAGCCATGAAATTTGATACAGATGTACCTGAGATCAGGCGACGAGACGATTTACCATGATTTATTCACGAGATTTTGTTTAAGAATTCAAATTAGCTTTTATGTTAATAAAAAAGCTCAATTATCAGCGAACTTCACGCAAATCGGTTCCTTAGCGATCGAAAATATTATCGCACAGTTTCAATCTTCACACTATCAGAAAGCGCTCTTTCCAACAAGCTTTGAATGGAATCTGTAACACAATATCCCGATTTTTCACAATTTTGCAAAGAATCGCCCAAGAAGTGCTTCACGAAATGTAATCCATTTTAAACTTCCTGTATCAGCGAAACTCACCACAATCCGATCTTACGAATGCGTCAGCGTCAAAATAAGTTATTTAATTCTCTATGAAAACAAAAATTATATTTATAACTTCATTTGGTAATTTTCGGCATATAAATTAAAAAGGTAATATTTTGACAAGTTTTGTTATCATCGAACACTTCCTGCTTATGTCAATACAAACTACTCAAGCACATTGAAACCTAAAAATAACGAACAGTCACATCATGGGAACATCATTTTTATTTACTACTAGAAACTATACCAGCTGCCCGGGATTTAAAGCAAGGATTAATTAAATTCATTAAATTTTTCGAAAAGCTTAGTATCCTGTTATGCGGGCGCACGCTTTAATTTCAAAACATATGTTCGCTCTAAATAAGCACCTAATATGCTCGCTCTAAATAAGCACCTAATATGCTCGCTCTAAATAAGCACCTAATATGCTCGCTCTAAATAAGCACACCTTAAGCCGCTGCTCGGATAAATAATACGCTTTTGTTCCGGAGCTGAGCATATCAATATTTTCAATTCTAGGACATGTACACGGCGTTGACCAGGAGTTGAAGCAGGGAGAAATTGAATTTACTAGTCTAAAAAATAAATAAATAAATAACACACACACACACAAAATAAAATAATAATTTCTGTAATACAATTTACAGTTATGCATACAGAAACGTAAAATTTCTGTAATACCGAACCAGGTTTACTATCTTCAGGTTTACTATCCAGGTTTACTATCAGGTCACTTTACTATCTTATATATACTTTTTATGTGTGATACTCTCAAAATTTTGGGAGCCAGGAAAGGCCTAGCACCATTTGTTGTTTTATCAGTTTGAATCTTTTCATCTATAACACTATTCATTTCCTTACACCATGTATGCTAATGCAGGGAACAAGGGATTAATACCTTTAGTACCTGTATTACATATATAATTTAAAAAAAATTAAATATTAATTTCTTTATCGTGTAGTTACAGCTTATATTATTACAGGGCTTTCTCAACATGAGATCCAGTTTTCAATTGTTTACCTTATATATGGAACAGGGAACGAAAGGTATTTAATACCTATTTAGTACCTGTTTTATTTATAAAGGAATTATTCTCTAGCCTAACGTTGGGTCTATTTTATTTATATATATATACATAGTATTACGACGGGGTCGAAAATTCGAATTCGAGTTTTCGACGGGAGAGAAAGTTTCAAGCATCCCTGATCACGAATTGAACATTTTGGGGGTGATGTCTGTGTGTGTGTCAGTGAGTCTGTAGAGACGATATCTCACGAACGAATGGATCAATTCGAATGAAATTTCGTATAAAAATTACAATCCATGAGTACTGGAAGCCTATTGTTTTTAAACACAATCGCATATTCAGAATCCCCCTAAATTTTCGAGTGAAATTTTAAAAACATCATCAAAAAATCAAAACCTTTAAAAAAGTTACGCAAATAGACATTTCTTATGTAATTTTTCCTTAGAAAATGATTGACATGAACGTTAGCATGAATCATTCTCGAGATATTGCAAATTTTTCAAATAAATTTATCAAAATATCCTATAAATTAAAAAAAATATTAACTGTTGAAAAACATGTTCACTTTTCATATGTAATAACATGCGATAAATTGGGTGCCATCATTCTTGTGGATCTAGCTCGTTCCATTGATGAGAAAATATACATTGAATAATACTTTTGTATTTGAACGCCAATAGTCATTTATCTGCTATAAGAATAACTTATTTTTCCGTCCATAACGCTTGGCGAGATTTTGGTGGAATGCTGCCAACTTGGCGGCTTTTTAAATTTTGCCAAATTAAGGAAAATCTCGCCAAATGGATAAAAATGACGCTAAATCAATGAAAATGACGACTAATTGACGAAAATTCAATATCTTGGAAAGAATATAAGTATCTACTATAAAAATAACCTATTTGTTTTTACTGTAAAAGTAGTAAATTCGTTGCATTATATAAGGAAAGTCATATGCTCCTGAATTTAAATAAGTCGTCTCTGCAGCTATCTTTAAAATTTTAGAAACTGATGAAAAACCAATTTTTAGCTTTTACATATGGAACAGTAAACAAACAAACACCCACTGTTTGTCACTGCCAGTCATGAAGGTAATGCCAATACACTTACTCTAGTTCGTTCTTGGTTTCATTTATAGTGCTGCCATCTGTTATTCACTATAGGACAACTAAAATGAAAGTTTTCTAAAAATAGTCCTCCAGTCAAGGAAATAAAGTGCTTTTTATTTTTATAAGATTCTATTAAACATATTTTGAAAAAGAAAGTGAACTTCTTTCAAAATTAATAATACATATAAACTTGAATTTTGTATTTATTTCTATTCGTTGTGCTGCCATCTATTATTGAATATGACAATTAAAATGTTCCTTATAAGATAATTCATCAGTTACGAAAGCTTTTTAATAGTAAAATGGTATTAAACATGTTTTGAAAAAAAAAAAAATTCTTTTAAAATTAATAGTACAAATAAGCTGGAATGTAGTGTTTATTTCTGCGCTTAAACGCTTTACTTGAAATAAAAATATCCTCTGAAGTCCGGAAATGGAGGTAAAATGCTTTTCTTTTTTGACCTTTCGCATTTCTTTTGTCTCAAATTTGAAGAAATTGTCTTTTCATATTTTTGATGCCTTTTTTTAAAATTATTTTAATTTAATTTTTTTTTTTCACATGAGTTGCTGCTCTCTGGCACTGCTAACAGTTCAGATGAGGAAGGATACAGCTGAATACGAATTGCTAAACAAATACTATCTAAAGACTCATTTGTTATGATTTAACTGCACACTTTTCAAAGCTACAAGATATTATTACTTCCCTTGAAAAAAGGAACGGAAAGTTAGTAAATGTCTGTTATTAAATTATGTAGTTATTCAAATTGAATACAAAAGGGGATTCATCCTGTGTGAAAAATGTAAATGAGTTCCTTCAGCACATGGCTTGGATGAATAAAAAGAAAAAAAAAGTTGAAAACTCGAAAGTGGTTCTGAGATAATTCAGCTTTTATTCCAATGGATCCTTAAAAATATCATTAATTTTAAATATGCTCGAATTACCTCTGTAGAAGTTGAAGGATCATTTTAGATTCTAAAACACATTCTAAGTGACAGAAGGTAATGTTTAACTATTGACAATTTAAAAACATTTAGTAATTATCTGTATAAGAAAGTGACCTGATGAATAATTTTGCAAAATTAGTTAAATATCTCTATATAATCTGAAAATTTTCAAACACTATATACTTAATAAATGCCTATTCTAACCTTTTATTTTGCTTATTTGGCTGTCTATTTTAGTATTATTTTACTGCCTGAACTTCCGAGCTTTAGTAATCACTATGAAACTAGTACAGTATGAATTTTTATTTTCTCGAACTATAGAAGGATAGAGAAAGTATGTTTGCATGAAGGAAAGTATATAGTACATAGAAAGTATTGTTTTCATGAAAATTTTCGCTTTCGAGATTTTGATACCAATATATGTTTCAGGACTTCCTGAACATGTTTTGACTATTTTTAAAGTGATGCCTGCCATCTATCTTTAGTCTATTTTTTGTATACATGAAAGCTGCCACAAATATTAATAGATTTTCATGAAACTTTTTGTTTAATTTTGTTAATGAAAAATCTAGAACTAAATAGAATTTTTTTGAATTTGAACAAAAACTTCAAAATTTTATATTTTCTTAATATGATCATGAAGCTTAAACATTTCAATCATTGTAGTAAAAAATAGCCGCAATACAATGTTTGTGTTCATGACATTATTAGTCCCCGACAGGGGGCATGTTAGCCTCCCAAGGAGTACATAATCAAACTTGGTATCAATCAAAAGATTTTTTCAAGCCCTTTAAAATGAAGGTTAATATGCTATAATTGTGATCATTTGAGCCAATGATATAGAGTTTAAAAATTTGAAAAAGAAAAACAATTAGAAGTTGCTTAAAAATTGACTCTGGTATAAAAAAATTTGAGTTGAGGCATGGGTGCTTTAATATTTAAAATTATGAATTTCAATCATAGAAGGATGAATTTTTCAATGTTTTTCTTTGCAATATTATTACAATACCCACAGAACCTGCCTAAAGTGGCATGCTTAAACTTAGGATTGTGCTTCCATTGTAATATCAGCATTCATAAACAAGTTTCAAACATTTGAGATTTCTTCAATACCGAATAAACGATATTTGCATTGATAGCAAGAAGTTTTGCTACCACAGTGTTGTGAACCTCACAAAATTAATGACATGAGTGGTGGCGTGATGGTTTAGTTTCCAAAAATTTTATTGCCATCAATTGTGATACATAATGAGTCTTGAAAGATGCCTTATAATTTTGTGAGACTGAATTTGCCAGTTCGCCATAACAGTTCACAAAATTGGAGCAAATGACAGGTTTTATTGCTGCCATGGCATATATTGGCTATTTTGCACTGAATAAATCTAAAATGCTTGAAACTAGTTCCCGGACGCTGATATCTGCAAAGAGAATGCTATCCTATTATAATATTTTTATTTTAACAAAAGACCTAAATTAAAAATTTTTTTTAAAAATATACATAATTAGAAGTTATATCATAATAGCTTATTTATAGGTTTCTTATCCATAATATTCTGTTCTATATTATAAAATAATCTGTTCTATATTATAAAAATAAAGTGTTATTTGAAATGTCAGGTAACCCCTATAAAACAATAAAATTTAATAAATGAATTAAAATACTTTGTAATTAAGCGCACATTGATAAACAATCTCCCATTTCGTCATTTTGACTCCGGATTCGTTGGTTGTATGTTGCACTGAAGAAGGGGATCCAACGGAAACTATTTCTACTACTAGAGATGGTAATGACGCAAAGCATACTCAAAATGGTTGTTTGCTGCATTGCTTATTATTTAATAATTTGTGTTTGATTACGTTGCTTAAGTTTTACCAATATAATTCCATGTTCCTTACGGCTAAAAATTGGGTTACAGTAGATGTCACAGTAAAATTTTAGATATATTTCCATCCGTTTAATCCGCATAAAATAAATAAATTTTGCATTGCGTGAATTTTAAGCGCTTTTATTTTATACTTTGCCTCCATGGCCAGTTGCTTTGAAAAATAATGAAGAAAACAGGGATTTTATATCAGCATAAAGTCATCTTTGGCATAAAGGAGCAGATCACAGAATACTATATAGTCTGTGGAGCAGATTAACGTGATCTTCAAAAAATAATAATAATAAATGAATGATGGCGCCACCATCTCACAATGATAAAGTTGCAGTTAATAGCCTTCCACCCTTGTTAAGCAGATTTTATTTTGTGTGAGTTTTTTTATTTGTAATTGTTATCCAGAAATGAGAATGTTTTAAAGCGTTTCTAGTTATCTAATGTACCCTATATGTAATTTAACATTAGAAAGTAGTTTACAAAAAAAAAAAATTGCTATCTGATATTGTTACACATCATTCTTGTATAACACTTTTTCCCATTAATTTGATACGCATTGCATATTTTTAATTTTATTATTGTCAGAAGCGAGTTTTTCTTTGACATTTAAAATAAATCGAATAACAACTGAAATATTTCTTGTAGAAATTTTCTGAAAAAATATCTATGTGGCAACCACAGACTAATATAGTATTCTGTGGTGGCAACAAATTACAATCAACCATGGCGGCTAAAATGAATCTCGATGAACAAGATCTGCCTGAAGAAAGTGATTTATTAGTAATTAAACCGTTAGGTGCCGGACAAGAAGTGGGTAGATCATGTATTATTTTAGAATTCAAAGGGAAAAAAATCATGTTGGATTGTGGTATTCATCCTGGATTGTCAGGTATAGATGCTTTGCCATTCATTGATAACATTGAAGCAAATGAAATAGATATACTTCTCATAAGTCATTTTCATTTGGATCACTGCGGTGCTGTACCTTGGTTTTTACTCAAAACTGCCTTTAAAGGGAGATGTTTTATGACTCATGCTACTAAAGCGATTTATCGTTTGCTTCTTGCTGATTATATCAGAGTAAGTAACATGGGGGCTGGGCACATGCTGTACGATGAAAGTGATCTCGAAACTAGCATGGGTAAAATTGAAACAATAAATTTTCACGAAGAGAAAGAAATTAACGGTGTTAGATTTTGGTGTTATAATGCTGGTCATGTTCTTGGAGCTGCTATGTTTATGATAGAAATTGCTGGTGTTAAAGTGTTATATACTGGCGATTTTTCTCGTCAAGAAGATCGCCATTTAATGTCTGCGGAAATACCAAACACTCAACCTGATGTGCTTATTATAGAGTCAACATATGGTACTCATATACATGAAAAGAGAGATGATCGAGAAGCTCGATTTACAGGTCTAGTTCATGACATTGTGAATCGTGGGGGTAGATGTCTTATTCCAGTGTTTGCATTAGGACGTGCTCAAGAATTGTTATTGATTTTAGATGAGTATTGGTCTAATCATCCAGAGTTGCATGATATTCCAATTTATTATGCATCGTCATTGGCTAAAAAATGTATGGCAGTCTATGAAACCTTTACAAATGCTATGAATGAAAAGATACGTGGACAGATTGCAATTAATAATCCATTTGTTTTCAAACATATCTCAAATTTAAAAAGCATTGATCATTTTGAAGATATTGGGCCCTGTGTTGTGATGGCAAGTCCAGGTATGATGCAGAGTGGTCTGTCTCGAGAATTGTTTGAAAGTTGGTGCAGTGATTCAAAAAATGGTGTTATAATTGCTGGTTACTGTGTTGAGGGAACCTTAGCAAAGCATATTCTGTCTGAACCTGAAGAAGTTACATCTATGACAGGACAGAAATTGCCACTTAAATTGACTGTAGACTACATTTCCTTTTCTGCACATACAGATTATCAGCAAACAAGTGAATTTATAAGAATTTTAAAACCTCCTCATATAGTTCTTGTTCATGGGGAACAAAATGAAATGGGCAGGCTAAAAGCTGCTATTATTCGTGAATATGAAGATGACCAAGATGTTCATATCGAGGTTTATAATCCTAGAAATGCTCAAGGTGTTGAACTTTATTTTCGTGGTGAAAAAACTGCAAAAGTTATGGGATCCCTAGCTATCAAATCACCTGCAGCCGGGAATACTTTGTCTGGTGTTCTTGTGAAAAGAAACTTTAGTTATCACTTGTTGGCACCATCAGATCTTTCTAAGTATACTGATATGGTAATGAGTACTGTTAGCCAGCGTTTAAGTGTACCGTATTCTGGTACAATGCCTGTTTTGCATTTTTATCTGAAACAAATATCTGAAGATGCCAAACTTATCCCTGATTATAAAAAATTTGGAGGTAAGTTAATATTACAAGTTTTTGAAGTAATAACAATATTTCAGGAATCAAAAGTTCTAGTTTTAGAGTGGATTGCTAGCCCGGTGAATGATATGTATGCTGATGCTGTAGTTGCTGCCATTTTGAAAGCAGAAAAGTCTAATTTAACTCCAAAAATGTTGCCTAGATCTGTAAAACTTGATAAAATGCATTTTACTGAATGTCTTATGGAAATGCTAGCTGAAATGTTCGGAGAGGATTCAGTGAGTAAAATTGTAAGAAATGAAAAACTGATAGTGACTGTTGATAAAAAGAGTGCTGTCATAAATGTCCGCACTCTTGAAGTTAAATGTGAAGGAGACGAAGTTTTACAACAGATGATCAGCACAGCTGTATTGAAATTACATACTTGTTTGATACCTCAAAGAATGGAAATCGATATCATGCCTATAGTTGAACTATAAAATGTTAATAATTGAGTTATAATGTATTTAATCATTATATTTTACTTATTTTTGTGTTTTTATTACTATATCTCAAATATATAAAATTGCTATATAAAATATGTACAAAAAAGTTTTCTCATTTTATTTGATAATTGTTTCTATTATAAATGTTTTTAGCTAATAGCAAAACCTCTATAAATTGTAAAAAGTTTACAGATTTTTTTTTAGTTTTTAAAAGGCATTTTTTGTTTAAAAGCCAAAAAAAGGCTATATTTTTACTTCCAAGACTTGATGTTAGTGCTTAACTAGAAGCTTATGGTCTGTATATATTGTTTGTACATCCTTGGGCTCTTGTGTCATTTCGTAATATTCTTTGACTTAAAATGTTTTATACAGCATCACAAGAAGGATATTTTCCCTCCAACTACTCATTTCATTTTCCCCATGTTAACCTATGGAAGATAGTACCTTACCTCTAGTTTGTGTGTTTTTAGAAATTTTTGCCAGTCATAGATGATGACAATAGAAATGTTTGTGCTTTTTTGAAAAATGGATAAAATGATTAGAAGTGTTTCTAATATTTTTGTGAAGTGAATGCATACTTATTGATACATATTATAAGTACTTGTATTTTACAACACATAAATCTTTCTCTTTTCAGCAACTATACTTGGCATAAAACAGTGGGAAAAAATTCTAAAAACAAAACAAACTAGATGTTAGGGACTATTTTTTATAGGTTAACATGGGGGGGGGGGGGGAATAATTTTCTTTAGTTGCTTGTTTTAAGTAAACCTATTGAAAATGGTCCCTAATTTCTAGCTCATTTTGTTAGAATTTTTTTTTTTTTTTTAAATGAATGCATTGCTTTAGGATTCATATTAAAATTATTTTATCGATTTCTTAAAAAAGTGACACACCCTTTGGCATTTTTCTATTTAGCATTCATGCTTGGCAAGGAAAAATTCTAACAACTAAACAATCTAGAAGTTGGGAATTATTTTCCATAGGTTAACATAGAAAGAAATGAAACAAGCAGCTAGAGGGAAAATATCCTCCTAAGTATTCTTTCCCAAAATTGGACAGCAAGAGTTGTGTTACTGTAGGATTTTTCTAGGCATGAACTCTTGGAGAGTAATCCTGATCACAATTGATCCTACATTTAGTTCTGAGCTTTTGATAATTTATATATTGCAAAATGTTGTAATCTTTCCCTTTGATTACTCTTGACTAAAATAAAAGTTATATTGACATATTTTTTTATTTACAATTTAAAAATTGTTGACTAATGCTTTTAATTGCTTGCAAGAAAAAGTTTGCTCAGTGCAGGTGTCTTTCAGGATAGCAACAGTTGGTTCAAGCATCGAAACTGTCTATATTAAATTTTAGATACGTATGTAAAGTACTGATTTTTCATAAGCAACATATGAATATAGAAATGTCTGTGGAGTCAAAGTCAGTAAAAATATACAGACTCTGACTCCTAAACAAAACTATTTAAAAATAATTTTATTTGGAATGTTTAATATTTTAATAGTTTTTAGGCAATAAATTAAGAAAACATCAAATATTTACCAAATTTAAAAACTATTGATATAAAATTTTTAAAATTAATTAATTTTCATGTCATTATCGAAATTGGATATTAGGAAACATGAGGAGTTAGGGTCGGACAGTAGAAAAAAAAAGGAATTGAAGTTAAAGGTTTGAGGTACCAACTCTACAGCCCTTCTGTTTAGATCATCTAATTTTAACAGTTCTTTATTTTTTTAAATTTAATGAATAATAAATCTTATTTCTTTGAAGCTTTAATAGCAGTAACATCTTTTAATGAATTTTATTATTTTTATTTAAATAAGTTGCACAATCTTGTTCTGCAACTTTGTTAGTTAGAAAATTTGCACAATAGAGAAATTTATTGTTTTGTAATATAAGTTTGCTAAACAAGCAATACATTTTTAAATATCTCTTTATAATTTAATAAAAAAAAGTATAGTATTGTTTTAAAAACCCTTTTATTTTGCTGTAGACGTGTAGCAACCCTGAATAAACTGATTTATAAAAGTCAAATCACATACCTTGCTAGCCTATTTGATTTAAAAATAATTGTAATTATATTATGTAATGATTTCTGTGCATCAATTCAGTTTGTGAACAGCCCCCTGGATTCATAAATTTTGATGATTAAAAGAGTATTGAAAAGTCATGAGAAAATTATGAAAATCAGGAAGTTTGATAATTTATTTCATGCTAAATTTGAACTTTTAAAATCCAAATTTTTCTTTAGTTTGACTAAATAAAAGTATTGACAGCATTTTTGTAATTTGACTTTTTTCGATAGAGGGGCTGTATGAAAACCTAACTTTCTTAATTTTTTACAAAAATATAGTACAGCAGTTAAATTCCTATTTCATAACTTCCTTATTTAAAGTATTTTTATGATTGAAACTATGGGTCTACAATCAACGGCTCAAAAAATCTTCCACTGTTCACTTTTGTGGAATAGCCTGTATATTATAGCTAACCTCTTCTTTAACATTATCAATAGTTCTGATTAAATAAAGGTCAAAGTTAACTTAGTGCACTAAACTGGTGGTTCTGAATTTAAATGGAGCTAGAATTGTTTGGGGGCCCTGAAGTCCTTAAGTTTGAAGTTCTTGAGGCTTTAATAAATTCAGTTACCATGTAAAATGTCAGTATACATTTGAAGTCCTTTAGGCTCTAATAATTGCAGTTACCATGTAGAATGTCAGTATACATTTAAAAAGTTGTCAGAGTACCTGCTTAAACTCATGGCATTTGAATTTTAGCCCAGCATAAAAGCTGACCAGTTTCTTTTGATTTAAACCCATTAAAAAAACCCAACTAATTTAAAATACTTATACGGAAATTATATGTCTTTTAATTTCTTATTACCTTTATTTTTCAACTAATTTTTGCTATGATGCTACTAGCTTATATTTATTATTATTTTCATGTAATTTTATATCTCAGTCGCTGCACTTAAAGCCATATTAGACAGAATAACTTTGCAAGATACTGGTTATATGGCAGCCTGACACCTAAAAGTAATTTTGTAAAAAAGGTTCATTAAATGTTCATTTTTCAAGTTGACAGAATTCTTGATCAACCAGGTCCACAATCATTGTACAACACCAATAAATATACGAAGGTCACACTAAATTTTTTGAAACTGGGCAGACAATATGCGCTAGGAAAAAAATTATTGGTCGGATATTTACATTTGAACTCGTTTATGTCCGCAGATGATAATTTGGGGCAACAATTACAATTTAGCTATCGTAGAATAAATTTTGAAAGAAAAGAAAATGAAGTTGATGCGAGAGCATTATCGAGCTATGATTTTAAAGTGGGACTAAATCAAAATGAATGTCGTCTCCAATTAGCATATGGAAATGGTTTTCCATCTCGTGCCACTGTATTCAGATGGTTTACGAGTTTAGAAGAGGTTGAAATTCTCTCCTGGATGAAGAACACATAGGAAGACCCTTGTCAGTTGTAGTCCCATAAAATGTGTTGGCTATTTGAAAAATGTTAATCAATGATAATCGCTGTACCTACCAAGTGATACAGAAGGAACTTAACATTGGATTTGCAGCTATACATAAAATTATTCATTAGGAACTGCATATGGAAAAATGAGTTTGTCGTTGGGTCCTCCATAATTTAACAGAAAACCAAAAAGTGGGGCGTGTCAGAATCAATAAAGAATAATTTAGGGTTTCCCTAAAATTACTTAATAATGGTGAACACCGCATTATTTTTGAAATCATAACTGGTGATGAAATGTACATACCATTTTTTGACGTTCCAACATGTCAATAAAGTAAAGTAAGGGTCTTTGAAGATGACCCCAAACCAACAATGGTAAAAAGACAACGATCAATGAAAAAGTAATGTATGCCTTATTCTTCAGAAGTACAGGTCTGGTCAAAGTCATAAAGCTAGAGGAACAGAAGACAGTTACAGCTAACTGGTACACTGCTGAGTGTCTTTCTGAAATTCTTCAGGAAGTGAATGTTAGGGGACTCATTCTTCACCATGACAATGCATCTTCTCATTCAGCAAGAATGACAGTCGAATTTCTTGAACAAAAAACATCAAAGTAATAGAACATTCACCCTATTCTCCTGATCTTGCTACGTGTGACTTTTGACTATTGTTTAATCTAAAAAAAAAAAATTATGTGGGCTTCGTTTGCATTCCGAAGATGAGATTGATGAGGCTATAAAAGCATATTTTTTATCGATTCCAAGAAATGGATGGCTTGAAGCATGTAATCTTTGAAAAATTCACCTACAAAAGTGCATTGATGTTGGAGGGGAGTACTTTGAACACTCGTAAGAGTTGGTGAGTTTAACTTGTATCACTTAGCCGTATCTCAAAAATTTCAGTGTATTAGGCCTAAAAATTATTCCTTGTATTAGGCTTAAAAATTATCGGTAAAAATAATTAGACATGCTAACTGCGATTCATCAGAACAAATTCTTTGAGCTCTGTATGGCTTTTGTCACAAAACAGAATATCTGGCTGAGTGCTCAAGCAGTGGGGAATTTAGCATTTGATAAGACGCGTAATGCCAATACGGCTCCGAGCCTATTGGTACCCCCAGAGAAATAATATATGTCAGATGCAATATTGTATGTTAAAAAAGGTAAACAATTAGTCATATTCATATTGGTTTTGATACATTCTTGAATATGGTTCTGCCCCACTAGGGCAGAACCATAGATCTTATACGTATAGATATGCTAAGGGGATTTTTTTCTGCTATCCAACATAGCCAGAGCTTCTACTTCCAAGTATCTCCAGTTATCAGAAGGTAGGGTCCACTCACTACAGCATTGTCCAAAAACCCTGTTCTACTCACCACGTCCTGAGTCTGGGAGCATTTGATCACGCGATAAGTTCTACTATGTTGGATAGCAGAAAAAGTTCCCCTTAACATGTCTATACTTGTAAGATCTACGGCTGGACATCCTCGAAAGCAGGAGCTCTGGACTGGTAGAGTTGGTTTTAGATCACTTGACGAGTTCCCTATATTGGAGAGCATTGCCTCAATACTGTAACAGTAGCAAGCCCCGCCCAATAGTGGGTCTAGTATATAAGGTCTGTGGTCAGAACCCAGGGTGGCAAACATCAAAGGCATGGAATGTCACTGAGCAGTGGGAGAAGTCCACTTTTCTGACGTCACAACGGAAGAAGACTCACAGAGGAGTATTTTGAAATTTAATTATGGGGGAGGGGTCAGTTTTAAATTTTGTATCAAGCTCAAGGAGTTAGAGGTCTGCATGGGCTTGGCTCTGATTCACGGACCGTGTTTTATTAAATTTGGGTCTGGCTGTGTCAAAATAAATTAAATAGCCAAAAATGACCAAAATTGGTACAGAAATTTTGAAATTACATATGAAACAAAATTCTCAATTAGCGGGTGAAAGTCACTTTGCCCCATATTAAGTAATAAAAGTTTGGTCTGTACGGAGAATGCAGATGGGTAAATTCGAACCGAATACAGAAAAATTACACTGCTCACAACTGAAATCGCAACACCATGAAGAAATTGGGGTATCCTTATGAAATTTACAGAATATAATTGTAACATGAAGATGTGCAAATTATCAAATAATCATACCTGGAAAATGAAGGCATGGAACTTTATTGACATTAAATCAACATGGAATAGGCCCAACGCAAGCGCCTATACAGGATTGAATACAACAAGGCATCTCGTCAATGAAATGGTCAGTGGTGTGCTGAGGGATGGCATTCCATACAGACATGCAATTGGGCTTGTAACTGAACATGATTTGCTGGAATTGGGAGTTCTCTTAATCGGCGACACATGATATCCCAGATATGCTCAATTGGCAACAAACCAGAGAATATGCTGGCCAAGGCAGAATATCAAAACCTTGTAAAGTATCTATAGTTACCCATGCAGTATGTGACTGAACATTATCCTGCTGAAAAAGCAGTCCATGCCTGGTTGACAGATATGATTGTACTATAGGTCTCACAATGTCAGAGACGTATCGTTGTACCGTGATACTGCAAGAAACGTGGACCAAAGATGATCGTCTATCAAATGGTATACCACTCCAAACCATGGTACCACTTAGAGGGGCTGTGTGCCGACTAATAGGAAAGCCTGGTGGCGTTGTTGAAAGCGCCACCATAAGCGAGTATGGCCATCTGGCATGCCAAAACAGAATCGTGATTCATCCGTGAGCAGAATGTTTCGCCATTCTGTCGACCAATCGCGTCTCATTTGACATCACTGGAGGCGATGTAACCGGTGAAGACGTGTGGTAGGTGTCGAAAAGGTCGTCTACCTCGGAGTCCTGCGTTATGCAAACGGTTTCGAATTGTTTCCGTCGAAACCACGTAACCTGTAGTGTGGGATATAGGTTGTAACACGGTTGCTGTGGTAAACGGAACGCTTCTCAGAAGCATACGATCTTCACGTGGTGTGGTATACCTGGAAGCTCCACTACCTGATCTTCGTGGTCTTTCACGAACCGTAACACGCCGTTGAACTGTGCTCACTCACATCACGACCCAATATTTTGTTGAACTGTGTTCACATCACGACCCAATAGTTTGTTGAGCAGTGCTCACATCACGACCCAATACCCCAGCGATCCTTCGAAGGCTCAACCCACCCTAGCATAAAACAATGATTTGTTGCCGTTCCGTTGACGACAACTGAACGTATTCAGTAAGTCGACGTACTCTTGGCATACTGTGATGATTTTTATAACCTGAAACGAATGACGCTACAATTTAGCTGTGATATCGCTCCTCCTTAACCTGACGCTTTTATGCTGCTCGGCAAGGTGTTACTATGCGTAATGATACTGTGATCATTTGCATATCTCGCCTTGCTGTTTCCATTGCCTGATTTACATAAAGCTACCCCTACAACTTTATGGTGTTGCGATTTCAGTTGTGAACAGTTTATAATTTTAGATAAAAAAAAATTGAAGACTTATTTATTCGGCGACAATCCGAAGTTTAAATATTAAATGCAAATTTATTTCGGCAAACTGTTATAATTTAAAATTAATATATGGATAAAACGAATTATTGTCCTTGAATTTATTTATATTTGTATTCAAAATATCTTACACTTTTACTTTGAAATTATTAAATTTTAAAAATATTCGTAACTATGTGATAATCAAAGAAAATAATATCTGCATTATGTATATGTACATAGAAAGTTTAATCGAATTGAAATGTTATTAAAACACTAACAATTGTGGCATATGGTTTGTTTATTTTGCTAGCTACCACCGTAGGCAAGAACATTTGGTACTGATAAGCTCTAACAAGAGGGGCATTGTAATGTTTAGTGATAATTTAAATGGTTGAAGAATGCATTTCTTTTTTTAAAACATAATCTCAGTAAAGAAGGGTTTTCTCATTCCATAATTATCAACTAAAATGATAAATAAGAACTCACTTTATACAGTTCACTGACACGCATTGTCTGGAAAAACACCTGCTTCTTCCTTTTCACATCTCGCTTCACATGTGCATACATCCGTTGCGTTTGACGCTGTTATAGAGCCCCTAGCCTCTATGGGCTGTATCTCTTGGAGGATATGGACATGTACGGCCTCTACGCAACGGTAAAATAGTTCCCCTCTCCTCCAATCAGGGTTGGCGATATCAGCACAGCCTCCGAACTTTTTGAAACCTTGTATATAAAAAAATAGCATATTTTCCCTCAGGTTGAAAAAGAAATAACGTCTTCTATCTATCTCTTGCCTAAAATCATGGACACGTTCATTTTATTGCTCCCCGGGCATTTCAAATGGAGTTCTAACTGCAAAGAAAGAAAGGGGGGGAACAGTAGACAGTTTTAAAAGAAGTTATGTAATAATCTACGATGAGATGAACGTAAATTGAAAATTCGCCTACGTGGAAGCAACCCGCATTCTTTGATTTCGATCGGCAAATGACACTACAACTTTTAAGGTAAATTGTCATTGGAGTTGAAATCAGTGGATTCTATTGTTTCTGATATGAGTGGTGGCACCAGAGGACTGTGCAGGGATCTTGGTATTAATGAAACTTTCACAATGCACATCCTTTTGATCCCAACCGGGGGATATTACTTTGCCTGCAATGCATGTTAATATATAGGGAAAGTATTGGAATCATGTCGAAAACCGCAAATCGAGTTTTCGACGTATCTGCACGTTTTGGGACCTCTCGAGTACGAAAACACTACTTTTTACGTGACGTCTGTGTCTGTCTGTGAAATATATGTATCCACTCTTAACTGAAAAGCTAATTGACCGAATTTCATAAATTTGATAGGAAAGTCCCTTATAGGTGACCCTAGTGCTGATTAGATTTTGATACGATTCGAGATAAAAAGAACCTGCATTTTTTTGCGAAATGGCCCGCAAAAATTGCCTGTATCCACTTTAACTGAAAAACTAATAGACCGAATTTCACAAAATTCGGTAGATAAGTCACTTGTGAGTTATCTTGGTGCTGATGCTGATTAGATTTTGGTACAATTCGGAAAAAAAAAGAACCTGCCTTTTTTTGCGAAATGGCACGTCAATGGCAAAAATCGTCAAAGTCTAAAATAAAAGACTACGTATGCTCAAATATATCAATTAATCGCGAGTTTTATACGTAACTTTTGACGATGAAAAGAATAAGATCAACTCCATTACTCTAGGACTAGCCGTTCTCGAGATATTTAAGTTTTTTCGCTACGCCATATTTGAAAATAAGTCCACTTGACAAATGAAAACGAAAATTGAATTAAAAGTGCAAATTCAGTGTACATTAAAGTAATTGCGGCTCTTATGTTGTGCAATTGAACTCAATTTAATGAATTATTGAAGAAATAAAGAGAAAGTGAATATGAGTCTGGAGGGAAAGTCATTTGCTGTCCACATCAGATATTTACTTTCCCTGCAATACATGGTAATGGATAGGGAAAGTATTGGAATCATGTCGAAAATCACAACTCGAGTTTTCAACGGATCTACACATTTTGGGACATCTAGAATATGATCAATCTAATTTTAGCATGACGTGTGTGTGTGCAATGTATGTATCCACTCTAACTCAAAAACTAATGGATCTAATTTCATAAAATTTTATAAGTCACTTGTGGATGACCCTGGTGCTGATTAGATTTTGGTACGATTCGTGATAAAAAAAAAACCTGCATTTTTTTATGAAATGGCCCGCAAAAATCGTATGTATCCACTTTAGCTGAAAAACTAATTGACCAAATTTCACGAAATTTGGTAGATAAGTCACTTGTGTGTTACTCTGGTACTAATTAGAATTTGGTTTCAGGGTAACCCACAAGAACGAATTGGAAAAAAAAAAGATGCCTTTTTCTGCGAAATGGTCCCCAAAACGCTCCAAAAGCTAAATTAAAGACTACGCATGCTCAAACGTATCAATGTTTGACGATGAAAAGAATAAGACCAACCCCATTACTCTAGGTGTAGCCGTTCTCGAGATATTTTAGTTTTTTCGTATTTTTGCTTTGCCGGTTTTGAAACTTAAGTCCATTTACCAAATAAAAATAAAATCTGAATTAAAAGTGTAAATTTAGTGTCATTTCAAATAATTATGAGTGTTATTTAGTGAAATTAAACTCAATTTAATGAATTGTGAATGAAATAAAGAGAAAATGAACTTGAATTTGCAGGGAAAGTCATGTGCTGCCCACATCAGATTTTCTATTTCTATCTCATGAGTAAAGCAGTTATATCAGTATATAATATCTATCTAACTATTTGTTAACGAGGCGACTTAACCAAGATGCTCCAGAAAACTTATTTTCTTAACAATGAGCAAATGACTATACCCTTCACCTGTAGAATTTAGAAACAAACTGCGTCTCACAATTCTTGTTGATAAACAACCACCATTATCCAGAAGTTCAATGAGAGAAATGCAATATATTAACAACTGTAATGTTTACATTTTTGGTCGATCATGATGTTAAAAGTATTGACTCTGCAGACGATTGCAATTTTGGAAGTACTGATGATAGCACAGCTCAGCAGTCACATGGAGCATCATCTATCATTAAAACGGAAATCGTGGAATATGTAGGAGGCTATATTGCATATAAATCAGATAGCTCGCTAGGTAAAATATCAGTCTATAATGGGAGGAAAAAACAAGTCAGTGGTAAGTAGAAGCTGTTTAACGTAATCCACTGAAGAATTTTTGCGAGAAGTTCAAACTTGGAACGGGATTTTCAGAGGAATGCGTAGAGGTATTTCGCAGCAAAAGGGAATAATCACCAAACTAGTACAAAAACTAAAGACTGTATCACCATCAATGCCTGAAAAATCCATAAAATTATTTTCTTGCACAAGAATATTTTTCCACATAAAATACTTAATAAATTAATACAAAGTCTTATAGACAAAAACCTCCAATGGTTGAAAAGCAGCACTATACTGTAGGTTCCACTTCAAATCTAGAAAGAAAGACGTCTAATTGATACTGTAAGTGGAATTTTCTCGTATTACACTACAAAAAAAAAATCTGATGTGGGCAGCACATGACTTTCCTTGTATAATGCAATGAATTTACTACTTTTACAGTAAAAAAAATCGGTTATTCTTATAGTCGATAGTTAAATTCTTTCAAAGATATTGAATTTTCATCAATTAGTCATTATTTCCATTGATGTAGCATCATTTTTATCCATTTGGCGAGATTTTCGTTAATTTGGCAATATTTAAAAAAGGCGTCAAGTTGGCGACATTTCGCCAAAATCTCGCCAAGCGTTATGGACGGAGAAATAAGTTATTCTTATAGCAGATAAATGACGATTGGCGTTCAAATACAAAAGTATTACTCAAAGTCTCTTTTCTCATAAGTGGAACGAGCTAAATCCACGAGAATGATGTCACCCAATTTATTGCATGATATTACATATGATAAGTGAACATGTTTCTTAACAGATAATATTTTTTTTTAATTTACGGGATTTTTTGATAAATTTATTTGAAAGATGTACAATATCTCGAGAACGGTTCGTACGAGCGTTCTAAAGTTTATGTCAATCGTTTTCTAAGGAAAAATTACATAAGAAATGTCTATTTCGGTAACTTTATCAAAGGTTTTGATTTTTTGATGATTTTTCAAAATTTCAATCGAAAATTTAGAGGGGGTTCTGAACATTCGATTGCGTTTAAAAACAATAGGCTTCCAGTATTCACAAATTGTAATTTTTGTACCAAATTTCATCCGAATCGCTCCATCCGTTCGTGAGATATCGTCTCCATAGATTCACTGACACACACACACACACACACAGATATCACATCAAAAATGTTTGATTCGTGATCAGGGATGCTTGAAACGTGCTCTCCCCTTGAAAACTCGAATTCGAATTTTCGACCCCGTCACAATACTTTCCTTATACATTATGTATATATGGAAAGTAATATAATAGGAAGAACATTATTTCAGTGACTCAACGAATAGAGCATGATATGGAGATCAGAAGTTTGAATCTTCATTAAGATTCTTTAGAATTACAAGATGAAGAGAATACATATTCTACTTCAAATTTAGGAGTAAGACAATCGCCTCAGGAGCTCCACGGATAGAGCGTGATCTGAAGCTCAATGGTTGGCGTCTCCACTTCAGCATGAATGCTTTAGAATTGCGATCTGAAGAAAATCTGATGTGGGCAGCACATGACTTTCCTTATATAATGCAATGAATTTACTACTTTTACAGTAAAAAAAAAAAAAAAAATAGATTATTTTTATAGTAGATATTTATATTCTTTCCAAGATATTGAATTTTCGTCAATCAGTCGTCATGTTCATTGATTTAGCGTCATTTTTATCCATTTGGCGAGTTTTTCGTTAATTTAGTAACATTTAAAAAAGTCGCCAAGTTGGCGACATTCCACCAAATTCGTCGCCAAAATCTCGTCGAGCGTTATGGACGGAGAAATAAGTTATTCTTACAGCAGATAAATGACTATTGGCGTTTAAATACAAAAGTATTACTGAAAGTATCTTTTTTCATGAATGAAACGATCTCGATCCACGAGAATGATGTCACAAAATTTATCGCTTGGTATAAAATATGAAAAGTGAACATGTTTCTCAATGGGAAATATTTTTATTTTATTTTATATGACTTTTTGATAATTTTTTTTGAAAAATGAGCAATATCACGAGAACGGTTCATGTTAGCGTTCTAAAATGTATGCGAATCGTTTTCTAATGAAAAATTACATAAAAAATGTCTATTTGCGTAACTTTATTAGTGGTTTTGATTTTTTGACGATTTTTTCAAAATTTCACTCGAAAATTCAGGGGGGGGGGGGGTTCTGAACATTCGATTGCGTATAAAAACAATAGGCTTCCAGTGTTTACGGATTGTAATTTCTGTACCAAATTCCGTTCGAATCGGTCCATTCGTTCGTCAGTTATCGTCTCCACAGACTCACTGACACACACACACACAGACATCACTTCAAAAATGTTCGATTCGTGATCAGGGATGCTTAAAACGTGCTCTCCCGTCGAAAACTCGAATTTGAATTTTCGACCCCGTCACAATACTTTCCTTATACATTATTGTATATAAGGAAAGTAAAAATGCATATTTCATTTCAAATGTACAGGGAAAGATAATCGTCCCAGTAGCTTAAGGGACGAAGCGTTATCTGAGTTATTCGAGAATACTCTGCTCTGACATGAGTTCCTTACCGTAAGAAATTTCAACATTTAAACTTGTACTAAATTCGTTCTTTTTTTGTCTAATAAGCTACATTTATTATTTTAAATAAATCTTAAAATATACGTCGTTTAAAATTTTTATTATAGTAGATACTTGTGAAACCATGGTTGTACTACCAGGGTAAAAGAATGAGTCCAAATTTCTGGATAGCTAACAATTTTAATTACAATCACAGCGTAAACAGAAACAATATACAGCAAATAGCTTGATAACTATCTCACAAAATCACTAAACAACTATCAGGTACAATAAAACACAATTCAAGAGTCCACTAATTTCACAAAACAGCAGATACTATTCTCGAAACATTGGCGTATCTTACGTCAACTCCTCCGCTACTGAGTGATGACTTCATATACTCTCTACAGAAATTTTCAGAAGGGGCTCGTATCTCGTAGAATATTTGTTATACAGTGACCGCCGGTTATAAGATTCAGTGGTTATAAGAAACAGCCGTTTATAAGACTCAAAACGACAGAAACAAATACAAACTTCGTTTTAACATTAAAATTGTGTCGCTTATAAGAAACACGATTCCGCTTATAAGAAACAGTTTTCTACAGAAAATTTGTTGATTTCCTTGCGACGCTGGTGTAAAAAAAAAAATCGATTTGTTTAAGGTTAACTGAAGGACGAGTTGTTATCTCTTGTCTCTGGGCGTACGGGGAGGGGGTGGGAGTTTGCTATGTAACAAAGGATGACAGAGGATTTCTCCGCAGAAAGGCTTGGGGAGTACAACCCCAAACCAGTAAGAAACGAGCTTTAATCTTTTGGCAGTTAAGGAAACGTACTGATAAGGAAAGGCATCTTTGCTTATGCACTCAAATAAGATTCGTACAGCTTTAGTTAGTCATTTTATGTTTTGCTAGTGAAGCATGTCGCAAACCCTTACTTTGCTTGAAAAGCAAAGTTTACTTAAAAAGTATGATTCTCCACCTCCGTGTAGTCAATAAGCAAGAAAACAACCTTGCTTGATGCTATCCATATGATCGCAGGCGCATGGAAAAAAGTTTCTGACATATGCATTTTTAATTGCTTCCGTAAAGCAGGATTTTTGAAAAATAATGTTGCCATACCAGCAGAAGATGAAGAAGAATTTGAAGCACCTTTCGAAGAATGGATTCACATCGACGAAAATTTACAAACATCTGAAGAAAACAATGATGATGACATAGTGCGGAAATTCAGAATGTTTGCAATGAAGAAGAAAATGAAGACGACGTTCCACAAGAAGAAAATTTTCCTACAGCCAAACAGTCGCGAGAAGCCCTAACTATAATTAGAAAAACTCTTGAACACAGAGGGGCATCAGAAAAAGTTTATGGACTGTTTTATGATTTAGAAATGGATGTACGTAAACTAATCACAGACTCGTTAGCACAAACAATACTGGATAAGTTTTTTGCTATTCTTCAGTAATAGATTACGGTATGTATGAAAATGTACTATGCTCTTATACATAAATGAACGACCTATGAGTTTTACTTTTTATTCTTATTTAACTCATACTATATGCATATAGATAATAATTTAAGTTGTAAGGCTTAATTTGTAAAATGAGAAATATTTTTGAATGCAAAACTTAATTTACAAATGTATTATGTACGTACTAATATTTTACTTATATACATTTATCTTTTAAATTCTGTAAAACTGTGTTCAATAGTTAGTATTTACAATGGAAGAACGATATTTAAAAAATTTCCGGATTTAAGAAACAACTGCTTATAAGAAACAAAACGAGCGAAACGAACGTGTTTCTTATAAGCGGCGGTCACTGTATCGAGAAGGTTCTCGAGATTTGAAATGTCGCCAAAAGTCGGAAAATTGGCGATAAATAGCCAAATCTGGCTACTCTGAATCAACAATCCGGTTATAATAACCTTAGATTCGCGTCATAGGAATGGTTTCCTGTACGGTATTTTTCCTTTCTGGATCTCAAAAGAGCTTCCAGTGAAGGCACATTTTATGTTCGTCACGATATTCACGAGATTGGGCAAACTACTTGGAATGGACAAAACTTGAACTTACTCCTCTCGAATTGCTCCTTTCCTAATTGGACGGCATGGCTGAGAGATTTAACAGAATGATATCCCTATATAGCAAGGTTGAGACTGTTATTTTCCTTTGTTCCTTACCTCTGTTCACTTACCTTTTGCTAGCATACAAAAGTGCTGGCTATGAATCGACCGGCCATTCTTCATCGAATATGCTGTTGGCCGGGACCTAGGACTACCGTGTGATCTGATATGATTGGACGACCATGTATGTCATCGCCTGAAGAAAGATCTACAGGCACGGTTGGAGGAAGTTCATCGTTTGTCTCGTAAAAATATCAGCATTGATACTGATAGAATGAAGAACCGGTAACGGTAAGATGTCAAAGCTACTAAAGGGCGATTCCAGGAAGGCGATCAAGTGTAATTGTTCAACCCTCGGCGACGATAAGGATTTTCGCCAAAACTATTGCACAATTGGGAAGGACCTTACGACATAATAAAGAGAATAAACAATGTTCAGAAATGGTCTTCAAGCTAAAAGTCATCCATATCGATAGATTAGCTCCATATTAAGGACCACAGTAAGTTGAAACTGCTCAGGACAGGCAGTCTTAAAAAGGAGGCATTGTCACTAATACATAAACTGCTTTTGCAGCATAATGACTCCCCACAGGGAGAAAGCACTTTACAGACAACAATCTCATTTACCTGAAAGTAGGGTTACCAGGCCTTGGCGACTTTTAGGGGCACGGGGGCCAGATTTTACGAAATATCGCCAACTTGGCGACTTTTCGAATCTACTAGAACATTTCTAGAAATATCGACCCGTTTCGATAATTTCGCCCTCTTTCTAGAAATTTCTTTGGAGACTATATAAAGAAGCAATCGTTCAGTTGGAGCAGCAAATAGCCCGATAACTATCTCACAAAATCACTAAACAACTATCAGGTACAGTAAAACACAATTCAAGACTCCACTAATTTCACAAAACAGCAGATACTATTCTCGAAACTTTGGCGTATCTTACGTCAACTCCTCCCCTACTCTCTCTCTCTCTCTCTGAGAGAGTGATGACTTCATATACTCTCTACAGAAACTTATAAAGAAGCAAAATAAAGAAACTTATAAAGAGACTATATAAAGAAGCAATTGTTCAGTTGGAGAAAATTGATGCAATATTTGGGTTAAACTGAATTGTGAAATACGTCAGCGTTTTGAGAACAAAATCTGTTGTTTGTGGATATTAGTGGAGCATTTAATTGTTGCTTTATTGTACTTGACAGTTAGTTGATCTTACGAGATAATCAGCGATCTATTTGCCGTATATTTGTTCCTGTTTATGCTTATTAGTGTTTTTACATGAAGGCATTAGCTATACAGAAATTCGGATTCATTTTTGTATCATAAGAGTACGTGTTGAGAGGATATGTCGCAACAATATATACATGTATATTCCATATATGTGTCACCTCTCTAAAAGCACAGTGTCAGTGTGTCAGAGCACCAAATGCAACTCCGAGAGCTAAAAGAATTCATGTATATTAAGTCGAACATGCCGAATACAAATCTGAAATACGTTTTTCAAATTAACCCTTGGATTTGGAGAAATAGCCTCTTAAAGTTTGACGTTTTTCGGTATTTTTGTATATATAATCTCAAACCACAGGCGTTGTCATAACACGATGCAATTGCATGACAATGAGATTTTAATGCCTAAAGGAAAAGTGTATTCAGCTCATAGATGAAACCACCTCCATTATTCAGCTGAATAGGAACGTGAATATTGAGGAGTCATCCCAATTTAAAAATTCAGAATATGAATATTTAAACCATGGAGAGAGAAACTTGCTTCCTGCTTTATCTTTAAATTCACGTTTTAAACAATGTAATTAAAGAAAACTTTGTTGGTTGGAGCTGAATTGTAAGACCCATAAAGTTAGAGAAAGTTAGTCCCATGGAGTTAAAGAGATCTTTACCTCCCTTTTTACCGTTACTTTATCTTTATCTCCATGGTTAGTCCCTTTTTTCCATTGCATGACCAGAAATTGAAAACTTGAGATAAAATGTTTGATAAATTGGTTTGTTAGTCTAGGGGATGGCAAATTAATTGTGTGGATGTTATGGATTGGGATATGTATGTTGTGATAGGGAGTCGTATAAGATAATTAATATTGAATGGGAGTGGTATATGGCTCGCATGTATCTGTGGATATTAGGAGCGGATGGGGGGGTGGGGGTGGCTGGAGTTGATGCCAGCCGGTTCCTCTTTACCATACACAGTTGTGATGTACTTGGACGGGTGTAAAGCACAAAACGAGCGGACGTTGCTGGTATATAAATATGTTAACAAAATTTTAAATTAAAATTGTTAAAGATAATTTTAAATGAATTGAATGTTATTCTTATATATGTCATTTCTTTATTATCACTTCTGTTGTTCCTTAAATTTCTGTTAATGTCCAAATGCGATTATTTTATGGGCGGCTCACAATTTTATTGTTAGTCACATATCACCAAAAATGTTGTGATTGTGAAAAATTATTTTTTGCTTTTTAGTGCATTTTGCTAAAATCTTGCAACTTAAAAGTTTTCTTATATATTTTTATTTTACACTTTTTAGTCTTTTGCGATTCTATAATCAATGCTTCATCAGATATCAAATCAAACTTTGTTTTATGTCAAACTAGAAAATATATCCGATGTTGCCCGGGGCCCGTGGTGTAGCGAGCCCATGCAGCAGTTTATTTATTTTTTGGTATAAGCAAACATAGTGATAAAGTTCTTTTTGGTTTTCGAGAATTTGCTGCAAGTTCCGGTAAACGAAAGAAAAAAGAAAAAAATAACATTACGCCCGCTTATAACAACCACAACGACAATTAAAAATAAATCTCGCCGAGGCGCGTCGTCCTGGGTTCTGAAGTACTAAATATCATGACCGTTCGGCGCTTAGATTTCCAGCTACAGATTGAACGTATAGACAACAGACCAGTGTTTCTTTTAAGTATACATCCGAGACATTTTATATTAATTTAGTTTTTCTTTATGTGACAGCATTTAGATATATTTAAATAGGGCAAATAGAAAACTTGCCCCCTAAAGTTTCAATCACCCCCACCTCCGGTCAAAAAGTCCTGAAAGACTGCTTGCAACAGACAGTCGTTTTGCAGTTGCTCGCTCGGTTAGCTGTTGTTAGCTTCGTGTCTTCAACTGCGTGTTCTTTTTTTTTTAGCTTGTCGTTGCAGGTTAATCGCCCTACTTGATGTCGATAATGTTTGTTTATCACGAAAATATTGGCAAATAAAAAAAATCCTGACAAAATATTTCGTTTTAAGCAAGTTTTATGCAGATTTTTGTATTGCTAAAAAAGATCGTAAATTCCATAAATAATAATTCTATGTTAAGCTTATTCTATCATAATATAATAATTATAATTCTATGTTAAATTCATTTACGTAAATGTTATTACCAGTTATATTTTTGTGTATTTTCAAAAATACACATACTATCTACAAAATCTCAAAAATGTTAATATTTATGCAATTCCACAATTTTTGATGAATGCTTTTGATTTGATCTTTATTTGGGTAATATGCAGATAAAAAAAATATTATTTTTATTCTATTATAAATATTTTAAAAGCTGTGGCATTGGTTATGCAGACGATTTTTATTTCTTTACTCTGATTTATAGCGGGAAACTGAAAGAACAAATTATTGAAAGGCCATCAATACGTTTACCCGTTCGTTTTCTGTGTTATTGGAATGGATTTCGATTTCGCGGCAATACGTATGTAAAATTTATACAGTATTTCCTATTACTATATTAAAATATCTGATAAAAATTTATGTTTTTGAAATAAACTTTAGTTACAAGATAGTTTTTGTTTCTGTTTAAAATACTGGTTGCAAGATTTGAATTAATTCAACGTTTTCAATTATTAATATTTGGTATTTTGGCAAGGATTCTTTGTTTACTTTGCTTCGAGTTGTGACCAGTAATGCCGGAATTGGGAACCCGGATGGAATCCTTTGGTTATCAAATCCAAGATGGCGACAGTCCCACACATGATAACCTACCTTGGTATACGCTACGCTCATTTTACTTCGAAAAACCAATATTTCTGTGTCTATCTGTCATGCTTGGCTACAAATTTGGAGCAATATCTTCAGCTTTTGAAAGATGTTGCCAAGTTGGCAATAATTCAATATATCTGAAAATTATATTTAATTTCTTTGATAATTTCTGTTATTTTAAAGGGTATTAATTTAATCGTAAAATGCGATTCTTGATTAAAAATATAGTGAGTTTCATTGCTTATGGAACAGGCTTTATTCAAGGGTCATATATAACTTCCGTTTTGTTAAAGAAATTCGGTTCGTTAAAGCATTGCATAGTGAACAGAAGAAAAATATTATATTTCGTTAAGAAGCGTTCGTATAATAATTAATGGGGATTAAGATTTTTATGATTTAAAACTTGGTAGAAAATGTTCTAGTTATCTCCTAGCAAATCTAATTTAAATTAACTGAAGTGTGGCTTAATTCGACTAATCCATTTTTAAATAGCTTGTATTTATTTTTTATTTTTTTTGGCAAATTTTGCAAGAAAAATTTTGAAAAATCTGTAGGATCGATCATTGGTCCAAATGAACACAATTATAGCATGTTATCTATCCATTACTTTAGAGGGCTTAAGAAAAATTTTCGATTGATACCAAATTTGACAATGCAGACCATTGGGGGGGGGGGGGGGGGGGTAATTTGCTCTCAACGAACACAAAAATTGTATCACAGCTAATTTTCACTGCAATAATTGAAAATTCTGTCAAATTTGTGCTATGCTGACATATTAAGAAAATATAAAAAAAAATAAGTTTTTTCTCGAATTTCAAAAAATGATATAGGTTTTTCGTTAAGAGAGTTGGATAAAAAGTTTCGTGAAAATCAACTAATATTTGTGACAGCTATCGTGTATGCAAACGGCACACTGACAGACGGGCGTCACTCTAAAAATAGTCAAAACCTGTTTAGGAGGTTTTAAAACATATATTGACATCAAAATCTTGCAATCGAAAATTTTCGTGAAAACAATACTTTCTCTATATTATATTTTATAGTATGAGAAGATAAATTCAGTCCGATGGAGCCAAAATGGTTTTGCGTGACATTTTGTAAAATAAAACTCAACAAAGTTCAATAAGTTTAATCGATTTTTTCACACTCATTTGTTTCGTTTACATAATTCTAATTCATTAATTTTCGTTCTATTATTCTAAATAATAGAAATTATTGAATTAAAGAATAAATTAACATCACTTAGAAAACTAATACGATTTCAAACTTTTTATTTTAAAGATCTTTTTAATAATATTAAGATCTCAGATCTGTATGATGTAATTTTAGTTCTATATAATGCTTATATTACTAATCTATCAACTCAAACCAAATTTACCAATTTTCCTAAACTTCTTCACTTTGTTATTTTCAATAATTATATTTTTCAAGGAAATAAATTATATTTACAAGTCTCAGGAGTTCCACAGGGTGGCTGCAAGCCAACGGCCCAGCCGTGCTGAAAACACCGGTTCTCGTTAGATCACCGAAGTCAAGCAGCATCGGGCGCGGTTAGTACTTGGGTGGGTGACCACCTGGGAACACCGCGTGCAGTTGGCATATTTAGGGCGTGGTAGCCCGGTGGTTTGCGCGCTGGATTTGTACGCTACCACAACTGTCGCTGTGTTCATGTAGAGTACGATCACGTTAAACATGTGGGTCCGTAAGTCCTTCCGAGAGGTTGGTGGTAGGGGAAGGAGGGTACGGTCCCTGTGGATGCCTCCCTCACTGGGTTCCGGTCTAAATTGGGTGACACTTCTCGGCCGTCCAAACTGTTATCTTACACCTTTCTGGTAGGTCGGACGGTCTGGGTCTCAACAACAACAGGGTGGCTGCAGTAGTAGTATGTTAGCTAATTTATACCTTTATCATTATGAATAGTCTTTTACATCAATAGATTATACATTATACAGATATGTCGATGATCTGACTTGCTTAGTATATACTGAAAATTATGTCATAGATATAGATTTCTATCTAGACAATTTGGAATTAATTCCTAATGGAGCTACTATTAGTAATAATATTAATTTTTTGGATTTAAATCTTTTTATTGAACCTTCTAATAGAATTGTTACTGATTTATATGATAAAAAAGACTATTTTAATTTTAACATTAATAAAATCTTACCATTTAATTCCTGCAACTCGATTCAATTGTTTAGAAATATTATACTTAATCAGCTTTTTAGAATTTATAGGTTATCTGATAAAAAATTTCATGCTATGCATATAAATAATCTCAAAATTACCAGCAATTTATATGAATATCCCTCTTATTTAGTAAATAGTATAGTTAAAAACTTTAGATTAGCTGGATTTTCATGAAATCTATTCATAGTATCTTATATTAGCCTGACATCTCTGTTCACTTACATTAATAATACTTTTATTTTTACATCCACTTAAACATTAGCCTTTCTATTATAAGCCCCACTTTTTAGTAGCTCTGTTTGTATATTATTACTTTTTTTTGCCTTTTCGTATTACTGTTATTTATTTCTTACGAATGGCAACAGTAGATCATTTCTTTTTCCTTTGCGAATGGCAACACTGGTCTCTTCATTCTGGGTTCCCAGGTTCGACTGGTTCGTTGAAGACCCAGACCGTCCGACTCGTCCAGAGGACTAAGAGCAGCTATTTGGACGGCCGGGCACTGGTTCGTGTATATGTAGTGTTTTTTTACAGGTATTCTTGTTTCCTTTTATTTTTTCTTCTTTATGTATGTTGTCCAAGTAGAAATAGTTTATAGATATAATCTATCTATTTCTTCAGAAATATACATATTTTTTGTTTGCTTCGACAATTTACTTGGACCCGAGGAAGAGTTTTGCGAAGTGAACAATTCAGTTATTTAGGCTAGCTCTTGTCCACATGCATTGCATTAATGCTTGGATTTCATTTGTTTTTCTTTTATCTTTTCCATAACATCGGTTATTGTAGATTTTCTTTAACTTGATGATTCGAATTTTGTATTTTTATCCATATGATTGAATATTTGCTGATTTATACTTTTATTTTGTAAGCTTGATATCTTCAGGGGATTAAATTTGAAGAAATACAAAATTTAAATTTTTATACGGCCTGCGTATGAAAACATTTCCAATGAGTAAAATGTGCCCCATACACTATTAAGATGATGTACAAAATTTCAGCATTTTATCATAAAAAGTCCCATATATATGAAAAGACAAATATGCTGACTTAAACTACTTTTCGATGCATCGACATGAGTTCTCAGAGGGGAAAAATCATGTCGGCAGATCGCGTTGTAGGGGTCATAACCTTTCTGGTAGGTCGGACGGTCTGGGTAACAACAACAGCAAATTACGAAAGAAAACAATAATTACATAAATAAATAATAATTTTGCTATTTATTGGTACAAAAGTATCTACACTGTGTAGAAATAATAACTTTACACAAAGATTACATAACTTGTTCAAAATGTTTTCCATCCATGCCAAATATCCATTAAAGATAACAGGCAGATATTATTTGCCAATGATGCATTACTGCGTTGCGTAATTTGCACTCTTGCTGTAAACATTTGCTTTTTAATTTGTGATTGATCCCTCACCAACTTTGTTTAAACATATCGCTGGGACTTTTTATGATAAAATGCTGAAATTTTGTACATCACCTTATTAGTGTATGGGTCACATTTTACTCATTTGACATGTTTTTGTACGGGGGACGTATAAAAATTTAAATTTTGTATTTCTTCAAATTTAATCCCCTGAAAATTTTTATCGATTTCATGAAATTATGTACCTTTTTTTACGCAACTTTATTTATTATATATGTCTAAGATCCTTTTTTTTTACGCAACCGTAATTTATTATATACGTCTAAGATCAATATTTAAGGAATAAAAGCCGAGGTCAATGTTTTTGGGACACCCTGTATATATATATATGCGTGTATATATATATATATATATATATATATATATATATATATATATATATATATATATATATATATATATATATATACGTGTGTATATATCAGTATTTTAAGTTGATATCTAATTATCTATTGTGTGTGCACGAAGTCATGTTCTGCATTTATAACTTTATACACTCTGTTATATGATGGGCTAAAAATCTAGTTGTACATAATAAAGGATGTTTGTCTTTCTGTCTGTGTCATCTGCAACGTAAAGTCTAAGCTTCGAACAGCAGCGAAACTCGGTACTGGGTTAGTCTGATCTCCATGTCCTTCTCGATACATCGGCAAGATTTTTCTAAAATTCAAAATAGCTTTTTAGTTATTTTGTGTTTTTGTACGATTTTGAGCGATTTTTATACAAATCGATCCCTTAGCGACGGAAAGTATTATCACAGAGATATCGTGACACCATCGGAAAGATAGAAGAAGTTTATACCCTATTATCTTTGAACGGAATGCGCAGTACAATTCCTTCATATGTATTTATTTATTTAAAAATACGTCGAAATTTGCAGTTTTTTAGGTTATCTGATACTTATTTCGTTGCATTCGTAAAATGAAGATTAGCACATTTCTGTGGTTTTTCAAAAAGTTATGTGTCACTCTAAAAAAAAAAAAAAAATTAAATTACTACCTAATTTTAATTTTTGTGATTTTTCAAGCAAACGCATAAAAATTGTAAACACATTTGCGTTAATGATGTGCGGTCGCATTTTCTTCTTAAGGGACTTTTCTGTGCATGTCTGCGAAGCTCACGGGACTAAAGCCACGCGTTCACTTTTAGAGAAAGGTTTCCATTCTGTTTTTTTATTCTTTCTTTAGACGGTTGCGGAGCACATGCGTGGGGATTTAGATGGAAACGAAAGGAGGAAATAAAGGTTTATAGAATACTAGTAGCATTCTATAAACCTTGGGAGGAAATGATTTGGAAATTGAGTGGTGTTATCTACAAATGCATTATTTAAGTAGCGGGAGCTTATTTAGGACCCGGACAACACCGAGTAATTCGTTCTAGTATATAATAAAAGAAGATGTTTGCATGAGTCTTCTGTAGCGGAAAATCAAAGCGTCGCACAGCAGTGAAATTTGCTACAGAGATGCTGCACGTCTCAGTAATATGCAACTCGTTGAGATTTTTTAAAAATTAGAATTGGTTTAAAAATAATTGAATTTGTGATGTTGAAAATTCTGTTTTTCGCCATTTTGTTAAATTAAATCTATTATTTGCTGCTGCAGACGTTTATTCGAGAGCAGGTGCTTTGATAAGTTAGAGATAAGTTGTTACTTATACATGCATCACACTGAAATTTTTGAGACAGGGACAGATGATATGCGCTAGATATAAGTTGTAACTCATTGAGACAGGGGCAGACGATATGCTCTAGAAAAAAATTATTGATCGAGCATTTACATTTAAATTCTTTTATGTCCACAGACGATAATTTGCAACAATTACAATTTAGGTAATTTAGATTACATTTTGAAAGAAAAGAAAATGGAATTGACTCGAGAGCATTATCCAGCTATGATTTTCTATGATTTTAAAGTGGGGCTAAATCAAGAAGAATGTCTTGAACGTCTACAATTAGCATGTGGAAATGATGCTCCATCTCGTGCCACTGTATTCAGATGGTTTACAGACTTTAGAAGAGGTCGAAATTATGATGAAAAACACACAGGAAGACCTATGTCAGCTGTAGTCCCAGAAAAAGTGTCGACCATTCGAAAAATGTTAATCGATGATAATCGCTCTACCTACCAAATGATACAGAAGGAACTTAACATTGGATCCGCAGCTATACATAAAATTATTCATTAAGAACTGCATATGAAAAATTAGTTTATCGTTGGGTCCCCCATAATTTAACAGAACACCAAAAAGCTGAACGTGTCAGAATCAGTAAATAAACCCTAAAATTACTTAATGACGGTGGACACCGCATTATTTCTAAAATCATAACTGGTGATGAAACGTACATACCGTTTTTTGACGCTCCAACACGTCAAGAAAGTAAAGTATGGGTCTTTGAAGATGACCCCAAACCTGCAATGGTGAAAAGACAACGAGCAATGAAAAAGTATTGTATGCCGTGTTCTTCAGAAGTACAGGTTTGGTCAAAGCCATAAAGCTAGAGGGACTGAAGACAGTTACAGCTAACTGGTACACCACTAAGTGTCGTTCAGAAATTCTTCAGGAAATGAATGTTAGGTGACTCATGCTTCATTATGACAATGCATCTTTTTATTCAGCTAGAATAACAGTCGAATTTCGTGAACAAAAAAACACCGAGTGATAGAACATCCACCTATTCTCCTAATCTTGCTATGTTGTTGTTGAGACCCAGACCGTCCGACCTACCAGAAAGGTGTAAGGTAATTGTTTGGATGGCCGGGAAGTGCCACCCAATTTAGACCGGAACCCAGTGGGGGAGACATACACAGGGACCGTACCCTCCTTTTCCTACCACCAACCTCTCGGAAGGACTTACGGGCCCACATGTTTAACATGATCGTACTCCGCGTGAACACGGCGGCACTTTTGGCAATGGCGGGAATCGAACCCGGGCCTACCGAGTGCAATTCTCGCGCGCTAAACACTGGACTACCGCGCCCTTGATCTTGCTGTGTGTGACTTTTGGCTATTTTTTAATCTAAAAAAAAATTACGTGGGCTTCGTTTTCATTCCGAAGATGAGGTTGATGAGGCTATAAAAGCATATTTTTCATCGATTCCAAGAAAAGGATGGCTTGAAGCATTTAAACTTTGGAAAATTCGCCTACAAATGTGCACTGTTGTTGGAGGGGAGTACTTTGAATACTCCTAAGAGTTGATAAGTTTAACCTGTACCATTTAGCCGTATCTCAAAAATTTCAGTGTGACCCTCTTATAACCATAACTTAAAGTATAAGATAGCTACGTATAAAGATGTAAAAAAATATAGATTCATCAATCAGTCATCAAAGGAATCGATAAAATAAAATCTAATAAAATCCTAGCATGAAAGCTTTACACGTGCACAAGCCCTAGGTCTAATAATGAATTGCTCATCTCGATAAAACTCTTTCTCAAGTCTAAGTATTCTAAAAAAATGAACACAAAATGCATGTTTCTGATATCAGTGATAGATTATATCTATAAACACTGAAAACTTGGACAACTTGCATAAAAATTGAAAAATAATAGGAAACAAGAATACCTGAAAAAAAACACTGCATACGTCTGATTCATTGGAGCCTTGAATAAAGAGACCAATGTTGTCAATTTCAAAAATAAAAAGATGATAACTGCCGTTGCCAATCGTGAGAAAGAAATAACAGAAATGCGAAAAGACGATAAAAGGTGATATGCAACAGTAAGAACATGTAAATACATGGAAATGCTTATTCAAGAGAAAGTGGATGTCTGGCTAAAATAAGATACCAAGGAGAGAATTTAAGTATAAGATACCATTCCAAACTTTTTAACTATACTATGTGCTAAATCAGGGTTCCCACAGTCCTTAAAAACTCCTTATTTTTAGCTTTCCTTTTTAAGGGCCCTTAAAACTACTTAATTTTCATCAACACTCCTATTTTCCCCCGAAATTTGAGCATGATCAGGGTTCTCCCTAGAGCGCGATTCCCGCAATTTGCTGCTAAATTCCACTCAGAAAAAAAAAATTACTTGTGTTAATTTTTAAAATCCCACTTAACTTTGAAATTAGGGTAGGTTAATCCCACCAATTTGTTTTTCCTAGGGAGAACCCTGATGATCGAATTCCCCCAGTGATGCTATTATTTTTCCATTTTCTATCTATTTTTGAGCTTCACTGCCCGATATCCCAGTGTTACCAGGTCTTTTCCAAAAATCACACTCAAAAATTGACGAAAACTAGCCCAATGTTTAGTGTTGTGAGATTTCGTGCAATATTGCCTAAAACTACTAAAATTCATAAATTTACCGAAATTCCAAGATAAAATTTACTGGCCTTCTAAAAGTTCGTCAAAATTTGCCACCAAAATAAATCATCGAACTTTTCTGAAAGTAGCCCAAAAATCTGCAACCAGAAAAATTTCTGTCATGCTTTACCGCAACTCTTTGAAAAACTAGCCCAAATGAACAGGAAAACCGCGGAATTTTTAAAAAGGGTTTAGTTTCTTCCCAAATATAGGCCTAGAAGTTGTCCTATATTTCCTATATATTTTTAAAAATAGCAAACATCCCGGAAGCAGAATTTTTTCTATGTTTTGCGATAAGACTTCTTTGTTTTGCGTGCAACACATGGAAAAAATTCTGCTTCTGGGGTTTTTCTTATTTTAAAAAATATATAGGAAATATAGGACAACTTCTAGCTCTGCGAATATGTATATACATCACATCCCAGTACATTTCCGTAGTGCAATGAAGGCCGCAATATGGTTTACGGCCTATCTCAATTAGTCCTTATAAAATATTAATTGGGTTCTTAGAAAGTCCTTTGAAACTCCTTATTTTTTATTTTGAAAAAAGTGTGGGAACCCTAAGCTGGATATTTATATAATTTGCTAGTAATTTTAAGTTTATTAATATGCATAGCATGAAATTTTTTATCAGATAATCTATAAATTCTAAAAAGCTGATTAAGTATAATATTTCTGAACATTTGAATCGAGTTACAGGAATTAAAAGGTAATATTTTATTAATGTTAAAGTTACATTAGTCTTTTTTATCATATAAATTGGTACCTATCCTATTAGTAGGTTCAATAAGATTTAAGTTCAAAAAATTAATGTTATTACTAATAGTGGCTTCATTCGGAATTAGTTCCAAATTATCTGGATAGAAATCTATATCTATGACACAGTTGTCTGTAAAGACCAAACAAATCAGAAGATCATCAACATATCTAAATTTTATAATTTGTTGAAGTAAAAGATTTTTCATAATGATAAAGGTATAAATTAGCTAATATACTGCTACTACAGTCACCTTATGGAACCCCTGAGACTTGTAAGTACAATTTGATACATTGAAATATATAATTATTGAAAAGAACAAAGTGAAGAAGTTTAGGAAATTTTGTAAATAAAGTATGAGTAGTATTATAAGTAATATAAGCATTATATAGAGCTAAAATTACTACATAAAGATCAGAGATCTTAATATTATTAAAAAGATCTTTAAAATCAAAAGTTTGAAATCCAGTTAGTTTACCAAGTAATGTTAATTAATTCTTTACTATTATTTAGAATAAGGTAGTTATTGTTAGGAAAACGTAAACTATCATATATATATAATTTTCATAAATACCGAAGCATGCTAAAAAAAATTAAGGATACTATGCAAATATGAATATGTAAAAAAATAAAGATATTAAGTAAAAAGGAATGACAATGCAAAATACATTTAATTTATTTCCATATCATTGATTTTTGTTGATTATCTTTAACTTGATGACTCGAAATTTGTATTTTTTTCCATTTGATTGAAGATTTGCTGTTTAATACTTTTATTTTGTAGGCTTGTTATAAAGTTAGGTTTTTCGATTCGAGTTGCAACTTCTCTCTTTTCTATCATTGGACTTTCAAACTATTCTTATTATATATATATATATATATATATATATATATATATATATATATGTGTATATATATATATATATATAATAAATAAGATAAAATTAAAAACAAAAATCAAAATATAAATATGTTAGTTCTATATTGAATCTGTAGTACTGTAGTTATATATATATATATATATATATATATATAAATATAAATTATTAAATCCAAAGTTAGAATGTATGTAGTAACTCATAATACACTATTCCAAAATTTTCTACAAAATACAAAGAATATATATATATATATATATATATATAATATATATATATATATATATATATATATATATAAATATAAATTAGTAAATCCAAAGTTCGAATGTATGTAGTAACTCATATATATATAAACTCTTACACGTGCAAGCTTTTTTGCTTGATTTTTTTGTTTTCCTATTTTTATTCCTCACCTTTGAAATTTGTTGATTATCTTTGTCTTTATGATCTGCATTACGTTTTATAATTTCCTCTTTATGGTTGAATTTCCTTTATTTTATTGTTGTATTTTGTAGGCAAATTTTAAGATAGTGTATTATGAGTTACTACTTACATATGAGTTACTACTTAGCATGGGGGGTGGAGGGGGCTGATATTAAAGTATGTTTAAATTAATTTTTATATTTTTTTCAACATTATTTTTAATTACTTTAAAATCTTGAACTTAGAATGAACATTATTTATTTTATCAGAATTTTATATAGTTTTGTAAAATTATTCTTGCAAAATAGTTGTATATTTGAAATTTGAATGAATTTGGATGAATTTACGCATTGAAAACATTTCAGAAACGTATAAACCAGTAATTGAATAATATCTGGGAGTATAATATCTCTCGAACAGATTGAAATAATCAAACAAAATGTCCTACGATTATCGCCTAAACATAACAACCCTATTGATTTTCAGTGAGGTCGTCAGATCAAGAGAAGGCTTTTTCAAATATTTATTCTTAAAACTGAAAAGACACAAAATAATAATGTTACCAATATATGTACAGAAATAGCTATTTAATATTGGATTTTTTTTTTAATTTAAAAAGCAAATGGCACCATTTACAGGATGTACCGTCGTCCAGATATTGCATTTTTTTCTTTTTATCTGTGTTAAAAATTGTAAAAAGTTAAATATTATATTTATTATCATTTGGGTGGATACTTTAAGTACTTTTAACGGAAAATAAATTGAAAATGTATTTAAGATTTATCACAAACCGCTTTTGAGATATTAGAAATTTTACTTTCTTCACAACAAGCGTAATATCTCTCAAGAGAGTTAAACGATTTCCACGTGATTAGATTAGGTATACTTATTTTAATCGGTGTCATGATATACTTATTTTAATCGGTGTTAGATATACTTATTTTAATCGGTTAGGTATACTTATTTTAATCGGTGGCCATTCATTTTCAGCGAATTCGCGTCATAAGGAAGTTCTAATTTTTTTTATTTTTTATGAATATCAAAATATATTCATTTGCTGGTAAAGTTTTATGTTAGATACATCAGATGTTTTAGTTATTTGGTCTGTGGATAATTTTTTCGTTCTCTAAGAAGTAAATAAATCAATTAAAATTTACAGAAAAGTTGTAGATTCTTCTAAATTATCAAGTAACTTAGTTGAGATTTTTTACAACTGATGTATTGTTGAACATCCAATTAAAAATAGTTAAGGGTCATACCTGTCATATACTACAAAATTAATCATATCAGAAGATCGCAGGATGCAAATTGGACATTTTTCATCTCCGGTTGGACATTGATATACTACTAGAATAAATTACCCGCAGTTGCCCGGATCCTAAATAAGCTTTGATGGTCATGCGCTCAAACGTCCACCAGGTAAAAAGATATGCACTTCATTAACGATACCTACAATTTGAAATTTTATGCGCTTGTTTGAAAATTTACAAAAACCAAAATAATGTAGTAATTAAAAAAAAATTATTTAGAATACAGGATATACACACATATTTAAGTCTAAAATAATCTAAAATATATTTTAAATACATTTCGATGTATTTAAAATAAATAAATAAATATAAGGAATTGTCTACAGCAGGGGTCGGCAAGTAATTTTAGGTGCGGTCCGGATACTTTTGAAAATTTTTATCGAGGTTCAGGAAAAAACTCATATTCCTCACTAGTTTTTTATTTTAATTTTCACTCACAAAATAATATGCAATACAGTAGATAGGCATATTTGTATTCAAAAATCAATGGGAGATAATCAAAGACATTTGCGGTCTTGAGCCAGTTTTAAAAATTAGGTTCACGCGGGGAGCAGCTTATGCGAAGAATGTCTTCAAGGTGGGCGGCCGTTAATCTTGAGCGATATTCGTTCTTCAAAAAATTCATTTTTGAAAATGAAGTTTCACAGACATATGTGGAGCCAAACAGAGTAGCCAGGTAAATGGCTAATTTTTTGCAATTTCCACATTTTTCTGGGACATGTTTACTCCAAAATACTTCGGCGGATGTAGTTTTATACGTTTGCAAGGAAATGTCTTCCTGCAAGTCTATTATCTCCATTTGGAGTAAATGCTTTGAAAGTCGGAACAACTTCACAGCCACATCTGTCCATTCTGCCGCTGGAGAAACTTCAAAAGGCGATTTTAAGAATCGCGACAACTTCTCTATCTCTGAAAAGTTTTGGAATCTTGTTGTAAATTCCTTCTTAAGTTCTGACATGAAATTTGAAAATACTGCAATGTCTAATTCAGGATTATTTTTATATTCAAAAATTGTTGGAAAGTGAATAAATTCTTGACTTGCAATGTCTTTTTCAAAGATATCCAGCTTGTGACGGAAAGAAGACATACTTTGTATCAGATCACATATTAATTTCCCATTTCCTTGTAGCTCGGTATTGAACGCATTTAAATGTTTAAGGATGTCTTTCAGGAAAGCCACAGTTAGCATATTGCGTTCGTTTTCTAGGAACTCCAAATGGTTTCTTACTTTTTGTGTATCCAAGTTTTCTAAGAAGGAGGTTATTTCTTCTTTTATTTCCCAAAAACTTTCAATCACTTGACCTTTACTTAGCCAACGAACATTGTTGTATTGCAGTAAGTCAGAAGGCGCCGAATAATACTCAGATAGAATCTCTTTGAACTGTCTGTGCTGAAGAGCAGAATGAGCTCATAAAATTAATCAACCTGATCAAGCTGTCCATTACTTCTTTCAGAGTGACACTAAGTTTTCCACAAAGGGCTGCCTGCTGAATTATGCACTGATAAGATAGTAACCCAACATTCTTATCCTTGATTCTCATTACTAGTCCCTTTTCTTTGCCGATCATCGCTGGGGCCCCGTCAGTTGCAAGAGACACCATTTTATCATAACTAATGTTTGATTTTGTCATGAAGTCATCAAAAGTCTTGAATAAATCTTCTCCGCGAGTCTTGCCTTTAAACGGCAATATTGCTAGCAATTCTTCCCTAAATGATTTACTTTCAATATCCAAAAATCGCACGAAAATGGACATTTGTTCCTCATCAACAATGTCGCATGATTCATCAAGTGCTATGGCGTAGCAAGGCGCCTTCTGCAGAAGTTCGAGCAAATTACTTTTATTGTCAGCAGCTAAAATTTCGGTTCTTCTTGTATTGCTTCTTGCCGACAATGGAATACCTTGAATTGCTGCAGCAACATCCTTTTTCTCTTCAAAAAGTGCCGCGGCCACTTCCAACATACATTTTTTTACTATCTCAGAGTCTGAAAATGGCTTCTGGTGTTTATTAAGCGTCCAACACACACGCAACGCTGCTTCTGCAGATTTTTCTCGCTCGCTCATAGATCGAACTAGTAAGACCGTGCTTTTTTTGTAAGAAGCTAGATATGACTGGAGTTTTTCTTGACGAGCTTCACTACCCAGAGGAAAATTTTTATGGAACTGCTGATGAGTTGTTTCGTAGTGTCGCTTTAAATTGCCACTTTTAACAAGAGCGACAGATCTGTTGCATATGAGGCAAACTGGAACAGTTCCAGGTCTATCGGGCAGCGTTAAACGTTCAGTCCACTCACTCAAAAACTTCCTATTTTCACTATCAACTTTACGCTTTTTAGGATCCATATCGATGAAAAAAAAACGTTATAAGCCTCGATAATAACAAAACGCTTCGTACGAGATCGCAACAATTACTAACGAAGTGATTCGACGACCGCTTCCGCGTCAAAGTGTATGCTGGTGCACAACAAAGGACCGCACCGCAAAGGGGAGGCTCTTCCATGCCCAGGATCGCCGCAGCCGAGTAGACTCGCCCGAAAGATAAGTGTCATAAAGTGGAGTTAGGCTTTCGTTCGAGTTACGCCTTCTCTGATTAAATAAAAATTATTTCATTAAATAAAAATAATAAGGGTGGTGCTCAAACTTATAGATTCTATAAGCTTGATTCTAAAAGATTTTTTAAATAATTTGATTAATTTATTTTATTCTGTCAAAAAATTTTGGCGATCCAGTTTTAGACCTTCCGCGGTCCGGACCTGGACCGAGGTCCGCCAGTTGCCGACCCCCGGTCTACAGGTTCGGTTCAGTTCAAACATCATTGGAAAGAACGCTATTCGATCTTTCCGATGGTGTCAAAATAGAAACTAAAATTTTAGATCGCTAAAGAACCGATTTGATATAAATTAACTAAAATACTTAAAATAAAAATTTCAATATAAAATAACTAAAAAACTAATACGAATAAAAAAAAAAATTCGCAGAGTCGTATTTGTACAGGTCTTGAAATAACTCTGTACCAAATTCCTTTTCTGTCCGCAGCTTAGATTTCCCGTTACAGACTACACACATACACACCTTCTTATATTAAGTAAAATTAACTGTTTCGTACCTCTATGGTGTGTTGAAATAGAGACCAGCTGATGTAGACGATCCAAACTGCTAGCTTAAAAAAAAAAAAAAAAAACGTTTATTGCAAAAAACCAGAAACTTTGCATGAGATTTTGAAACGAAATATCGATTAATACACAAAATCAGAATATCTTAACCTGCTTTTGTTAAAAGAGTGGCAATAGGAATAAAAGTAGATCAAATAATGATATTGGAAGATATTTTGGATATATATATATATTTTTTTCTTTTACTTTATTGATGAATATACATTTACTTTTTTGTTTCATTAAGTGATTCTTATTTCTGCTGTGTTTTACTATTTTGTAACTAGAGAATGCAACTTTAAATTATTTAAAAATATTAACCAAAAATTATTTTACTGCAGTTTGCCGAAAATGCGTTGGATACAGGGGGGGGGGGGGGGTAATTACTCGATTAATTTACATGGGGTCCAGATCACTACCTGGTACCCTATCCCATAATTTGATGTGGGGGGGGGGCTGTATATATATATATATATATATATATATAAAGATGTAATATGAAAATCCAATGATAGTATGGAGAATATGAATCTTTTAATATATATATATATATATTAGAAGAGAAGTTGTAACTCATAAAACCCAAATTTAAAATATACTAACAAATTAAAAAGAAGTATAAAATAAAGAATCATCAATCAAGAGGAGAATAAAATGCATATCAATGTCATCAAGCTAAATATAATCAACAAATATCAATGGTGAGAATTCGAAAATTGAAAAACAAAAAATAACCAAGCTTTAAAGCTATACACGTGGATAAGCTTAAAAATTATTAATATATATATATATTATATATATATAAATTATCTTACACGTGGTGCTATGATTTCACATTACAGTTCGTGGAGGTATTGTTTTTCAGCATTGTATAATTCAATTGATTTATTTTTCTAATTCCACTAGCCAGTAGACAGTTCCAATGGTGTCTATAGTTAAATACTATCGCCATTGTCAGAAACTGGCTATTCTATCGGTTTTAATTCGAATTGTATGGCTGTCCTGATGAGAATGCAATTTCGAACTGACCGCCATTTTTTGTGTGGTTTCGATTGATTGTTCTCTATTCTTGATCTCTTGTCTTGAGCTGATTATTATTGCCTATTCTCATTTTTGCAGAGTTTTATTTTTATTTACTTTTATATACTTTTAATTGTGATTTTTGAATCCTAATATTCTTCTCATCCCCCTTTCCAATGTAGTGATATGTAACCTTCTATCTTTATCCTTAGACTTGGCTTATAGTTACTCATTTGTAACAGATATGCTAGAGATGGGTTTTTTTGTACATACAGTAGTTTATGCATAATTTTCGATTAAAATCATTTAATTTATATATATATATATATATATATATATATATATATATATATATATAAATTGTTAAAAATTGTAAATAAAAAAATATAAATTGTTATATATATATATATATATATATATATATATATATATATATATATATATATATATATAAATAGTTTGAAAGTCCAATGAAAGAAAAGTGAGAAGCTGCAACTCGAAAAACCTAACTTTCCAAAAAACCTACAAAATAAAAGTATAAAACAGCAAATCTTCAATAATAATTCTGTATATTTCATTGCTTGTTTCTAATTGTTAATTATTGTCAATAAAAAAGGGTAAACATTTTCATTTTATATACATATGAAATGCATTTTAAAAATAAAATTTGAAAATATTAAATACTTTGAAATTAACATTTGTGTGAAACACAAAATACTCACCTTCCATAGAAAAGAAAATACATTACAATTTTCTAAAAGTCAATAGGAATGTCAACCAAATGGTGTTTGACAAATGAAAATTTTGGCCCACTTCGATTGTCTCCCCTCCCCAATACTCCGGACTACTGAATCATTGGGAATCAAGCCGTAGATCGCGAGCTCGAATATGTTTGATTGTTCTTGCTGTTTACATGGTTTTTCTACCATGCATAAGCGGCGTGGTCCTATTAGGGCCATAGTCAGAAAAAAAAAAAAAAATATGTGGCGCGCCCGCGTTTGTGTGTGTGTGGAGGGGGGGGGGGGGGAGGGGGGATTTTTCTTATTCAAGTTGGCTCGTAAACTGTAAGATTTAAATTCTACTAGATTTAGTTACTTTGGGGAAGGTGGGTCAAGGCTACGGCCTTGATTTCCATTATAAAGGACTTTATCAAAGGTATCCATCCTCCTTTTGACATCAGGTCTTATAATGGCCTGTATCTAAATAATATCCTACTAAATGGAAACGTGCCAAAATCAAAGCTTGAATGGAATGAATAATGATTGTTTTAATTTGGAGTTTTTTTTACATACATAAAAATATAATAAATGTAATCAGCGAAGTTTTCATGAAGTGCGTCCTTTTATTGTAAACATATAAAGTCTGAAAAATATATTTTCATGGAGATTTAAGAAAGTAAATATTAAATAGCTTTGTTAGAAAGTTGATATCCAAAATATCAACTACATAAATATTTGTGAATGAATGTTTTAAGACTATGACGAAAATGCGGGGGAAATATAAAATGCCTATTTGGATCGAAAGAATATATAGTTTAATTTAGAAGTTCATCGATCACACAAATATAATTTATATTTCTTATAAAAAATTTCACATTCACTCTAAAATTATAATTTCAAAATTACGTTATTGAGTTTTAAACTTTTAAATAATTAAAAAAGTTTTCTGCCAAAGTCACAGATTTGTTAATGAATTTCGGAATAATGAATTGTTAATCGGACTGAATTCCATAAAAAATAATAATAATATATATATGTGTGTGTGTGTCAATAATATACTTTTTAAACTGTGTACTTTTTTATTTGTTTCATGTTTTCATTCTTTTTATTTGCTTATAGCAAATTAAGAAAAAAATTAATAAAGTATTTATATCACAGTATATTTAAATTTCTGTATATTTCAAAATTGAATTAAATAAAATAATTTTTCGAATATCTTTTTGCGTTTCAACTGGACTCAAGTATTGCCAATATGTGCCATGTTATTTTTAATTGAAATCATTGATTGTCAAAATTAAGTTTGCTTTTAAAAATGTCTAGATAAATATTTTCAATGCGTTAAAAGTGTCAAAATCGCGAAAGGAAAACAGTTTTGGCGAGCCTGCTGCTAAGTCAATTTTCAGGATTATTTGGCGAATTTCAAAGATCCACGCTTTCAGAGCAGTTATCGCCTCGACCGACAGATGCGTCCCATCATGCCTCTCGTTCAGCCGCTCTCCGAGTATACTTCGCTGCCCCGCGTTCACCACTTTCGTGCATTCAGCTTTTGGCGTTGCTCAACATGGCGGCTTCTCAAGCTCTAGTTCCCGTTCCCGTTCCAAATAATGTTATCATGGCGCAGGCTCAACCATATACTCATGCCGAAATGGAAGAATTAACCCCTATTCCTATACCTTTACCAGATGATTCGGGACAACCTCCATTAAAAAAAGGACGTGAATCCACGGGAAAATGGAAAGGGTACGACAGCAAAAGAGTTTTTAAGAAAGAATGGGAAGAACGTTACGGTAAGTGTTATGGTTCTACTGTTGGCGAGATCGATGTCTTTTCGGCACGGGTTGTCATTATGGCGGCCGCTCGGGCCTCGGGGCGACGCCCAGGACGCCAATCTCTAAGGTAACACTAAAATTACGCCAAATGAAGAACTAGATAGTTGGAATATGAATGGAGAAACAACACGTCTTTGCTGACCATTAGAACTTTACAAAAGATTAATCATTACTACTTTGTTTACCATATGTGTTCGATGGTTGTTCTTTTAGCCTATTATTAAAATGGCGTCGTCTTTCTATTATGAACATATATGCCAAACATTCTATGATGTTCACGTACTTGTATATGTAGCTTTCAAGAAATTGAATCCGATGTTCTTCATTTTTGAAGTAGAGATCCGTTTATTTTTTTTCTGTACTCTGTCAAATGAAGTATTTATTGTTATACTGTATTTACAAAGCATTAAGATGCTTAAGGTTTAAGCCTAATGTATACGAATGCGACGCAAGTTATTTATAGCTAGAAATAGAGTATCATTTTAGCAATTGTAAGATTTGATTTGTCTATTCATTATACATGGCAATTTCCAATTGATGGGAGTTTTATTTTTATACGAATATTTGTAAAATATTTTTGTTGTTATCTTTTAATTTTCAATTATTAGAATTCAAGCTTTTAAGAAATTTTATAAATTTATTAGAAAGTCGAAATTTTAGAATAAAATTTAAGTTCAAATTTTGACGTTTAAAGTTAATTAGCATCCTTAAAAGTCATCCTTCGATTGATTGTTTTAAGGTTTGTGTACGATTTTTTTTTGTTTTCGTATATTTAGATGGCGCGATTCACTTTCGAGGGAGATTTGGCATTCTATTTATTTTTTTAAGAAAATTGCAATAGCATATTGCAACTAAAAGTTTTTGTTTGATACTAGGAAGAGAGTTTTTGTAGCAAAAATCTTGTCATTCTTTTTATATTTATGACAGTTAGATCTGAACAATATGTAACACCAATCCTCTACACGAGAAAGTACCTCATTTACATCCTTCATGAATTTATTTCAAGTTGTAAATCTTTAAAATCAACTTTTGTTATTCAATATTTTTAATATTTCGCATATTTAAAATAATATCTGAGAAAATTACTTTTTATGTTAAGCAAAACACTGTGATATTTACAGGGCTCTCACTTTGCACCATACTATTTAAAAATGTTCTAAGGTATTTAATAAAAATTTTGAGTTCTTTTATCAATGCCTAACCATTGTTCACTCTGTGTATGTTTTAAAGTAATAAGCTTTAAAACATAGTTTTAAAACTATTGTAGGTAGATCTGAAAATTCAAATTTTTACCTTTGATTAGTGTCAAGGGGACAGCAAAAAGAGAAGTAGCAAGTGTTCACATTGTTGCTAATTTTTTGTAAAATCAATGAGTATGGTTACATATTTGATATGTAATATATTTACATATATTATATATGACAGATGAGAATTGAAGGAAGGAAGAAATGCACAGTTAGTAAACTTTTGTGCTGATAAAAACGAAGGAGGAGGGGGGTCAGTTACTTGTTTCATTTATTCACTAAACTGCATTTTTGAATTGACCAGTAGTGAATATCTGTTTTCAGGTCTAATTGTAGGAGAAAAACTTGCAAAATGATGTAATGTTTAGAGTAATTACCTGTCATTGGATTGTGAGAAAAGAAATATTCTCAGCATCTAAAACTTAAATGGTCCCTTAAAATTGAAGGATTGAGACATTTAGTGCTTTTAAAAGCCGTCAAAATAAATATATATAACAGTAAGGGGATTTGGGAATTGTGAAGACCGGAAAATTCAAATTTTTACTCAGTACCAAGTGGGCAGTTTTAGTTTAATGACCACTGACAAAAATAAAATTAATAACATTGAATAATTATAATGAGCATCATTTTGTTTTTCTACTTCAAAATAATATGTTTAACTTTCAATTACAATCCTTTATTTATTTCTAAAAACATATTTTATCCATCTGAGTTTCACACAGTGATTGAATTAATTAATCATCTCTTTTATCAGTAGTTTTAGTTTGCTAGTTTTGTTTATGACAGATTCTAGTTTCAATTTGTTTTAGCTTCTGTTTAGGTTTTAGTTTAGAGTTTGAAATAGTCTTTAATTTAGGTTTGCATATATAGATAGCTAAGTCTTAAGTAGTAGCCTGAATCAGTCAGTTTAGCTGCAGCTAGTCAAGTGTTGTTGTTGCGACCCAGACCGTCCGACCTACCTGAAAGGTGTAAGATAACTGTTTGGACGGCCGGGAAGTGCCACCCAATTTAGACCGGAACCCAGTGGGGGAGGCATCCACAGGGACCGTACCCTCCTTCCCCTACCACCAACCTCTCGGAAGGACTTACGGACCCACATGTTTAACGTGATCGTACTCCGCATGAACACTGCGGCAGTTGTGGCAGCGTGCAAATCTAGCGCGCAAACCACGGGGATACCGCACCCGAGATGTGCCAACAGCACGCGGTGTTCCCAGATGGTCACCCACCAAGTACTAACCGCGCCCGATGCTGCTTGACTTCGGTGATCTAACGAGAACAGGTGTTTTCAGCACGGTACAGCCGTTGGCCCCAGCTAGTCAAGTGTAAAAGTGTTCACCACTCTATCACAGATTTTATTGTAAAATCAAAAAGTATGGTTATATATCTTTAATGTTATATGTAATTATATATTATACATTTATTATTATATACAAATGAGGAGGTATAAGATTTGGGGAGAGATGAAACGTGCAGTTAGTAAACTTCTGGTTAGGTTTCTGATTAAAACAGAATGAGGTAGGGAAATGATGTGTGTTTAGTTGTTTTATTTAATTGCTACACTGCATTGTTAATCGATTTGTGGGAAGTGCCTATTTTCAGGTCTAGGAGTAGTAGCCTTTTTAAAATGATATGCAGTTCAAGTAATACAAAGCGTTTTTAAATCATCCACAAAGATTATCTGATGTATAACTAGGTCTAATTCTTAAATACTCCTAAACTGATTGTAGTTCTTACTTTAGTGATGAAAAGGTGATCAAAACATAAAATAAAGTTTTGTTAAATGCTGTTTTCATTATTGAACAACAGTTTTATAGGAGACATATATGCTGCTCATTAACACATAAATAATTATGTTTCAGTAGCATGGGCACTCCATCTCAAATTTTATCTGGAATGCTTCTTATTACGATGTAAGAATAATTTTATTGCCATATAACATAAAATAGTAGTGGGTTTTGTCAGCTAGTGGTCACTAAATATAGCAATGGGTATCAAGTTTTGTACCTACCCGCACAGTGGGTACAAAAATCTCTGCCCCTCTCACAGCTTTCTTCTTTTGCCTGCAGACCCCCCACCTCTTGCATAGTCACAAAGCAGCAAAATTGAGTATAAGCAGGTTGAATGGGTTCATTGAAGAGTTGAAAATATAACATGAAAATGCCATCAAAATCTGGGCAAGTATCGCTGAACAAATAACTTGTTAAATATGAAGGTAATAATATGAACAAATATTATAAAACACCTGAAAAAACCTATAATGAAAATCCTTGGTAAGATTTAAAACAAATTAGAATTTTAAGCTTTATCCCTCTCATGCTTGCATATTTCTCTTTATTTCCAAACCGGTTTAAAGATCTGTAATATAAGTTGTGAACTGTTAATCAAAATGTCGAAACTGCTACACAAATGAAATTTTGATTAGCAATTTGCTACTAAAAAATATATTCCCTTATTTTGCATCCTGATGTCTACTCAGGTACATCCTATCAAGTAACTTTTATTTTAATTATACATTATTCAAAATAAGTGAATAAAATATTTTGAACTAGAACAAATTACCTGACATTGCCTGGGTTCTAAATAAATGCCCAGTGTTCAAATGTAAAATACATTTGAACACAGTTGAGAATGGTTTCAATCTGAAAATTACGTGAATCAATTCACATTACTCTCCTCAAAAGTAAAACATATGAGAATTATAATCGACTGTATATGCAACCATTCATGAAAAAGGTGATTCTGCAAAAATCCACATGCACCCTAATAATGTTATCCATCTAGAATTCCCAGTTTTGCGACAGAGATGCTTGTCTATGATCTTGTCACGTGTATCAAATGAAAGCCGAGCCACATTTTTCTCCATGTTTTATTGAGTTTGTAGTAGACTGGTTGCAAATGAAATTCGAGGGTATAAAATAAATAGAAAAATAACACAGAGGTGCACCTATTCAGGTCATTTTTGGGGTTTAGAAAGTCAACTTGTATACTGGAAACTATATTTGTTTATAAAATGTAATTCAATATAAATAATCTTACCCTGTTGTTTAAAATCCGCTACTTTGCAAATCCAATGGTTAAAATAACTAAAAAATTTTTAAAAATGTCCAGATTTTGGATGTTTGGATTCTCGAGGTTATTCAGTATTTGGTTTATATCACAAAACTACTATATATATTTAAAGAAAAAGAAATATTTTGCGTATATTAAAGGAAATTAGCAACTTCCATTGAAAATACACACATACAAAAAAAATCATTTAATTTTTTTCCTGATAAATGGTCCTTTATTGCATTATCACCTACTTATTATATCAATGTCTAGAGCATTGCGTTTCTTCCAATCTGCCCCATTTCTTCCCAGTGCATCATGGAACAATGCAAGTAAAGAGCTATTGTTTATGATCAGGAGCATTCCTTCTAAAATTAGATTAGCAGGTGGTTGCCGACCTTTGAGAGGGCAGTTACTTCTTTCGCATTTTCAAAGAGGGGAGATTTTTTATGTTCCTGTTCTTACTAAAGAGCTAGTATCAAGCTTAGTTAGTGTAGATTACTCCTCAAAGGTTCTTGCAGCATTAAGAGGGTACAGCTATATTTTATAGTTTATGAGCGAATGGTTGAATAATAAAGTACCTGTCCTTTCTTTTTTTAAAAAATTAAAAAAACAACAGTTTGTACTAGTGTCTGAATTTTGGATAATTCCTTATTTTGGACATGTTATACTGTATATATATATATATATATATATATATATATATATAAATAAGAAACAAACATACCGGATACAATGACAAGGGTTAACAAGTGTATGAATAATCACACATACAAATACAAAAATTGCATTGTGCATGGTAAATGAAGTTTATAAAACAAATGAAGTTTATAAATGCCAATGAAGTTTATAAAATTACTTTTTCTTTAGGCTTTCAAACTTATATATATATATATATATATATATACACACATATATATACACATATATATACACACACACACACTCTGCTGCAGAAAAGTATATGCACCCTTAAGAAATTGAGCTACAGCCGTGAAAATTGACATGTACGTATCATTTGAGGAGATATGCAAATGATTAGAATTTGGGCACAACAAGATGACATTTTAATAAGTGGTAAATCCATCCCTGGCAGCTGTACAAGCTGATATTCAGTGCAGCATAGAGTCAATTAAGCTATATCCCGCTGTGGAAGATACTGCCACAAATGTAACTGGTCAGCTATTCTGAGAAGGCTGCAATTGCCGTTTCAGTGTGTCTCAGACATGTTCTTTTGGTGATATGTCTGTGGACCTGGATGGCCATGGGAAGGTATTAAATCCTTGAAGACATTGTTAAGAAAGTTATGCAGTATGTGGTTGAGCATTGCCGTGTTGGTAAATGCAACCTGGGTGGATTGAAAACAGGCAGAATATTGTCAACGTACAAGCTAACTGGCAGATTGGATTGCTGCACAACTAGAGGAGATCGGCTGTCCTATGTTGTAACTCCCCAGACTGTCCTCCATGTGTGATGACCGTGTGCCACTTGACAACAAATGTGGAATTGGAATGTTGGCCAGTCCTCCATGCACGTATGTGGCAGTCATCAGCATTGAGAGAAGGCTGATAGCGACGCCATTGGATGAGAAATACATGGCTCCTATCCTGACTGCATGATCCTCTCGAGCAGTTGTCTATGTGGGGTATCCTTAGCCTCTGCGACAGTTATATGTGCCTGCTCTGATCCATTGTTGTCAACACGAAGCAACTACGATATAGCTTCGACCAAGATGGCAACTGATATGTCTTTTGGACCAACCAGCTTCCCTTAGGTCTATAATATGACCTCTCTTTAAATCCGGCAATTGTTCGTAGTGTTGTCGAGTATGTCTCAAAGACATCTTTCTACACAACTTGTAGTATCAAAGAAAATCCAGTTCTAATTGCCCTTGAGTGAGGACACCGGTCATTGCGTCACTTATATGTGCATTGCATGAGGCCTATAACATAATTGGTGCTGAGATTATGATCATTTGCATAACTCTAAAAATAAAATTTGCATGCCGAGTTTTGGGGCTATAGCTCAATTTTTTTGAGTGCATATATTTTTTTGAAATAGTGTATATGTATATACACACACACACACACACATATATATATATATATATATACATACTTCTAGACTAGGAATTTGTTTTGGTAGACACTGGTTACTTGGTATTAAAAGTTAGTAGTGACTGTCTAATTATGTTTTGCATTTAATTGAACTGTATTCTGGACAACATTGGATATTTCTGCTAATAAAAATATACTTTTATATTATTGATATTTATGTGAATGTTTTCTTTCTCAGAAATAATCCATTCTTCTGTCTCAATCGGTTTCATTTCTTTTTTAGCATGGGTCAGTGCTGTGCCCGAGGATCCTACTCTTGCATACTGCAAAATTTGCGGCAAAAAGATTCGAGCTCACAAAGGCGATATTGAAAAGCACCAGAAGACTAAAAGACACTTGAAAAAGCAAACAACCTCTGATATTTTGGCAGATTTGATACCTATATCTTGTGGTAAGTTAATGTACCAGTTTTGTTGTTTTCTTGAAATTTCAAGAAATAATATAATAATTACAATATAAATCACATTGTTTCAGGTAAAAATTTTACTCTTAATGATAAGTTTACAATGATCTTTAAGTAATGCTTAATTTCGTAAAATTTTTCTTAATAGCCATTCCATAAGAAATTATCGAATTAAAAGGTTTCATGATAATTTTTTTTTTTAAATTTTTATTTTTTGCATATGCTTTTAGAGTACAATATAACTTAAATACACAATATAATTTTCAATCTTAGTTTTAATACTGTTTTTTCAAAATGGGACACATTTTAACAATAATACCGTTTTTTCAAAATGGGGCACATTTTAACAATTTTGATGATTTCAGAAATTTTACTGTCTTAATAATTATTAATGCTAGATACTTGAGTAATTTTTAAAAAAATTTTTTAAAGCTGTGTTGAGTTAAAATTTGCATATGAAAGAGGAAAGTATCAAACCTGGGACTTTTTTTTTTCTCACCAAAGAAGTAGACCTGCAAAATTTTATTTGTTGTACTATTTATTTCACACTATTCACTATTGTTTGTTCTGCTTTAGAATTTGCTTTTTACCTTTCTTGATAAAAGAGAGATTTCAGCTATAGTAAAAAATAATTTTATAGATAAATCATTTCCACAAATTTATTTTTTGACAAGAAGGTAGTTTTTGAAATGATAGGTGTTTAAATTAAAAGTGTTTAAATTTCATTTTTTATTTACAATGTTCCTTAAATTTCACAGAAATTCCAATTTGTGATGTAAATGCTTTATTAAAAAAATGTTTTAATTAAAGTTCAGTAAAATCTGCTTAATGGGACCACCTTCGGAACCGTCCAAATTGGTCACTTTATGTAGGTGGTCAATTTACCGAATAAATTTAAATAAACACTGTTTTTAAAGTATACTACGCCTGATAAATTTTTGCTATTAGAATAAATAGAATTCAAAATGAGATAAAATTTAAGGCACATTTAGAAGATTTGCATATTATGTATTTTTTATTTACTTACCCTGTACTATTTTCATTGAAATATGGAAGCGTTTGCTTCTAATACATATTAGATGCACCTGAGAAACTTTCACCAAATGATTCACATTTTAAGACTTTTAATGTAATAATAAAGAAGTTAATAACAAGTTTACATTACAAAATTTTCCTATAAAGTGCCACTTATATTAAAAGTATCAGATTGTTTTTTGTTCAAAAGGCCTTTTCTTCAGAATTACACCTTCGTTCATTTTTTCTTAACGAATATCCGGACAGTTACTTAAAATATACAATTGCATTTTCTTACACATATGCAACATTTTAGCATCAGAAAGAGTATCAACATCATCACTTTCCATTTCATATTCATTATTAGGAACAGATTCACTTTCACTGTTTATGAATGTCATTTTTTAAACTTGAAGCTCATTAACATTGTTACATGAGGGAACATCATTATCAAAATTAAAAAACATTTCAGCATTTACTATCCCATCATTAAAATTTCTTTAGTTCATAAGATATTGCCCACTGGAAATGCTGTCTGCATCAGAATTGTCATCATATGAAGTAACATCATTGATATCACCTGGAGTTCCTTGAAGGAAATCAGATTTTCTCAAACACTTAGAAATTGTAGTTGTACATACTAGTTCCCAGGACTCTTTTATCCACTTAATAGCATCTAAAACATTTATGCATGTGGTAATTTCATTCGCAGATTTACATTCACCGCACCTGGATTTCACAGCTTCCAGTCAGAATTTTCTGTAACGGAGCTTCAATGCTTGAATGACACCTTGATCAAGTGGTTGTAAGTGTGATGTTGTGTGTGCTGAAAGAAACTGAATTTTACCCTTCGAAAATGATAAATCATTAGAATGAGCGGTACATTTGTCTATAATCAAAAATATTTTTCTGTTTCTCTTCTTCATTTGTTTGTTTATTATGCCTATCCATTTTGAGAAAATAGTAGCTGTCATCCAAGCTTTACTATTCCCATACCACAAAACAGGTAAGTTTTTAGGATTCACATTTTTAAAACAGCATGGTTTTTTAGCTTTGCCAATAACTAGAGGTTTTAGTTTTTCTTCAGTTGCACTACATGCTAGTAACACAGTTAGCCTTTCCTGTGAAATTTTTTCATCTTTACATTTATCACAAGCCATCACAAAAGTTTTGCTGGGCATTGCTCTGTAAAATAACTCACACTCGTCAGCATTAAAAACATCTTCCATCTTGTAGTCGCCTATGAAACTAGCTATTTTTTCCTTAAAATTATCCACTGTTTCAGGATCAACATTATGTGATTCACCACACAAAACTTTTTGTGAAATATTATGCCTTTTTTTAGACTAAAGCCATCCAGTTGAAGCTGTGGATTGCTCTACTTTAATTTTTTTTTTAAAAATCTATACTACTTTCTGCAGCATTGATCCGGTAACGTGCATCTATTCTTCTCATTCTTTTGAACCACTCAAAAGTAGCTTGGTTAACTTCCAAATAGTTTGGTTTATGAATTTTACGGCTTTGAGTTTCATTTTTTTCATTTTGTTGCAGATACTCAGATTTTTGTGTAGAGATATTACTCACACAAGTTTTACTAATCTGAAAATTTTCTGCAAATGCTCTATGATTATTAGTTTTAAAAAATTTCAGCAGCTCAATTTTTTCTTTTAATCACAGTTCTTTATTTGCTACTTTCCAGGTGATTTTATATGCTTTAGACTTTCCATAAACTATAAAAAATCACAAACAAAACAAGTAATTTTTTAACAAAGGTTAATTTGAAACAAAATGCAGGATTACAAAATCCTCAGCGATTATACTTCCAACTCCAAAAATCTCAACTACTTTTGCAATGTGTTCACAAGAAAATCTTCTGTATGAAAAGTTTCCAATGAACTAGTAGTCAGAAAGCAGGTTCTACTTAGTATACATCATGTTTTCTTTGTGCTCAGCAGAACACACAGAACTGCTTTATACCAGGTTCTCACACCCCTCTTCCACTTTTCTTATTGTTTCTTTGTTGTACTCTGTAATGTGATGCTTGTTGTGATTTCTGAGTTGGTAGTTGTTTGAAATGCACAAAAACAGGGGCAGAAGATAGAAAATAAAAAGGAGATGCTTGGTCCCTAGTGGTTTCATTTATTAAAATAACATTGACATGACAATTTAACTGGTCACTTTACACTATAGACAGGTCAGTGGTTACTTTAAGGGACATTTACCAATGTATTACATTGACTTGTCATTCCGATTTGCGATGATCCTGTTGGCAAAAACTACAGAAAAATCCTTAAAAGAAAAAAATCAATCCTATCATTGCTTCAAAGCCGATTCTGGCCGTGCGTCATTCAGGTGACACACAAGTCATTCTGTTCACATGATAAAAATGACGTTTTGGTTTATTTTCGTTCCTTATAGAAATCAAAACTAATGCTGGAAAACATGCTTTTATGTGCTAACAAAAGACATCTTATTTTTAAATTTGCATTCATATTAACAATAATTATATGCATGACAGGAATGACAGGTAATAAATATATGCATCAAAAATTATTAATAAAATTCTGTTTTACACTTCTGTTAATTGCAATGTTCTAAAACTTCAGATAACAAAATTCTAGTGATGTTCCTTACGTGATTTAAAATCGTTGCTTTCATGATCTAGTGGATTACAAAGATGATTTTTCGGACATCGTTATACTGTTTTTGATTCTCAAGAACAATCATGTAAAAGCAATTTCAAAAAAAGATATTGTTAGAATCTTTATAAAAAGATTTTTTTTTACATTTTAATATAATTATTTCTTAAACTTTACTTATTTACATTATTTATGTTTTTACTGTTGTAATTAAGAGATGAAAATTCAACTCATCACTGGAAATAGTGATAGAAATGACAAATTTGCAGTTTTATGAAGTCAAAACTATATTTAATGAAATTTTTTTTTTTGTTGAAAACCATGTAGAACAGATTGAATTCTAACCGAATACTGCAAAAAATATCCATCTTACTTATAATGTTTTTTTTTAAACTCGTGAGACACAAAATTCACATTTATCAGAAATTCAGCCTTAAATAATTTTTGTATTGCTTATACTCTCATAAACTACCTCTGTGGTATAATGCTCTGAGGCTGCTAGACTTCTGTTTGTTGAATGTGTGTGATCGTCTAGTGTAGCATGAACTAAACTTTAAATCTCTTTAATTGTAAAACATAGCAAAACTAGGAATGAAATATTTCAGAAAATAATTTATAACGAAACAGACTAACTACTTAGAAAATGTTGAGTGGAGAGAAGAAAAGGCCAATTGCCATTTTGCTACAACTACAAACCATATTAGTACTGTTTTAAGACTAATTACTTGATATCTGAGTGATATGTCCATGATTTTAGAACTTGCACTATTTAATAAAGACTGATATGAGCTTTAGGTTTAAAAGTTTTTGAGGTCACTTTAAATTTTCTTGAAGTTTGTCAGTCCTAAAAGTTAGTCCCCCCTTTTTTTTTTTGAGGGGGGGGGGGGCAATCAGGAATTTAAAATGAATTGTAAGTAGCACAAAATTGTTATTCTCGGAGTTGACTTATTAGAAGTTTATTGGATACTTTTTCGTATGTTAGTTAAATGCAGATTTTTAAAAGTTATTTTTTTCAAATTTTGCTATCTTCAATGTAGCTGCAATCATAAGAAAAGACTCAGCTAAATATATTTACATTACCAGTATGCCATCTTAGCTTTAAAATGGTTTCTGAATTATTTGTTTTGGGCAATGTATAAAAAATAAGAATAATGCTTTTTGCTCAAGTTTAATCTTCAACTAAATTTTGAAGTAAAGTCTCTCCTCTACCTTAAACTTAAGTTTTATTTTTCATTGATAGCAAAAGAAATTGTGCGATTTCAAAAACACTTTTTAAGATTTATCTATATTATTAGAAAGGCAACTTTTCTTGGTATTTGGAATTTTATCCTAAAAAGTAACAATGAATTGGTTCATACATGTAAAAATACAGTGCAAATTAAGATAAATCAGCAGAATGATGTTTCGGAAATTAATTGAATTTCTTTTAGTAAATCGAAATGATTTCCAAAACGTGTATCTGCTCATTTATGTATATTTGCACAGCCTTTTACTTTGTGAACCATTTCAATATTGATTGTGCTCAAAGTCACATGCTTTACTTATTCTAAAATTACTATTCATTCAACTTTCTCTAAAGTAACAATTTTGATATATATAAGAGAAATAAGTTTAGATATCTTTTAAAACAAAAGTTACAAATTTAGCAAATTTTCAGAGAAATATTTTCTGAAAGATATATAATAAAAATTACACTAGTTATTATATTTAATAACACATGTTGCCTTTGTTCACTTAAAAAATATATATAATAGGATAAAATATTTTAACATCAAACTGAAGTTAATGTTCGTGCCTTCGACTGAACAGGTATGAGGTTTGGATTCTGTTGTATTGCATGGCTGTGACTTGTCATTTAAATTTGTCTTTAAACATTAATCCTTATTTAAACTAGTGCTTTGTGAATGGAAATGGATTATAGAGCAACAGCCCATTGCACCATATTTAAGCCCTTTCCACAACTTACCAACAGGTTTGATTTATTGTTAACTACAAATTTACCATTAAATAATCTTAAAATTTTTCCAGGATATAGATCACCATCATATTCAGTTTCGTACCAAAACCAGACTGCAACATCTTATGAGCAAGCAGGTAATATAGAATTTACCTCACTTGAAACTAAAAATCCTCCTGTTTTTTTCATTTGTATTTTTTCATTGTAAAACATTTTAATTCATATAGTAAGAAATATTATTTCATACTCGCACATTATGCCTCATTCATATTTAATTTATATTTATTGAGCTGAGTTCGATTATATTAATATTAGTTGCTAGTTTAGCAACTAGCCACTTTCTAATTTTTGAAGCATTTGACAAATTTTTAACTGGGTCTTTTTTTTTTTTCACATTTCATATTTGTCATTTAAATTTGCCCCTTCCCCTCCCAAATGAGCTCTTTCATAATTGATTCATTTGTTCTATGATCATTTTCATTCACAAAGCTCACTGTGGCCAGGCATGTTAATATTTTCCTTTTAATCAGGATAAATTAACTTAGGGTGTGGTTTCAATTCCTGGCCTTATTGGCATGGCTATATATGTGTTTTTATGGTTTTTCTATGTATAACACAAACATATCTGATTTTAAGACTTTTTCCTCTCTTGTGTTTGTTTGCTCTTAGAAAGTAATGTGCACAGTCTTGAGCAACACCTTAAATGATGTAATTATGGTCTTCATTATGTTGCAGGTGTAGACCATTAATGGGTATAATATACAAAAATATGAGAGGCTACATATGAAACTGAAAATACAATATCTCTAACCATGCTATACAGCTGAACTTAACTTCTGTTCACCTGAGTTTTAATATTCTATAAAGAGGTAGACTACATCAGAAAATTCAAATTTTCACTAGTAGCAAGTGGCCAGTAGACAGTTTTAGTTTAATGGTCACTTTATTACAGATTTTTGTAAAATCGATAAATATGGTTATATATATACTTAATATGTGATATATGGCTGAATTTCTGATAATCATCAATTTTGTATCCCTTGAGCTTTAAAAAAAAATGATAAATAAAACATTTTTTGCTGTATTTGTTTAGAATACAGTCTGTTCTACATATTTTTCAATAATATTAAGTATAGTTTTAACTTCATAAAACAGCAAATTCGTCATTTCTGCCACTGATCTCTGAGATGAATTTTATGTATTAAAAATTACATAAGTAAAAAATGTAAAAATAATGGAAATAAATGAGTAAAGTTTAAGAAATTACAATTTTAACTTGTAAAAAATAAATTTTTCTTAAAAATTTTAATGATAATTTTTTGCTAAATTGCTTATACATGCTTCTCCCAGAGAATCAGCGATAGTGTGACGATGTTTGAAAATCATCTTTTTCTTCCACTAGATGGCAACAGCAGCGGCATGAAAGTCTAGAATAATATCACTTACTATTTTGTCTTATATTTGTTTAAAGTTTTACCACTTTACGATAATTAAGGAAAGTGAAAAACACAATTTTATTATTAATTTTTGATGCATATATTTATTATGCATCATCTGTGCCACTAATTTAATTATTGCTAATATGGATGAAAATTTGAAAGTAACATGTCTTCTGTTTGCATATAAAAGCGTATTTTACATAGTGTAAATTTTATTTTCTAATGTTAGTTTCGATTTTTGCAGAATAAAATTATACACAAACATTAACCGTGTCATGGTCATTTGTGTCGCGTGAATGGAATGATTTACTTTACACGGAATGACACGCATGGCCAATTTGGCTTTGAAATGATGGTAGGATTTTTCTGTAGTTTTCGCTAACAGGATAATCACGAATCTAAATTTCTGTGAAATTTAAGAAGTTTTTAATACAGAATGAAATATTTTAATTAAAATAACCTCTTAATAAAACATTAATAACGCGAATCGGAATTTCTGCAAAATTTAAGGAAATCTGTTGATACAGAATGAAATATTTTAATTAAAACATATTTTTAATACTGAATTTTCATCGCAAATTTTTAATAAAACATTTGATTTACATTGCACAGTGTGTGTTTCACTTGATGAAGTGGGGTTATCATTATTGTATATAACTTATACAGATTGCATGTGCCCATGTAGCGGTTGGGTACACGGTTAACAACTACTTCATAAATTGTTGCCTGCATACGCATATAGCATAGGTACACGGTCGATAGTTACTGCAAGAAGGCTATTGAAAATTATGAGCTTTTTTAAAAAACAACCTTGCTGGTCACCGAAGGCAGTTAGTAAATAATATCAGGAAAAACGTTTTCCCATATTTCATTAAAGCTGACAAAAGTCTGAAGTTATTGCAACACGCTCATCTAGACACAACTTATTTCCCTTCCTATCTTCCTGTATTTTGACTTTGGCTGACTCAACATAAACAAACAGGAGCTCTTGCAAATGGTACAAAAAAAACCCTAGTCCGGAAAGCTATATTTTTCAATATTGGTTTTAGGGCAAAAATGTTTATTGAGTTCTAATTTTCAGAACTTTTTACCCCAAATGCATACCATTCATAGAATAAATTAACAAAATTTGAGTTTTAATCGTGTGGAAAGGGGAATGTATTGGCATAACAATCTTCTCCTTTCTGCTATTTTTATTTTGTTTCTTTTGATGGAGGAAAGTATGGTGGATGTTTTCTTTGACTCTAGATCAGGGCTTAATCTTGCAATTTTATTTATTTGTTGTTGGGCGATAATAGGCAGTGAAAAACGTTGCTCTCTTAACAAAGGGCCAAGCAGGATGCTTTTCTCATTACAAATGGGCAAGGAGGGCTTTGCTCTGATAACAGAAAGGCAGCCAGGACACAGCGTCCTTCTAAAACAGTCTGGGGCAGTGTTGCCGATACAAATTAAGCGCACCTTACAAACATTTCATGGGCATCTTCCTTCATATTTGATTTTTACATTTATGTGATTTTTTTTTATGTCTTCTCCCACAAAAAATCTATTGGAGGTCTGTTTCCTCCCTCCCCTCATGTGGGCGGTTCTACCTGAGTAAAACTTTTCAGGGGTGATAGTATCAATGTTTAATTTTTGTATGTTCCACTGTTTAGGTTGTAATGTTATGTGTTAGAATTTTTATCATTTCTTATAAAATATTTTTGTTAATTTGTGGTATAGCAAAATAAGTTGTTTTTCAGTGATTCAATGCATGTTGCAATCTTATAATATGCTGTGCAATTAGCCCTTTCATATAAACAGTTATTTCGTGGGCGCTGTGCCATTCAGGTGACATGAATATTTTCCCTCATAAAAATGTATTAAATTATTAGAATTCTCAGAAACTCTGAAAAGATCAACCTTAAATGATGTTATCCATTTGCAAAAATGAGGCCAGTAAAATCCGTTTAGAGTAAAGCTATGATAAAGTTATCTCTAAAAATTTACATTGAAAAGCAGCCAGGACGCAGCGTCCTTCTAAAACAGCCTGGGACAGTGTTGCCGATACAAATTAAGCGCCCCCTACAAACATTTCATGGGCATCTTCCTTCATATTTGATTTTCACATTTATGTGATTTTTTTATGTCTTCTCCCACAAAAAAATCTATTGGAGGTCTGTTCCCTCTCTCTCCTTATGTGGGCAGTTCTACCAATGTTTAATTTTTGTATGTTCCAGTGTTTAGGCTGTAATGTTATGTGTTAGAATTTTTATCATTTCTTGTAAAATATTTTTGTTAATTTGTGGTATAGCAAAATAAGTTGTTTTTCAGTGATTCAATGCATGTTGCAATCTTATAATAATGCTGTTTAATTAGCCCTTTCATATAATCAGTTATTTCGTGGACGCTGTGCCATTCAGGTGATATGAATATTTTCCCTCATAAAAAATGTATTAAATTATTAGAATTCTCAGAAGCTCTGAAAAGATCAACCTTGAATGATGTTATCTATTAGCAAAAATGAGGCCAGTAAAATCCGTTTAAAGCTATGATAAAGTTATCTCTAACAAGAAAGATCAATCATGCATAAGCATTGATTATGAAACACTTTCCAACTGAAATGCAATTTCATTTAAAAATTTCTAAAATGTGATATATTCAGTGGTGATATCTTTATGAAACACTTTCCAACTGAAATGCAATTTCATTTAAAAATTTCTAAAATGTGATACATTCAGTGGGGATATCTTTTACATTATCACAGTACTACAGTAATTTATTATACTTAAATATTTAAAACTGTATCAAAATATAAATCATCTGATTCTCTATGCAAAATCAATGAATATTTCATTCATATAACTTGTATTCCAGACTCCAGAGCTAAATAATTTTGTGTGAAAAAAAATTCAGCAATTCTTATGTAACTCACCTTACAATCGCTTGAGATATTTGCATTCTGCATATGTTAAAATTAGGCTTCGTTGAAGAAATAATAAAAGTTTAGGGAGCATTTAAAATTACAACTATTGTAATTGCCTAGGCACGGAATTTAGATACACAGATAATACACAGATACACAGATAATATATATGTGTGCGTGTGTATGTATTCAAAGTATCGCAATCGTGCCGAAGATCGGAACTCGAATTTTCGAAGGATCTACACGTTTTGGGACTTCTAGAACACGAAAAAACTATTTTTAGGAGGATGTCTGTGTGTGTAAGCGTGTATCTGTGTATGTTTCTGTGTGTTTGTGAGCAGGGTAAGAAATTAGAAAAAAAAAGTAGGGGCCAAATGGCCCCCAGCATCAATTTTTTATGGGCCATTTGAAAATTTCTAGGGGCCAAAATAAAACAATTTAATGAAATAAAAAATATACACGATAAAATCCCATAGGCCTAATCTAAATATTTTATTTGCTTGCCAAATATATATATACTTAAAAAAAAGACACTAAAGTGCAAATTATAATTTTTAAATTGACTTATCATTTAATTCCCATTTTTAGTTAGTAACCACTGGCCGGTAGGTCAATGATGTTTAATGGCTAGTTGTTCACAGCTGCAAAATATGCTATGCTTTTTTTCAACTTGCTTAATGTTATGCAAAATTGTGTTTAAGTATGTTATTTAATAATTTAGGAATTTGCTAGTATTACCTATTTATTTATAGATTTATTATACAGTAAACATAAGTCACTATATGTCTATTATCAAGAAAACTCCCCTTAGCGGATCTACTTTTGTACAATCTATTATTTGGATGTTGATTGAAAGGAGGAGGATTTTAAAAATTGGGGAAAATTTAAGAGATTGGCAAGATACACAATTTCTTATTATTATTTGATAAAAAAACAAGACAAATTCACAGAAATATCTTAATTTTTAATGAGTAATACTGTTAACATGCATTTATTATTGCTAACATCTCCTTATTAACTTTTAATAGATTTTCAAAACTTATTTTAAGTGTTTTTTCTAAAACCAATTCTTTTCTATAAGTTAGTGTCCCTATCCCCATCTTTTCCATTTCTCAAAGGTTTTTTAAATTTAATTTTTTTAATTATATCATTTTTTATTTTTTTCACTAATTTTTTTTATTCCTGTGATCTGAAATCTTACCAATGACTTTTATTATAAGTCTTTTCAGGTGTTTTATAACATTTGTTTTCCAATAGATTATAAAAAAAATAATTTATCATGAAGCATTCAAATATTTTTGGAGGCAATTTTAAATTCAATCAATTAATTTAAGCAATTTCAAATTTTCTCATCCTGATCTTTTTATTTTTTACTTTTCCAAGCTGACGAAGCATTTACTATTATTTATTCCTCCCTAATATTTTAAATAAGCCCGACCACTGATTTTTCTTTAATTTAGAGGGTTTTACCGATGATTTTCAGTGATTTTTAATAAATTTATAATATGTTTTTGAGGATTTACTATGTGAATTTTCCATCAGCGCGATCGCGATATTTCGGTCTTTTTTCCCGTTATATTATCGGACGTTATGAACGCTTTTACTTTAAAATTTCGTTTTTGAATTTAAGAACTGTTGTCTTATATCGCTAGAAGCATGATGTTTTATTACAATACTCGAATTTTCCGATCCACGTGGGACGAGGGGGGGGGGGGGGGCATGAACAGCTCTTGACCACGGATAAGTTGAAAATGGAATCGGTTTAACTTTGAATTTATAATAATTGTTAACAGTTAGCACTTCTAAAACACAACTATGCAAACATTTTAGGAATCCATACATTTTTTATTTTTATGCATCATCGATGAAAGATTAATAACTTAAAACAGGGTATAATCTATAAAAGGAAATCTACAATTTCTCTAAACAAAGAACTGTAGTGCATCGAGACTTTAAAAATTGGGAAATTCTCGCGATCTAGCTTTAAAATTAATATGAAGTATGTCCGGGTTAGTATCCTTCAAACGCGCTATTTCAGTCAATGCTACACACATTCATAATTTCCATAGGGTCGTTTATGGACCGTGAATATGTAGATTAAAGTAGAATAATACTATATAACATTGCAATATCAGCAATTCAGCTTGGAAAAGAATACCCTCTTCCCCAAGGTTGATGTATTTTATTCAGGCCGGACGCCCAGATCACGCCGGACGCCAGTTCGCTTGCACCGGTCCCAAGCCACAGAGAATTCCCGACTCTCTTTCTTATAGATTACTTCTTTTAATTTTCTATTATGAAAAACATGCTATAATGAATATTTAGCCAATAAGTAAATTCAGAATTCACCAAAAATAGACAGGGCTAATTTCACGAAATATTTTTTTAAGCGAGTGATTTCAATTCCGTTCGTGCATCAACTTTAGAGTAGGGAACTCTTTTAAATTTGAGGTAGGTGTAAAAATGATGAAAGACCTATTAGTACCAACGATCTAGATTAGTCCTCGAAGCAGAGTAGTTACTGCTTCGTACAGCGTGTGAAAATGGGTCCAGGTCAATGCATAGAGCGCGGTAAAGACGCTACGCCACTGCATGTCGCAAAACACATCGGTAATCAAGAGGAGGGGTTAGATAGGAATGTGGATTACACTCTTTCTCAGTTGCAAATGCAATAAATTACGATCGCCTTGTAGGGGAGAACAACTACGGACGCTTCGTATAGCAGTATCGTAGCGATTGTTGGCAGATTTTTGTTACTCCACAGGTGGCATTGTTTAAGGTAACATATCACTACAATGGTAAAGGGGGATGAGAAGAATATTAGTATACAAAATTCACAAGTAAAAGTATATAAATATAAATAAAAATAAAAATAAAACACGGCAAAAATGAGAAAAAGCAATAATAATTAGCACAAGATAAAAGATTAAGACATAGAGAACAATCAATTGAAACTACACAAAAATGGCAGTTAGTTCGAAATTGCATTCTCATCAGGACAGCCATACAATTCGAATTAAAACCGATAGAATAGCCAGTTTCTGACCATGGCAATAGTATTTAACTATAGACACCATTGGAACTGTCTACTGGCTAGTGGAAGGAGAAAAATAATTCAATTGAATTACAAATCAGAAAAATAATATGAACTCAAGCATTGCCACCGCGTGTAAGTTGAACAAGCGACTGAGCATTTCACCTCACTTCGTCAATGCGAGTGGGCACCGGAATGAATACATAATATGTATGGAGACTTTCAAAAATAGTAATCAGTATAGGACTCAGGAAAAGTGGAAAACAGTCATTCGAAAATAGTAAACAGTATTAGACTCAGGCCAAGTGGTAAGTTAGGTGATAAGAATGGGTGAATTCTCAAAATTGAGTTATCCAATCAAAGATAAATAATGCATGTGTGAAATGATTACGTGGTATATTTGAAATTATTAATAATATTATTTACAAATACTTCCGGATACTGGTAATTTTGACAAATGCGTTTAAGATTATTGATGTGGAGAAAGTGAAACCGAGGATCAGAAAGTCGATGTATTCGAAATAGCTGGTTTAAAATGATGTTTCTAAACAATTGAATAGAATTACAAGATTGATATGATAGCAGCTTTATGATAGTGCAGTTGTAAGAATCTTTTTTGTCATATAGATTGGCGATTACATGATTATTGAGGGTATCTAAATTAAGGTCTAAAAAATTTACAGTTTGACTAACACTAGGCTCATTAGGAATTAATTCTAGGTTAGATGGGTAAAAATCAATATTAATTGGATAGGAATCATCAATGATAATACAAATTATGTCGTCAACATATCTATATATAATATATGAATTAGAGTTAAAATGACATTCATAATAATAAAGATATAAGTTAGCGAGTATACTACTACTACAGCCACCTTGTGGTACACCTGATGTTTGTATATAAATGTTATCACCTTGGATAATATAATTGTTGTATAACACAAAGTGTAAGAGCATAGGAAAGTTTTTGACATTAAATGCAACATTATTGGCAGATAGATAGTCTTGATAAAGAGAGATAACTTTATATAAATCTTTAATGACAATATTATTAAATAGGTCTTTAAAATCAAAGGTATGGAAACCAAGAATTTGTGGAAGCTTGCTAAGGTGATTTACTAAATCAAAACTATTGTTCAAAATGAAATATCCTGAATTCCTAAATTTAAGAGATTCATTAATTCTATTTAAACAGTTAAGCAAGTATTTACTAGCTGTAGTGGTAAAGGTATTATGTCCACAAGTGACTGTTCTAAAACTGAGAGGTGATTTATGGAATTTAGGAACCAAAGTAACATAAGGAAATTTAAAAAATTTACAATTAATATTTAATTGTGTATATAATTTTAGTTTTGATTTTGATAGACTGATTATTAATGGGTTTAAAAATGTGATTATTTTTTAAGTAATTCTGTAACAGAGAAACATAATATTTTTTACAAATGATGGCATAATTATTAGAAGCTTTATCTACATAAGTTATGACAAAATGTTGTTGTAGTTCTTTAATAGCAGATAGGAGTTGTTTATAAGGATACTTAGGCTTCGTTAATTTAATGTGTTTATAATAACATTTTTAAGTAGATGTAAGGTAGTATACTTCCATAGATGGAATGCTTCAATAGGAATGGAATGTGAACAAGCAAGTTGATATATGAATTTATCAAAATCAAATGATATAGACTAAAGAAGTTGTTTAGGGTGATGGCAGAATGGAATGCGAAATTTAGACCCTTTATTCATAATATCCCTAAGTATATCATCCTGAACTATACTGAGATCCCCAGTAATAATGTGTCCATGAGAGGAGTTGACATAAGGGGCAAGATTTTTATTGCTGCATACACATGATGTAAGGTCATCGGAGTTTAATGTCCTGGAAACTTCATTGTAATTGTAAATAGTTCTACCAATTGGTAAATTATATTTGAAGGATTTTTGTATTTTGATTTCTTTTACGGGTAACAAGTGCTGATGTTTTGCAAATAAATTATTGAAGTTAAGAGAATTAAGAATAAAGTGTTTAAAAGAAATTACACAGTAAGCTATTTTAGTATGTGGATTTGAATGAATGATATGAAGGTGGGTGGCTCCAGAAGAGCCTAGCACATCGACCAGAGGTCTATTGTACTACCCCAAAAAGTGAAGGTCTCTAAGAGAAGAGACCAGTAGCCGATGCAAACATAAGCAGGCACTTGACAGGAATGTCGTTCAGCTCCCAGGGTTCAATCACATGACGACCAATGTGTTCGAATCTGTGAGCAGAGTAGGCCTCACATTCACACAGAATGTGAGCTGCAGTTTCTTCGCTGTAATTGCAGCCTCTGCAAAGCGAATCCTTGGAGACACCCATAATATTAAGATGTCTCTTGAGAGTGCAGTGCCCAGTAAGGAGCCCAACAGCTCTCCTGATGCCAGTTCTACTGAGTCTAAAGAGTTCCTTTTGACGTGCACTAGGGCAATTACAATTGAGAATTTTCGCTTGCCTTTGCCCTTTAGTGTCACGCCAGTTCTTGCATTGAAGCTTCCTGAAGATGTCAAAGACAATTCTTCTGATAAGATCATTGGGAATACCCAAGGCTGGCTCAGGGCCCACAAAAGGAGTATTAGAGCCTTTCCTAGCAAGTTCATCTGCCAATTCATTGCCAGGAATGCCCGAATGACCAGGCACCCAGTACAGAATGACACTATTATTACTAGCAATTTTACAGAGAGCTTTATAGCATTCCCAGACAAGGGAAGACGTCACAGTGAATTTCCCCAGAGCCATAAGAGCAGCCTGACTGTCAGAACAAATGAAAATCTGGCTATTCTCGTACTTTCTGTCATAGCAAATTCTACAACACATAAGAATGGCAAATACTTCAGCCTGAAAGACAGTAGCAAAATTGCCAAGCGGATAAGATAGCTTAGTGCCATCATCAGGGCAGCAGACTCCCGCACCAGTACTAGTGCCAATCTTCGAGCCATCAGTATACCATACAAAACAGTTATGTTTATTGTAGGTTGGAGTCCTCTTCCAATCATCCCGCGAGGGGACAAGAATTTCATAAGGCTTATCAAACGTAAATTTGACGTGTATGCCATCAGGTGGCATACAAAAATAAGGATGCCTAGCAACATTACTGTTAAGTTCACCCCAAGATAAATACCTTGAGTAATCTTTCCAGTGTTTCAGATATTTGAGTCTGTTCATGCAGATAAGTGCTTCTGCCTCAATACGCATATAGAGCGGATGCAAGCCAAGTAAGAGTTCAAGAGTTGCAGTAGGAGTGGTTTTCATGCATCCGGAGATTGCAATGCACACCATCCTTTGAAGCTTAACTAAATCAAGTTTAGCAGTTTCATTTCTAATTCTGGACCACCAAACAATGGATCCATAAGAAATGATAGGACAGACTATCATCGAGTAAATCCAATGAATAGCTCTGGGATTAAGGCCCCAGGTTTTCCCAATAGCATTCCTACAAGACCAGAAGATTCTTCTGGCTTTAGTTGTGCAGTAGTCCAAGTGTCTCTTCCAATTAAGTTCCTTGTCAAAGTAAATTCCCAAGAATTTAACCTCCTTGGAGCAAATAAGCTTCTGCCCAAATAAGCAAATATTCCCAAGATTAAGTATGCGTTTCCTTGTAAACGTAACTAAAGCAGTCTTCTGCGGATTAACCGTAAGACCTGCATTTTTACACCATGTTTCAACCCTCCTAAGAGCAGTAGACATCATGTCAGAGACAGTGTTGCCAAATTTGCCCCTGGCAACGATGACAACATCATCAGCATATCCAATGCAAGAAACACCAGAGATATCAATGCTTTCCAGAAGAGAATCCACAACAAGACACCAGAGAATTGGTGAGAGCACACCCCCTTGTGGACAGCCCGAAAGTGCATGCACAGTCATACTTTCTCCAAGTAAAGATGCACAGATATACCTGTTAGATAGCAGGTTCTTAATCCCATAAGATATCGTGGTATCAACACCTCTTCTGTTGAGAGCAACAAGAATGGTGTCAATGGGTACTTTATCGAAGGCACCTTCAATGTCAAGAAAGGTAGCAAGAGCAATTTCCTTGGCATTGAGATTTCTCTCTAAAATAAAGGAGAGACTGTAAAGAGCAGTGTCCGTAGATTTGCCCGGTTGATAGGCATGTTGAGAACTGGACAAGGGCTTAGAGGCCAGAATCACTTCCCTTAAATACCTATCGATAAGTTTTTCAATAGTCTTAAGCAGAAAAGACGTAAGGCTGATAGGCCTAAAAGATTTGGCCTCATAGTAATTGTCCTTTCCAATTTTTGGAATGAAGATTACCCTAGTATGCCTCCACGCATTTGGTATATGACCAAGGGCAATACAAGCTCTGTAGATGTTGCAGAGAATAGGAGCAAGCATCTCTATTCCCTCCTGGAGAAGAATAGGAATGATGCCATCAGTTCCCGGAGTTTTATAGGGTTTATGGGAATTAATTGCCCATTTAACCCTATCAAGAGTAACAATGCTCCTAGCAATACCCCAGCTATTGTCGTCAGACAAGGTGGAGCAAGCAATACCACTGTCATTCTGAACAACAGGATGAGAAACCGGAAAGTGAACTCTGAAGAGCTCACTAAGGGTCTCCTCACCAGTGACAGTAAAGTCACCATTGGGCTTCTTAACAGTGTTAAGTTTACAATTTCTGTCTCTAGCCATCAACTTAACAAGTTTTGCAACGGCAGGAGTATCATTAATACCTTCGCAGTATGTTCTCCAAGAATTTTTCTTGGCATCCCTAACTGCTTTATTATAAGTGGTGAGGGCAGATTTATAAGTCTGCCAATCACCATTCTTCTTGGCTCTATTAAAGAGCTTCCTGCATTTCCCACGCAACCGGCTGAGCTCACTAGACCACCAAGGAACAGTCCTTGGGGAGTCAGCTATGGTGGTTCTGCAGTTGCTATAAAAGGTGTCGATGATGGCCTGTTGCACAAAGTCAACAGCCAGATCCACGCTTTCAATAGAGGAATACTCACCAATATGATTCGCCAAATTGGCCCTAAGGTCTTCTTTGTAGGAACCCCAATTCGTCTTCCTAGGGTTCCTACCTTTGTCCTCTAAAACAGTTACAGGACCTTTAACAGAAAAGGAAATTGATGGTCAGACAAAGATATATCATCTGAAACCCTCCAATCAATTACGGACTCAAAAGCAGAACTATTACACAGGCTAATATCTATCTCCGGCCATCCAAACAGCTGCTCCAAGTCTACGGACGAGTCGGGTGGTCTGGGCTTTCGACAGGCTAATATCTAAAACCTCGCGACGTTTTAAGGTCACAAAGGTAGGAGTATTACCCTTATTAAGTAAATAGAGCTTATGAAGAAGGATCTGATCCAAAAGATCATCACCCCTACGGTTACAATTACTACTGCCCCAAACAGTATTATGGGCATTTGCATCGCAACCAATGATCATTTTTTTACCATTGCAGTACTCAGTAAGATTAATAATGACCTTAGAGAGAGTTTCCTTATCTTCATAAGGAAGATAGGCAGAAGCAAAGATGTAATCCATCATATGTTCGTCAGTTTTAAGTTTCACATTGATAGCAACATTGTCACCATCAAGGAATTTAATCAGATGAACAGCATTGAGCTTGTTGCTAACAGCAATACAGGCTCTGGGTCTGGTACAGGATGTGTCATAAAAGACACTAAATCCTTTGATCCCTAGACCCAAAATCTTTCCATTACAGGTCCAGGGTTCTTGGATAAGAGCAATATCAGCTCTACCATTGAAAAGCCTTTTGCTAAGAATAGCAGAGGCAGATCGACTGTGATGCAGATTAATTTGCACAATTTGAATTAAGAATAGGGTGTTTAAAAGAGATTACACAGTAAGCTATTTTAGTATGTGGATTTGGTGAATGGAGAAGGTGGTAATTTAAGAAATTTGTACGTGAAAGAAGCAAATCATAAAATAAATGTTTAAAATGCTCATGAGTTAATTTTAATTTTAAAAAATTAGTATAATCAATACTTAATTTGCATTTTCTGACTTTATATAACCAAGTTCTAACAGGTAGAAAATTGAAAGTTTGAGAATAATTATATTGTAATTTCAAAATGTCTGCATTGTAATCAATAGTTTTACTTAAGTTACTTTTTCCTTTGCCGCGCTTATATCACTTTTTACTAGATGTTGATGACTTTGAATATTGAAAAAGATGTTTATATACTGAAGATTTATTAGAATTGTATTCAAAACTATTGTTAACAACATTATTATTATTATAAATTTGATTTAAGCCATAGGGGAAGATAGTTTTATATTTTTTAATGTAATAATTTTCAAATACTAATCTATCAGTGAGTGAAGTTTTAATATCTAAAATATGAAGGGATACATTTTTAAATCCGTGTGTAGCAAAGTGCTGATATTCAAATTGATTTTTAGTAGGGAGATCATTAAAGACTTTATGGTCAAATTTTTTAATATGATCCCTGTGGACATTCATTCTCAGATGTAAAGGGTTGCTGGTTTGGCCAATATAGGATAAGTTACAAGTAGTACAATTAAGTTTGTATAGCAATAAAAACTTTGCAGAATTTTTGTGAAGTGGAATTATTATTAATTTGTAATGGGTCAGCATAAGGACAAGTTTTGCACCTAAGATTATTGCATCTATTGAAGGAATATGATTTAGATTGAGAGTAGGTATAGTATTCTTCCAAATCGTCTATAACGCTAAATTGGTCAATGTTTGTCGATCTATAATTATCCCAATTCATAATAATAATAGACCGGACACAAGGTAATGAATAAAATTTACACCACGAATTTTAATTAAAATTCCCAATATAAACCTATTCAAAAACTATTTTGTCAGGTACGAATTTCAAATTATAACTAATACCATAAAGAATTGAAACGAAATTTCGGAGAGTAACAAAACATGCGTAGTAGATAAGATCTAAATGAGATTTTCATACGAAACATTCATAAATAAGCGAAGTGTGGACAAATAGTTATAATCATCCGGAATGGAAGATATACAAAGCCATTAATACGTATGTGTCTGACTGAATCCCTACAACTGCAGGCCAAAGAGTGCCACATATAGTGGAAATACATGTCTAGATTAAAATGTAAAAATAAGCAATATAAGATATTGATGTCTGGGTTAACTAAAAGATACAGAAATAAATAACACAAAAAAACACAATAAACTCTAATGCCTGCCGAGAGATGTCAGCACTATACACACACATATAAAATGAGTTTGAGAATCGAGTGTGAAATCTACTAAAAAGCGATGAGAGAACTCAAACTAAAATACTCCAAAATGCGAAATGTGAAGACTTACCAAAATCAATCAATTGAAGGATTGAAAGGATTAGCTAATGAAAACAATATCCATAGAGGGCCATGTTAAGACATAGATGGGCTAGTAGTTAAAGTATAGAAATGCGTTATCGATAATAATAATTAAAATTAAATTAAATTAAAATTAAAAAAAGAATAAACTCTGTAATAAGCGCAAATGCATCTTTACAACAGGTTTTACCATTTTTAAAAAAGTTTTATGCAAATATAAAAATCAAAAGGTAGAGGGTGAATTCAGAAGTAAATAATAAATGTAAATGTACAATTAAAAGATGTAATAGAAATCAGTGTAGAAAACAGAATATAAAACACAAAATAATACAGAATATAAAACTTTCATCATGATATTGCGCAAAGCAGCTAATAACATAATGGATTTATAAATAAAAATTGAAAGATTTTAATCGAAAATTACGCATAAACTACTGTATGTACAAAAAAACCCATCACTAGCATATCTGTTACAAATGAGTAACTATAGACCAAGACTAAGGATAAAGATAGAAGGTAACATATCACTACAATGGTAAAGGGGGATGAGAAGAATATTAGGATACAAAATTCACAAGTAAAAGTATATAAATATAAATAAAAATAAAAATAAAACACGGCAAAAATGAGAAAAAGCAATAATAATTAGCACAAGATAAAAGATTAAGACATAGAGAACAATCAATTGAAACTACACAAAAATGGCAGTTAGTTCGAAATTGCATTCTCATCAGGACAGCCATACAATTCGAATTAAAACCGATAGAATAGCCAGTTTCTGACAATGGCGATAGTATTTAACTATAGACACCATTGGAACTGTCGACTGGCTAGTGGAAGGAGGAAAAATAAATCAATTGAATTACAAATCAGAAAAAAAATATATATATATAAACACACATACATATACATAGCGCACACACACACACTCTGTGATCTGTCGTTAAGACTGACAGTCAAGGGCCAACATTAATTGTACATATTAGTGAGAGTCCATTATAGCAGGAGTCTTTAAATCTGACGTAAAATAGTAATGAAATAGTAAAATGGTAATGAAAGTTAGTTATCCTCAATTTTTTGTAACACACTAAAGTGGATACATTAAAAATACAACTTAAAAAAAAAAATTTTTTTTAATGGAAAAAATTTTAATATGTGTAATGAAGCAAAAATAAAAAAATATTAACATTCAAAGCATAAACATAATGCAGTTGTACATATTACTATTTTTAAAGTAATCTTTATTTGTTTCTTCTGGGTAAACAATCTTTTTTTTTATGTTATTCTCAGTTTTAGTCAATTGCTCAAAAGTACATTCCGGAACATCTATTGAAAAATTAAATGAACATGATTGAAAAATTAAATACATTTTGTGTATCTTAATGAATGAACGTATTAAGCGATGCTTATAACATTCAACGTTCGCAGACCCTAACCCGGGAAACCCTACTTGTATGCAATAATGAGAAATCCATCTCAAACAGGTGCCTTCTTAATGAGAGTCCACTGTATATATACAGGGTGTCCAGTGCTAACGGTGCCCAATGGTTATTTCCTCAACCATTAGTCACAGAGATACACTTCCAATTACAAAAATGTTTTAAATTTTAAAATCTATTATCTTAGAAACAGTTTAAATCAATAAATGCATTTCTGACAGAAATACGAAATATAAATTTTTATACAGTCCCCCGGTCCTACCAATTATATATTTAAGAAAATTATCCTCATACAATTTTATGCAAAATAAAAAACAAAAATCATCCTTTTACAACCAAAATTGACCGATTTATAGCTGCTTAAAGTTGGAGCACTTTTTGTGCTGAGAAATGGTCAATACGGTCCCTGATTAGTTGGTTGCCTGAAATGGGACATTTTTATGCGTGGAAAAGTGATTTAAGTCATAAAGTTTAATGCTTCTTAACTTTGTGAATTTTGATCGTAAAAGGAAGATTTTTTTTTATTTTGCATGAAATTGTATGAGGATGATTTTCCTAAATATAATTGGTAGGATTGGTGGACCATATAAAAATTTATATTTTGTATTTCTTTCAGAAATGTATTTATTGATTTAAATTGTTTCTAAGATAATAGATTTTAGAATTTAAAACATTTTTGCAATTGGAAGAATATATCTGTTACTAACGATTGAGGAAATAGCCATTGGTCACCAATAGCACTGGACACCCTGTATATTATTTCATTTCACATATATCTTATCATTTTAACAACAACCTTTTTTTAAGTGATTACATTGTATGATCATTTTCTTCCATGCAAACCCTTTCTAGATTTAAGGTTTTTGATCTAATGAAGCCATTCTTGCAGTAGCGGAAATTGTATTGTCTATTCTTGTATCGAAATCACATATAGAATGAATTTTTTCATAATGAATTCTGCCAATGTAAAGTATTTCCCCCCTTGGCGTCAAAAAAAACATCAATAAAATGTTCATCTTTTCTACTGCATTAAATTGCTGATCTACTTTTTATGCATTTCAAATCTAATTTTTATGTCTATCTATCATGAAGAATGGATAAAATTTACATCTTATAATACTGCAAATGCAATCTGTATGACAGACCTGACTACGAGTTCTGTACTGTCTGAAGCTTTTACAAAGAGCAACATTTAAATAAACATTTTAAAGAACTTGCAATAAAACTTAGAGCTATAGGATGACAAAATATTTCAATTAATACATTTGTACTTTATAAGGCACATAAAACATACAAAACCTAAAATGAAAACAGTGTGAGTTTCACAATTTATCGCTTCAATTTTGATGAATTTATCCTGAAATTTGGGCCTCGTGGGGGGCAGCAACAAAATATTTAATGATCTGAATTAATTTTTTTTTATTATTATAATAAGTCTATAAAAGAAAGGTTTCTGTACAAACTGAAATCCAAAATTGAGTTAATTTTTTTTCTGCTTTAACCATCAGTTTTAAAGAATTATCCAAAAATTTAACTCTCCAAAGGGTCGGAAAAATTTTCGACTATTTTTGTATGACATGCGGTCCATAAAACAGCTTTTCTGCACTAGCCGTAATTGAAATTAGCAAGCCTGGTCATTGCATATATATAAAAATTTAAATATATATGCATTTGTTAGACCAGGCATATATACACATACTGTTGCAAAAAATATATGCACTCATAAAAAAAATAAAATAAAATAAAAAAAAGAGTTAAGCTACAGTCATAAAATTTGGCAATTGGAACTGGAGTTTTTGCTTTGATACTGTAAAGATACTTTTGAGATGTACTAGTTTGCGCTACGAATAGTTGTTGAATTTAGAGTGAGGTTGCATCATTGTCCTAAATAAAGAAGGTTGGTCCAACAGATGTATCATCGGAGCGATATGGTAGTTGCTCGGTGTTGACACAGTGGATCAGAGGAGGCACATGTAATTGTGGCAGAGGTTCAGGATGTTCCAAACAGACAATCTCTCACGAGGAACATGCAGTCAGGAAAGAATCTACATCCACATCAATGGTGTTGCTATTAGCCATTCAAAAGCAGTTGCCACCCGTCATGTATCCCGAATACTATTCGGCGACGACTGGCTGAAGGTGGAATCAGGAATCAACATCCATTAAGGCACCTACCACTGACCCCTCAACATAGGCAAAGCCATCTGGATTAGCGCCAGACTCAGTCAGCTGGACAGTATCCGATTGGATGCATGTACCACTTTAAAGGCGAATCCTGCTTTTCTCTCAATGCTTATGACTGCTGCATGTGTGTGTGGGGGAGGACTGGCCAGTATTTTGATCAGGCATTTGCTGTTGAGTGGTATATCATAAATTGTAAAAAAAAAACCTATTTTCATAAACATACTAACCATATTCTTTTGCAAAATTTATTTTAAATGCTTGTTCCTAATAATCAGTGATAGTGTGATTATGTCCGAAAAATCTTTTTTTTAATCCACTGAAATTTGTCTCGATTTTAAATCACTTTAAGAACGTGATTTAGAATTTTGTTCCATATATATACGTTTGAAGTTTTAGAATATTTCAATTAATAGGTAAGTGAAAAACACAATTTTATTATTCATTTTTAATGCATATATTTATTACTTGTCATTCATGTCATGCATGTAATTTTTGTTAATATGAATGAAAATTTGAAAATATGATGTCTTTTGTTAGCACATAAAAGCAAGTTTTGCATAGTGTATGTATATTTTTTTTTTTGTGCGGAATAAAAATAAATCCAAACACTATTCCTGTCATGTGAACGCCCGGAATTGGCTATAAAATGATGGTAGTATTTTCTTTTTTCCTTTAAGGAGTTTTCTATAGTTTTCGCAAACATGATTATCATGAATCTGAATTTCTATGAAATGTAAGAAAAATTGTTAATACAGAATGAAATATTTTTATTAAAATATCCTCTTAAACATGTACATTCCAAATTGAAATTTGCAAAATTTTAGAAAATTTGATAATGCAGAATGAAGTATTTAAATTAAAACATCTTTTTAATAAAACATTTACATAGAATTTCAAGTTTAGACGTTCATAGACATTTCAAACAATTTCCTATTAATAAGCTAGTGATGGAAAGATTTCATAAAACGCCTTACTAAATTAAACTAATACCCAAGAAGATTAAAAAATCAAACTTTTTAAAATTTCAGGTAATTAAGTGGTACTAAAATATAAAGCTGTTAACAATACATTTTGAAGCCTAAATACTATGTTAATTGATTTATTAAAATCAGTTCATATTTATTAAAGTGGTTTGATTTTTTAGCAATTGCAGTGTTTTCTTTTTTTACTGTATATTAATGTTTTAATCTTTTCTTATATGGTTGTCAGGTGATGCTGGAGAGGGCTATCAAGTACCGTTTTTGGAAGCAAGGAATAGTGGTAATTTTCTATTTAACTATCTTTTTTCAATTATATATTTTGTATTTTAATATTTCTATTACAATTAAAGTTAAATTTTATTTCTCATCTTCGCATGGTTAAAAATTAATGCTTACATGTGAATGTATAGTATATTTTCTCTAGGGTTGCTTAAATTTGCTTTGAAAATGTAGCAAATGTGTTACCATTACTTGATTAGTAAGTAACTAAAGTACCATTGCTGTTTCTTGTGGAAAACACTGGGATGGATGTAATTGTATTTTACAATTGCAAGTTACCAATATATTTTTCAATGAGTTACTGTAGAAGTTACTTAAATGCGATTTTGAACACACAATGCTAAATTTATTTTTCTATATTATTTAAATGCAATAGTTATATTTTGATGCTTTATTGAATTTGAATCCACATATCATAGTTAGGCTAATAATTATTTCTCATTTTAGTGACTTTTAGGTTTAGGGGGTTTTGTGAAATGTTGACATTTTCCCGCTATTATTTCCTATTATAATATATCAACAATTATTTGACCTTTTAAACAAAAAGTTGTTTTTGTTTTCATCCACTTTCATATGTTCAAAAATGAGGACCAATTAAAATATGAATTTTGTTCACATAAAATAAGTGTTAAAATATGTCATTCCAATGAAGATTTGATAGATTCCTGGAATGTGAAATAAAGTTTATTTTCTTAGTTACATAAAGTTGCCATTTGTTTGTCACTATTACCCACAAATGGTATCGATGGTGAATAATTATTTTTTAAATTAAAAAACCTGTTACAAGACAACAGACACTGCATTATTAAAAGAAAGTCTGTATACATACAAGATGTGTATATAGTGTATCAAAATGTTTTCCACTTCAATAAAATCTTGATCTTATGTAAAAGTGTTAATAACATTGTCAAAATTTTAATGGCTTGCAAATGTAAGTTTCAATTAAAAAAATTACAATATAGTGCTTATTGAGTTTCATACTAAGTAATTATTTGTATTACTGTTTTGGAGCTGGTAGACTTTTTTTTTATATAAATGTTAGTTGTTGTTGTTGAGGAGACCCAGACCGTCCGACCTACCAGAAAGGTGTAAGGTAACTGTTTGGATGGCCGGAAAGTGCCACCCAATTTAGATCGGAACCCAGTGGGGGAGGTATCCACAGGGACAGTGCCCTCCTACCCCTACCACCAACCTTTCGGAGGGACATACAGACCCACATGTTTAACTTGATCGTACTCCACATGAACACGGCGGCAGTTGTGGCAGCGCGTAAAACACCGGGCTACCACGCCCGAAATGTGCCAATCACACACAGTGTTCCCAGGTGGTCACCCACCCAAGTACTAACCGCGCCCGATCTGCATTTTATAAATGTTAGTGTAAATCCTCATCCGCAAAATTTTTACAATTTTTTAAATGCATTAAAAACCTCTTTTTATTGATTAAAATACATTGCATTAAAAATACGGAAATATATGCAGTTATTTTGTAATTCGTATAATTTTGAGATACAGTACATTTTGAATTATAGTTTATATTTGCATCTCACCATGCTAATTTTATTAGAAATATTTTGAATAACTAAAATTCTTTTTTCGTAAGTACTTTTAATGCAATCTGTTTGCATCAACTAAAATTTTTATATTTGTTACAAGTTGTATACATAAAAGTTGTTTCTCAAATATATTATTAATGAAATGAAAGTGCTATTTTGCACTTTCATTTCATGCATATGTGAAATTTTGCACCCTTATAAATCATCACTTCATCTAGAGCTGTAAAACATGGTTTTATAATGTAAACAAATGGATAATTTCTCGCAGACTCTGCTATGTTATAATTGAGTATGGGTTCACTTTTTGATTTTAGTTTAATGATTGTGCTGGTGAATCATTGGAATGTAAGAGAGTATTTTCAAGTTTTGGTTTTAAAGAAATGTGCAGTAGTGAATTTATTAGGTTATTTCCGATAAAAGAATGGTTCGGCCAAGACATTTTATACTTATAGAAGAATATAATTTCATGGTAATCAAACAGGATAGTTATGAAAGTAATGCAGATAGTGAAGATTCGTGGAACTTTGGTATTTCTGATGAGAGTGTGGACAGTTTTTATGAATGCAAAGATTGCAATGTTAGTCTGTGCTTAAATCCATGTTTTGAAATACAGTATACGTAAAAGGCTTATTAATTAATATCAAAGCTATTTTCTTCTTAAAATTTCTACATAATCTCTATTAGCTATTAAAGTATTGAGTACAATCATTTGGATATTTTTCCTGCGTAACAAATAACCATTTTATTTTAATCAAGTTAATTAATCATTTTTAATTCCTTAAATTTTTAAAATGGAAAATAAGTATTTCCTTTATTCCTGGAAAAAGTAGACTGCTGTGTTGAATGGATGATTTTTAGTGAATTTTTTTTTCGAAGTTAGGTTTAGTGCAAAAATGTGCTATTGTTTGGAAGTTGTTGTTGAGACCCAGACCGTCCGACCTACCAGAAAGGTGTAAAGCAATGCTATTGTGAAACGCTCTATCCTTTGGACCACAGCAGTTCCGGAATGCCGCTGTCCATAAAGGGTTAAAGAGTAATTAAAGTACTTCGATCACTTCTGCAAAAATAATTAATAAAATATGTATTTCATCAATTTTTACTGGGGTATTTTATGCACATATATAAAAATAATTTTACATTGTTGTTTTTTAACACAATCTATTTTTTTTTCTAAAAGAAATTAGCGACTTCCTTAATGGATTGTTCTGCCTCATGCTTCCCCAAAACATTCTAGTGTTAAAAATCTTCCAAATCTGTTCTTTGTGTTATAACAAAACTGATCTAATCCAAAATCAACCCTAACACGCATTGAAATATTTTCTTTGAACATTGAAACTCTTGGGTGCAAAGGGGACGTTTTCACCCCTTGCCTAATTTTTATATTCTCCGAGGAGCAAATAAATCACTATTGGGCATATCATTTGATATTTGCATATCCCCATCAACAACAGTGTTCGCCCAATAAAATCCACAGATGAGTTTCGCTATTTGAGAATTTGCATGGTGTGTTTAACTTTTGGAAGGCAGTGAACAAGTAAAATAATATTGTTCATTCTTAAATTTTGGACACCAGTATACTTTGATAGAAGAAGGAATACTTTTCTGAAAACTTTTTCATTTGTAAAAATTTAATTATAAAATAAGTATTTAGTATATTGAAACAGCAAAAAAATTGATAGTTATATATTGTCATTGTAAAGTTTGGACCTAAATCAAAACAAAACCAACTGTTTATCTTAACACTAGAATGACAAAAGCTATCATTTTGACCGCATAACTACTTTGAGAAACGTTTCCTCCAAAACGACTAATCCCAGCCCATTGAAATTTTATGATGCAAAAATGCAAAAAATGTGTCGAAGAAACATCCTAAATGTTGTAACTATGATGTTTTGGTTTTGAATTAAAGGTATGTTGTATTTTTTCTATGGCGGTCAAATTGACCACTGCCCGTCGTTCTAGGTAGTTCAAAATATCTGTTGTTCTAGTGTTAAATTAAATAGGACTACAAATGTTAAATATTATTGAGATATAGTGTGTTTTTGAAATAAAATAGATAAAATCTTTAAAAAAATATCAAAATATTTTCACTATTGAAATAAGAAAGCTCTAATTTTGTGTTATTGTTTTCCAACAATATTGAAATTTATTAATTTATGGGGAAAATTTTTACTCGGTTTTTTAAGACGTTGTAGTGATTTTCAACCACTTAAACAACAGTTCAATGTCTGGAATCTAGTTTAGCTGTAACCCCCCTCCCCTCCTACAAACATGATTTCAGGTTCAGATATAGGATGCTTTGAGCATATCTTTTGTATTTGATGGTAAATGACTTCTATACCCCATCGAAACCTCCTTGGTTGCTGGAACTGGAGGTATGTCTTTGTGAGAACCTTGCATAGTTGTCTTCTTTTCCTTTTTCCACTAAGCTGCTGGTTTAGATTGTCATCATCCTTCAGAGAAAACAATGCTTTTGGATTTTACTGTTTTTGAATATATTATGCAAAGCATTTAAAATGAAATTGAAATGCTTTACAAGAAAAGGGGGGGGGGACTTTAAGTTTAAATAATTTTAAATTTTATTCCTGTTATAATGTTTATGAAATTTTGGTGATGCAGGTTGTATTTAAATTTTAAAATGTTATATTTGTCAATATTTAGATCATATTCCGGAGAATTTAGATGGGTCTAAGAATAATGATGTGGAGAATAATGCTGATGCAAGAGTTGTACCCCCGGGAGCTCAGGTATTGTTAGTGTTTTAATCATAGGAAATGTTTTGTATTTATCAAAATTTCTCATTACTAAAAATTTTCTAACATTTAAGAGTGCTAGTATAATGTTATATTGTTAGATAATTATCAGTTTGAATGCCAAATTTTATATTGTTTCTCAATTCCTCATAAAATATTTTACTTATTTTCAAGTCTATGGCAGTGAAATTTTAATAGTTTATGGTTTTAATTATGGGGATTGTAAAAGTAACAAACATTTCATTTATGTGAGCTTTTAAGTAATTGAAATGAAGTGAAATAAAAAAAAATTAATGATAATAATGAATGACAGCTCATACAGCAAAAGTCACAGGTGACTGGAAGGTGATACTTTTCTCTCAGCAACCCAGATTATGTGAACTAATAGTTCAATTTAAAAAAATGCCGAATCCTTGACTTCTTTTGGGAATAAATTATAATTTAGTTGGGCATATAAAATCATATTTTTTTTAAACATTTTTTTATACCCTCTGTAAGCTCGTTTTTATACAAATCTAATCTTAATTATTCTTTAAATAAATTTATAGAAATGCTAAATTCAAAATGTTCCTGCAATTTTGTATGTTAAAATTTCAGTTTTCTTTCGACATTGATCTATGCTTACTATCTATGTTCATTGATCTATGTTTTTAAAAATAACCCAAATAAAAATATTTAAAATTAGCAAACATATCAAGGGATTCAGAATTGCACTGTCCAAGTGCAGTGACTTGTATCGGCTAGACCTGAAAATTATAATTTTCACTTAGTAGACAGTTTTAGTTTAGTGGCCACTGTATCACAATTTTTTTTTTTAAACTGCTAAGTTTGGGTTTTATACTTATATGTAATATGCATATATTATGTAAACAGGGATTATTCTACAGTGGGCAGCACTGGATGGTATTTCCACCACTCCAAATTGCCTCCCACCACTTGTGTATGTGGAAGACCCAGACCGTCCGACTCATCCTGAGGACTTGAGCAACTATTTGGACGGCCGGGAAAGACCACTTGTGTATGTGTAACTTCGAAAATGAAATTGCAGGCTTTTTTTTATTATTGCAGGACATTTTCCCATAGATTCCTTAGCAGGCAAAAATTTAGATTTGGACACACACACACACACATCTGGAGGTTCGACAAACCGAAAGGGTAAATAATAACATCCGGAAAAATCTGATGCCACCGTGTGCCAGAGAAATAAAAGGCACAAATTATTTACATGCCATCGTACATACGTCTCCCACGACAAACAAAGTGCAAATAAATCTAAATGTTAGTTTATATCAGAATGTATTTGACAGGAATAATATGTACTACACATAATTTAAATTTTTACATTTATTTTCATACTGAGATTCACATTTATTTGCGCTTTGTTTATCGTCGGAAACGTATGCACGATGTCGTGTAAATAATTTGTGCCTCTTATTTCTCTGGCACGCAGTGGCACCAGTTTTTTGAGCGGTTTGGGTGTTGTTTACCTTTAGGTTTATATTAGGTTTACTATTAGGTTTATCAAACCTCCCGAAATAATTTTTTGAGGATACACAAATTTCGATGTCGTACGTCCGTTATTTATATTCTAATTTCATTTTTTAAAGCAATTAAGATCTACAAAATTATAATAACAATGTTCTCCAAGTATGGTAAAAAAAGAAAGACTGGTGAACAGAGCATTAGTCTTTTTTCAATGCTGGTCCAATTAAGGAATAGGTTATCGGAAAGCACATTAGATGCTTTGATGAGAATTTCAATAGAAGGCAGTGCATTAGAAGAATACCCTGTGAAAGAAGCAGTTCATCATTGGCTGAAACAAAAGAATAGGATACGGTTGGTTGTATTAATCAAGTGCAAATTTTATTTATAGGTACTCTCTTTAAGCACAAACAGACTTGCCCTAGTTTGGTCATGTAGAAACAGACTATGAAAATAATATTCAAGGTCAAACCATATATTTTTATGAGTATTTCAGACCTGATGCGACTTAACTTGTGGCAAAAGGTGGCGGGACCGCTCCCCGGTAAACTAAGTGTACTGTGTGTCTGAATCTGCAATAAAATTTTCCACTACTGACAAATTTTTAGAATAATCTGGTAAACTAGTATATAAAATTATCTTTACAAACAAAAAAACGCTAATTTATCTCAACTATTCAATATAATTTAATGAATTACTTTGGGGTGATATAAACATCATAACATATAAATACAAATTAAATTGTTTTCACTTTTAAGAAGTTCATCAACCAGGTTTATGCATGTTATCATGTGGACATGCGTTATCATTTATAAATTCAAAATTGGTATAAGCTTCTAAGACTTCATCACGATATCCCTGGCTATACACGGATCCACTATCGAACACATGCAGGGGAGTGTGTCCATTGATCATTATGTGTCCCCATACCATCGGATCTGAACCGCCGTAATGGTCATATTCCCTAATACTGGTGATAAGATTGCAAGTACAGACGATGAGATTGCAAGTACAGACTATACAGTTTGTCATGATACTAAAGTTTCAGTGGCGGCTGCAAGCTATAAACTCATCTGCTTAACAGTCGACTTCTTGTTGCGATGGGTAGTTATGGACAGATTTCATTCTTGAGCATCAGTTGTTATACTTCTATGGCCTTGTCTAAGCTTCTTAGCAGCAGTTTCAGAGTCTTGAAATTGTTTCAAAGGGCAAAGACTGTCTATTGTGAAACATTCAGCCATCTTGCCACTTCCATCAATGTCTGCCCAGCCTCTAAATGGCCGACAGTTCACCATCTCAAGTATTCTTGTGAATGATACTTCAGAGCCATCAAAAACTGTTTTGACCAAAATTAAATCCTAAATTGTAGAAGTTCTCAGGGAAACATACTTTGTTTACATCATTTGCACAGCCCTTGGATGGTATAAACACCATTATTTGTATATCAGAAACAGTTTGATCAAATTGAATTGGATACTCTCCATTTGCTTATTTTTCTGGAAAACAAATCAGATTGTTTGGATATTTCATGAAATATCATTATTTTTATATATGTAAAGATTATTTTGGACGTCTGATATACATATGGTGGATTAGAATTGGGGCGAGAATAAATGTACAGTTAGTAAACTTCTTGCAGTTGTCTGATTAAAACAGCGTAATGGAGAGAAGTGGTGACCAGTTAGTTGTTTCATTTAATTTTGCACATCATTATTTCACTGGAAATGAAGTAAAGTCATGTGTAGGCCAAAAAATCTAATTATTTCTTCCTAGTTATAAAAATGGAAAATAATTAAAAAGGTTATATATTGTTCGAAGTTAGTGCTGGATATTTTGAAAAATAGAAAAATCCAATGTTAAATTGGGCCAAATTGACCAAACCCTTGGATTTTGTTAAATAACAAATGTATGTGGCGTACTAGCATGTCTAGGAAAATGAAAATTTTATTGGATTTCTGGAGTATGGTGATGCCATCGAGGTAGTATATATGGAGAGAGCTTAAGGGTTGTAATCGGTGTCAAAGATAAAGGCAGGTGTTGTCAGGACGAATTTCCCGAGAACGTGTTTTCTCCCGACTGTAACCCTATACATTTCAATGGCAATTTCTGACAGAGAGCATACTTGAGAAATATAAATGGTAAAATAATGGTTATGTACTGTTGTACTTACGGCTGCAAGTAAAAGAAGGACTTTACTCTTTTCATGGATAAGATTTGTTTTCATTATATATCTTACAAATATAGTTAAAAAGTAATTTTGCTACATTTTAGCATGGTGCATTTCATTCAGCTATTAATTTCATTGCTTTTAATGCTGTATTATTAGAAGTTTTGCTTTATTTTTGGTGTGTGTGATATTGCAAAAGACTTATAATGTCATTCTAACACTTCAAAAAAACATTTGGAGTACTTTGCTGATAGTTATTGAGTTATTTTCGGTATCCTCGTATGTTTTCCCCTTCGAGGTAGAACTTGGCGATGGTTGGCGACTCGCAAGATTTGGTGGCTAGGGAAGAAAAATAGGAGTTTAGGTAATGAGCTTAAAGACGTGTCGTATGATAAAATTTTATGTTCATAATAAAATATAATAATAGTTTGCATTCGTTGAAAATGTCAGCTGGATTTTACATCATAACTTTTCAGTGCATTTTATATAAAGATATGATATATGAGCATGATCTCATTTCTAGTTCAGAGTTAATTGTACTTCATAAGTATTACTAGCTAGCATGGACGCCCATGGGGGAAGACAAGGAGCACTTCAAAATCACAAAGGCGGACATCAAACTAGTCGATATTGTTAATCTTATCCTTGAGTTCCTCCCCCCCCCCCCCTCCAGATAAATTCTATAGGTGCCGATGCTGGTTAGAAATTAATTTCATATAAATATCTCGATTAAAAAGATATATTTTCCCCCATTCACAAATTAAAAATCTAAGGATGTATCATCAAACTCCCAGTGTTTTCAAGAAATATTTTGGTATTACACTTTTGTTTTGTTCTCGAGAAAGAAATATGCCTTGTCCAAAGAAGTATTTGAATCACCGACTTCTTGATCTTGCATTAGCAATCTATTCAATGAGCAATCTTAACTCTAAAAGAACCTCAAATTCTCTTCATCATAATTTAAGTATTATGCTTTTTGATCTAGAAACAGCTTTGCCAATAAAAATATTTTTACTTGCATCATACATTTTTACTTGCATTCCTTACATTACAAATGCAGAAGCATTTAATAAAAAATTAACTCTATTTAAAGGTCATTAAAACTTAATTCTGCACATAGCTTTAATTATAATTTTGGTCCTAATGTTTTAGTTGTTTAGAAATAATTTTGGATACATTGATCTGCAAATTTTGCTATTAGTTTTTAATATTTAATATGTGCAACATTTGATATTTTTATGCCACATTGAGTTAGCCCACTGTAATTGTGCTTACGGTATATTTAATTCTGGATGCAAATTTCACAATATGTATTTAAAGCATTTTTCAAACGAATTATTAGCAACCAAATTTCTGAAACTATTATAATGAAATACAATTTTTGTATTTTGTGCCATAATATTTTATAATCTTATTTATTTCCTATATTTTATAGAAAAACATTTTTAAAAAATTTCCAAATTCTATATCGATTAAACATGCAAAAACCTTCCGAACACGTTTTGACAATTTAAGAATCATGGCTATTTCAATAGAGCCCCTATTTATGAATTTAGACCTAATTTTGTATTTTATTCTGAAATGCCATTTTATAAACAAAAAAAATATAAATACAAATATTTTATTTTTGCAAATATTACATTGTTTTATATTTGATGGTACGCGTACAATATATTAATATAAATTAGATGTAAAAATGATTCAGTTGTATTACGCCTCAATGCAGATATAGATACTGCTAACACAGCTTTTAAAGATAAAAGTGGATAATTCTACATTTTACGCAAGCATGCACACAATTTCTCCATATACTTTATAATTATTTTTAAATATATTATACATATTCTTCAATTTGTATACTTGTAATCTATTTCATATCATGTTTTATTTGCAATTGTTTTATAGTTCAATTTGTTTTACGAAATTAACTTCATTAACAAAATTATTCTTTAGTAATAAAATATTTTGGTAATAAACATATTCTAATCTTATTTCGTATTTTTCTTCATACATATTCCTTAAAATCTTATAACGTATAAAAACTTCCCTTTCACCCTCGTCTTTAATTGAACTTAAAAAAAAAACAGAAGGTATACTATACAGTTTAGGCGATAAATCGCCAAATCATGAATGTCCTTCTCTTTCTCGACCCACTGCACCTGCTTTATGTTGGTCACATTTTCCTAGCATGGGGAAGATATAACCACGCTCCCTCCATATATACTAACTCATTGGGTGATGCATTTATAAAGCTTTGTCAAGTGTAACATTTTAAGGCAATTGAATGTTAATATTAAACATATTGTATTGTAACATATTAACACTGTATGTTATAACTAACATTCAAATGTTAATTTGTTATGCTTTCATGAAATCTCTAAGAGTTTCTTAAGTTTTTTACCCATAGAACACTTTGCAGCATTCACCTTTTCTTACGTGATTTCAAAAGTTATAATTATAGTCAAATATATTTTATTCCATGAAACAACATATAAATACTTATCATCATCAGTGGCTCGACAGCCTACTGTGGTCCTTAGCCTTCTTCAGAAGATTCTTCTAAGCTGTTCCCTAGTAGTAATGTTTTTCCAATTTTTAATATTTAACACCCCAAAGTTCTTGGGCACACAATCAATCCATCCCAATTTTGGTCATACTTTAGGTGTTTTCCCGATCGGTGTAGACATAAAAATTAAAATATGAAAGTCTAATGCAAAAGTCTGAATTCTGTATACTCATAGAAACTTTTTTATGCATACACATAAAGAAATGTGTAATTAATTTGATTTTTGAAATGGAAAACTAGTTTTAAAACAAATTTATATTTTAAGAATTTGTTTTTATAGTAAAGGATTTATGTTTTTTTAAATTGCAATTTTGAAGCAGTTATATTGTTAGAAAGTTTTGTCATCGTGCCTCAGCATCAAATCAGTCTTTATTTGGCCTTGAGAGAAATATAATTCATAAAGTTGCAGTACACAAAGTGAAAATTCCAACTATATTCAGCCACATTCAGGTATTTTCTCTGCATAAAAATGATTCAACTGAAGATGTATATTTGATATGATATTTTGAGTGTTATTAAAAATACACTCAAAGTATATCATATTGAATAATAAATTGTCTAATACCCATCAATTCACACTTTTTAAAAATGAATTTATAGATTAATTAAAAAAAAAAAAATGTGGAATACCCATGTTTAGCTGCTGCTGCCTCCCGAACCCCCCCTGTTTATTCTGTCATCTTTCACAATGGAGCAAATTCAAAGATATTATTCGATAGGGAATTTATTCTTCTACAAATTCATATGCAAAAAATTTGCATAATGGCCCGTCTTGTTGCACATAAACTTTAAATTGCACACAAAAATTAAAATTTCAAAACACCCAGTTTTAATGTCATAAACAAATTCTACATCCCAAAATTAGTATAAATAACAATTTTTATGAAGACATAAACTTTAAATTGCACACAAAAATTAAAATTTCCAAACACCTAGTTTTAATGTCATAAACAAATTCTAAATCCCCAAATTAGTATAAATAACAATTCTTATGAAGTCCCTATTATATCCGGAGATATTGTGGTTTTAAATATCATGCTGATTTGGGGATCATCTCCATATTTAGGGTCATTTAATACTTTACTGAAAGACATTACTAGTTTTATTTAATTTCTCATCTTGTGTGTGAAAATATAAAGTCCTCTTTTATCCACCATCGTATGGGATTCTAAAAATGGTCAAATTATGTAAGTGCCAGAATCACCACATTGTAAGAATAAATTTCAAAATATTTTGAGAAGTTTATTGAATGGATATTTTAATAAAAGTTTACTCTAGTTTTTAAATCTATATAGCAAAAGTAAACTCAAATGTGAATTATGTTTCAACATTCGGTAGTAATAGGTTTCTACCGGAAGTATTTTTTCAATTTCTGTTTCAAATAAAATGAATCTCAGTTTTGCATACTTATGACTTATGACTTAGAGGTGGGTGGCTCAAAGAGAGCCTAGCACAGCGACCAGAGGTCTATTGTACTTTCCCCAAAAGATGAAACAGTCCCAAAGAGAAGAGACTAGTGGCCTAAGCAAAGATCAATAGGCACTTGACTGGAATATCCTGTAACTCCCAGGGTTCGATCACATGTCGACCCAAATGCTCGAACCTATGGGCAGAAAACATTTCACACTCACAGAGTATGTGTGTGGCAGTTTCTTCGCTTTACTTACAGCCTCTACAGATCGGGTCCTTAGTGACACCCATAATGCTTAGGTGTTGTTTAAGGGTGCAGTTCCCAGTAAGGAGCCCAACAGCCCTTCTAATGCCAGTTCTATTGAGCTTGAATAGCTCCCTATGATGCACACTAGGGCACTTACAGTTCAGTTTTTGCATACTTAGTTTCAACCAAAGCTCAATTAAATGAAGTGTGGTGCAACTCGATTTACTCATGTCAGAATCCATTTTTAAATGCTGTTTACATGCAAAGCCTGATTTTGCAAGGTTTCCAATGACTTTACAACACTTTCTTATGCTGAAACCAAAATTTAATTACAATAACCCAGAATCGGCTGTATATAAAGTTTATAGGTGGCATTAACCCTTTCGTGATGGCAGCATTCCGAAACTGCCGCTGCCCAAAGGACGGAGCACTTCGCTTTCGAACTGTTCCCAGGGGATAGCTATTTTTTTGCACTAAGCCTAAATCTAAAAAAATTCACTAAAAATCACCTATTCAACACAGAAATCTACTTTTTTTCAGGAATAAAAGAAATATTTATTTTCTATTGGATGTATATTTTTCATACAAATCTGAATACAAAATACTTGTTAGTTGCTCCCATTCTTTTATCCGAAATAAACGAATAATTTCACTGCCTCTAAAACCCAAACAAAATAAAAATATTCTCTTATATTCCTATGATTCACCATACGAAATCATAAAGCTGAAATCAAACAAGACCCGAAACTCAATTATAAAATTGTTGATGCTGCGAGAAGTGCTCTATTTGTTTATACTACGAAACCATGTTTCACTGCTTCAAATGGAGAAATAATTCATTGGCTCCTCCTTATGCCAAGGTCACGTATCTACAAAATACATTGAAATTGTTTCCACGGACATTTAACGCCATCTAGTAGACAAATTAAAACGTTCCAAGTGAAAACACTCATGCGTGCCACTCGCCGTTTACGGTAAGTTTCCTCTGTCACGAGTGCGTGCCGTCCGTCCTTGAATGCAAGTTCGCAGCTGACATGCAGGCGTGCCAACCGTCGCGAAAGGGTTAAGAGTTCTTCTATTGCATCCCCATTTCACACCTGCTAACCATTTAAGAATAGGGAGTCATCTTTCTGCTCTGCATTTCAAATATCCTTATGATTTCGTCAACTTAGTTTATTGCCCAGTACACAACCCAGATAGGTCGATGAGTCCGTTAGCTGCAAGTTCACACCTTGGAAGTGCAATCTTGAAACAAAAGGCTATCTGTTTAATGTAAAAACTGGCAAGTAGTTTTGTTTTGGTTCATGATCATCCTTTTTTCTCTGCACCAGACATCCAAACTTTTAAGTGAGTGGTTAAGTGTTTCGATGAGACCATCTTGTTTCTGTTTTGTTGCACTGCTCCATATGACTATATCATCTGCAAACAATGCCACATCGACGGAACAGTCTGAAGTCAGGGATTATGGTATGTCATTGATAAATATATTAAAGAGGATTGGACTTTTTTTACGGTACCGTATGGTAAACTCGTTTCGTTCTGTTTAAACTTTGAAATGCTATCACCATATCGAACTGCACAGAAGCGCTGGGAAAGGAAATCCTTGATCCATAACAGCATTTTATTTGTTACTCCAAGAGTTTGAAGCTTCTGAACAGCTTTTAATCTCCAAACGCTATCATAAGCAGACTTAAAGTCTACGAAGGTAGCGAGAGTTGATCTTCGATTGTCAAGTGCATCCTTTATAGATTGGCTTAGATGTGCAACTTGTTGAACAGTAGAGTGATAATGTCTAAAGCCAACTTGGTCCATTGATAGCAGACCACCATTCTCGAGGTACCAGTTGAGACATGTTACTATCATCCTTTCCATAAGTTTTGAAAGCATGCTAGTTAGTGCAATAGGTCGATAACCTTTAATTGAGTATGCAGGTTTACCTTTTTTAGATATTGGCACAATAATGGTTTTTTTTCCAAATGGCAGGGACTGTAGAATTCCAACTCAAATTAAAGAGTTGTAAAAGTATCTCAAGAGCATTTTCCATTTTTAAATAACTTGTGACTTTTTATTTATTTATTTTCCATTTTTAAATAACTTGTGAATTTTTATTTATTTATTTTCCATTTTTATTTATTTATTTTATTTTTTGATATATCTATCATGGCAATTATAGTATATTGCCCTTCAATTTTAAGGGCTTGAAAAAATCTTTTGATTGATATAAGTTTGATAATGCACCCCATGAAGGGTAACTCACCCCCCCCCCCCCCCTAACTATTTTTCACTACAATTAGTGAAACTGTTAAGTATCATGTGATCATTGAGCCATACAAAAAAAACCTTTTATGCATAATTATATCAAATTTTGTCGTATGTTGATTGTCATGTTAACAAAATATAGCATTTTGAATATATTTTAAATTTTTTGCTTGAATTTCAAAAAATGTTCTAGGTTTTTCTATAACAAAGCTCGGCTATAAAATGTCATGAAGATCCGTTAATATTTGTAGCAGCTGTCGTGCACACAATAAATCAATGATAGACAGATGAACATCACTCTAAAAATAGTCAAAACGTGTTCAAGAAGTCCTAAACCATATATTGGCATCAAAGTAAAAAAATAAAATTATGAAGTTTCAAAAATTTTCTCAAATGTAATTTTTCAGGTTAGTAATTTTTTTTTAAACCACTGGGGGCTCTGCGCCCTGTTCGCTGCGTTCATGCAACCACTTTCGGGAGGCTTCGCCTCCTACTCCCTGTGCTCGCAGAGCTCGCTTCATATCTATCCTAAAAATTCTACTTTTAAATATCTCTTTTTTATACCTGCCTATTTTCTGTAGAAGGGAAAAGCAGGGATTTTTCTTATCCCAGGGTATCCAAAAACTGAATTCCTTCATCATGAGCTCACTTCATGAGCTATTTCATGCCAAACGAAAGTTTAAATCGATAAATTGTTTATTTCATTGTGTTATCCTATTATTTCTCTATAAATGTACCAAATTTCATATTTTTATATGCTATAGTTTTTACGTACGAGACAGAGAAATCGCTTGACGTGCTGATACGAAAAAAAAGTTCCACTTCAAAAGTGCATAAAAAGTAAAATATTTCAAAAACTACATTGAATAGAAAAAAGGGCTTTAGTTCTGCAAAAATTCACCCATGTAGATACCTGCCTGCAAAAATTTGTGGTCTTGCTATTGTTAGTCTATCCAGGATTCAAACTCTCAGCTCAAATATGTTGTCTTTGACATTAAATATTTCTTAACCCTTTCGCGACGGTGACATTCCGGAACTGCTGTGGTCCAAAGGATGGAGTGCTTCGCTTCCGAACTGTTCCCAAAGGACGACAACGCTAAGCTAACTCTCGAAAAAAAGTCACTAAAAATCACCTATTCAACACAGAAATCTACTGTTTTCAGGAATGAAAATACTCGCAAAATACTCGTTAGTTGCTTCCATTCTTTTATCCAAAATAAACTAATAATTTCACTGCCGCACATCCCTCTAACCCCCCCCCCCCCCCTCAAAGAAAAAAAAATACTCTCTCATATTCCTATGATTCACCAACGAAATCATTAAGCTGAAATCAAAATGAGAACCGGAACTCAATTATAAAATAGCTGATGCTATGAGAAGTGCTCTATTTGTTTATATTACAAAACCATGTTTCACCACTCCAAATGGAGAAATGATTAATTGGATCCTTCCTATGCCAAGGTCAAGTATCTACAAAATACATTGGAGTTGTTCTCACGGACATTTAACTCCATCTGGTAGACAAATAAAAATGTTCGACATAAAAACGCTTGTACTTGGCACCTGACTTTTAGGGTAAAGTTTTCTCCGCTACGAATGCAAGTTCGCAGCCGACGTGCGGGCGTGGTAACCGTCGCAAAAGGGTTAAACTACAATATATATATATATACATCAAAAAACGGTTTATTTCTGCGTATTCCCCAAAGCTTTCTTTTACAAGTATACCAAATTTCATATTTTTATATGTAATAATTTTTGCGGTACGGAGCAAGGATTCTCGAAAAATGAGAAATTTGTCAAGCAACGGTGGTGGCAGCATCAGCTGCTTTTTTTAAATATAGAGAGATAGATGACCCTTAAATTCATCAAAATGATGAAAATTAAATATAGGGGGGGAAAAAAAACCCACCACGAGGAAAGAACCGGAATTTTACATATTCTTTTCATATAAAAGGCTTTTTGAATTGATTTACATCAAACATAATTGCTGTTCACATTTTTTTTTCAAATATTAATATTATAATTCATATTGTATTCTTAACAGTATTTAAATAACGAAAAAATATGTACATTTTGTTTAGATCATTAAATAGTAATGTAATAAAGAAAAAATCAGTGTAATAAAAATATTTTGTAAGATGAAGATTTGAGAAACTAATTTAACATTAGGAACTCAAGACTTTATACACTCATAACTCAGAAACGGCTGGGTCTAATGGCTTGAAACTTTGTATCCGAGGTTTAATTTATTTATAGATGTGCAATTGGCATCAAAATGGATGTTGTCCATGGAGATTTTGGAGGGCATTTATATATGGAGATGACTCAATTATGCAAATTTTATATATATGAATTTGTAGAGGATGTCATTTCCTATCGAAATGTCTTTGAATTGGCACTATTATGAATGGTGCATGAATAATGAGGGGTGGTTCTTTTTTCCTTGCAGTTGTATATATAATAGTATACAGTATAAAAAACACTTCTAAGCAGCCAAAAGTAAATAAATTTACTTCAAACCCTTTATTTTATTTAACTATACTTTCTTGGATCGCTATTGATATCTATGCTTAAGTATTTTATTTATTTATTTCTAACTTTATCATATTATTATAATTTTATTTTATTATTATAGGTGACTGATGGACAGCAGCAAATCATCTACTTCACTGAATCTGCAGTTGATTCTGCCCACCAAGCTGCAAATAGTGTTATTGACAAATTAGTAGAAAAATACCATCAGAAGAGGTTAGACAACCTAAAAATAGAACACGAAGCAATTTTACAACTTTATAAGGATCAGCTACTTCTCCTGCAGCGAGAGACTCAATCTAAAGTGGATGCCGATTCTGAGAAAGCTCAGTTTGAAAGAGAGGAACATGAGGCACGTATAAGATTTATGCAGGAAGAACATAATGCCCGAGTTAAAGCAATTGAAGAAGAACATTCAGCAAAATTGAGAGCAATTGATCAGGAATTGATGTTTGCCCGACAAGAGTATGAGAAGAAAATGCGCTTGCTGGATATTCAACTTCCATCTATGAAACAGATTTAATTATCTTCATTCCGTTGTTATCTCTTAGGTAGTTTTTACTGCAGATTGACAGTTCACCAATATTTGGTGACATAAGTTGTACAAAGTTAAATTTTCCATTAAGATAATGGGAAAATATATCACTGGAGCTTAACATGTAATGCCATTTTGTTTTGACTATGACATATATTCATATTTGTTTGACTCTCATTCTTAGCTTTGTATTAATTCATAACTTAAAAATTCTCTGTAAATATATAAAACTATAATTTATAATTTTTTAGTATTGTGCTATACACTGTCACTCATACTTGATGCCAATAATGGTACTAATAGGCCGAATATTATTTATTGTGTGTCATAACAGTGATTGTTCATATTGTTATATTACATCTATTCTGGTAGACATTTGGCCTATAGCTGAGGATTGCAATCCCAGACATTTCTTCCAATTTCTGGATTTCAGTATATAGTTTTTTAAGCCCAGGATCCCACAGGAATGGAAACTTAATTTTCTGTCATGAAAAAGCTATATGCTTTTATTAAATTATCTGTACATATTTTTCATATTTAGGTAATAATATCACAGGAAATCTCATGAAAACTTTTAATACAGTAAAATCACTTTAGGCTGAAATAAATATAAGTTTTTTCAAATAGAATATTTTTTAGCAAATTTTTGACATTTTTCAAACTAACCATGCTTCTAAAAATGCATTGAGCGAGTGATAGTGAACTATTCTATGCAATATACCTTAAATTAAACAATAAAAATTATGAAATCTGATTATTTTACATTAAATGTATTTTAATATATTTTGGAAAATGTAGCATGCTAATATTAAGCAAATTCATATAACAAGTATATATAATAAATGCATTTCACTTTCTGTGAGTTTCATTCAAAAGTAAAAGAGTATATTTAACATAACTAAATATTGCTTTTGATGTATTAAAATGATTAAAAGTCATTTTTCTGATAACTTTTTTTTCTATTGTATTACAGTTCTATTTCAGAAGTTTTCACATTCAATTTCTAAATTACACCATTATTGAATAAAACAATATTTGACATTAGCTATCTATTGTGGATATAATGCATTTAATAATTCAGGACAGACAGTTGAAAACAAACTATCATACAGAATTTTAAAATAGTTTTGCCATTTAATTTGCAGATGGATAAGTAATTAGGATTATAACTAATTTGAATTATATACATCAGTCATTTTTTTAAATATAAATATTATTGTAGTGTGCTCCATTAAATAAAAACACTATTTTGATATAGTTGTAAAACTGATTAAGTAATATTAAGTACAGAAGTTTAAGTACTGAGATAAATCCTGGGATTCTGGCATTTTTAATTTCGGGATTTTTGAATAAGATTTTTCGAGATCCCAAGATTGCAATCCCTATCTGTGCTATTGTTAGTCTCAAGCAAGAGTGTCAGTAGCATAACAAAATAATACCCATTATTTTTCTTTAATATTCATTCAATGCATATATGAACTGCCTTTAACTTTTATTTGTTAAAATATAGTTCAAATTATTGTGAAAGAATATTTGTATCATATTGAAGCTGTTTGAAATACACATTTGATTCCTATTTATGTATATAGAAAAAGCGCAAATATGTTGGGCAACTTCACATTTAAACAGTTTAATGTTTCAAGTGGGATTTAACTGGCAACTGCACTTTGAATAAGCAATTATAGAGTGATATTTTGAAAAAAGATACTGTTAGTGATAAATATTAAAAAAAAAAAAAAAAAAAAAAAGTAAAATCTATTTCTTTAAAACAATAAATTTTGATCTAAACTATTGTACGTTCTCCTGTTATCAACATAATTCTGTATTGAATTTAGCATCCAGTACACTTTTGTCATGACATTAGTTTGGTAATGTATATGGTTATTAAAAAGAAAATTAAGCATTTAAATTACTTAATTGTTAATATTAACAATTTGAACTGTAATATTCAAACAAAATCTTTCCCAAAATGAAATTTTTAAAATTAAAATTTTGATAATAGTCAAGAGTAAATAGACACATTTTAAAATTAAAATCTATCACTTAACAGAATAAAAATATTTGGCATATTATACTGCCAGTTTTTACATTCTTCCAAAGTGCATCATCACTATGATTTCTAACCGAATAAACTGTGATGTATGGTATGTTCTGAGAATGTGATTAATTAGCCAGGTGATGCAGGGGAACTATATAGTATTATGGTAATTTCGATTCTGACTGCATAAATGATTAATTATTGAATTCTGACTCATCTGATTTTTCATTTGTTTTTCTTTCTTGGGAAAACTTTGTGTGTTAGTCTGTGCTATTGAATATATTGCAATTTGTACTTCTTGTCAAAATTTTAAAATGTGTTGTGGCATTAAGTATGTAGTTCATAAGAGTTGATTGTATTTTCTTTTGTTCCCAGTAACGTTTTCATATGAATAATGACTCATGAATTGGACTTATATGGAAAAATATTAAAATTGTTTATCTTTCATGCTGATTTTTATAGAATGGAACTAGTCATTTTTTATAAGTATTTAAAAGAGTCTATATAGTTAAATTCTTAATTTTCCAAATTTCCACTCTTTTGTGTTAAATTCTAAGAAAATAATTTTTTTTTGTAAATTTCTGATATAAAACTGAGAATTTCATTTTCGTTTGATTTTTTATTATTGGCTTTTTTTCCATTTGTTTTATAAATTAGTTTTGAGTTACGCATGCATTAATAAATCTTATTCTGTATTGATATATTAAAAAAAAGTGAAGCAATTTGAATTTGTTGATTGTTAAAAGAATGTAAAAATTGTTTATTTTAGTATGTAGCATGCATATGAAAAACATTCTTATTAAAAATTTTGATTCAGAAACATGTTGCCCAAATATGTGCATCTTCAGAAATGCTATGCAAACTGTAAATAATATTTAGGTGTTAGAGAAGTGACTTACATTTAAAATGCTGGAAGTCAAATATTTATGCAATTTATTATTATTATTCCAGGTTTTTTTTTTTTTTTTTTTTTAAATTATAGATGTTGCTGAATCAAAATTTTTATTTTGAGTATTTATAAAATATCCTATATGTATTAATGGCTCATTGATTGAAAAACATCTCACTTGTTACGTGAATAACTGTTAAGCATATTCAAGTTTTCATACTGTATAATTGTGGATGGTTTCCAAAGTACTACTGACATATTAGTGAAGGCAGCAAATGTATTATGCCGTATTGCACTTTCAGTTGAATATATTTAATAGTTGAATAGAATGTATTTATTACTGAGTCATAAATGTACTCAGCTAAACAAGCTAAATGAACAAGCTAAATTGGACTTGGCGAACAGCAACTTCCATCATGCTTGTATCTACTAATCTTGTAAGTAAACATTGCTATTTCTTGAAGCAATTTTCAAAATTCATGAAAACAACTTTTGGTAAAATTAAGTTATTTTATTCTCTAATAAAAGTTGATATCAAGAATTTTAATGGTGTTTACATGTTGTGTTGGTATCATTATTTGTAAACAAATGCACATGTAAGCATGAAAACATGGTATTTTGTTTGATTGCTTATATTTTGCAGACATATTGAGATCTCTGGGACATTGGGCATATTTAACGCAAATATCAATATTACAGAAGTACCCAACCTTCATTCACATTGTACGTGTCCTTATAACTTGGGAGACATTTCATTTTAAGTTTAAAGTTTTGCATTTGAATTTTATTTCTTGTATGTATTTATTTTCTGTGTATTAAACTATTTTGTGTGTTTCTTGTTATCTTATTTTTATGTTATGTTACTATTTCATTGGAATATTTTCTCTTTTATCATGAGTTAAAAATTTAAAGAGAATGACTTTTAATTTTATTTCTGTTAGTCATTATATTTTTCATTTGGTGTAGAAGTGACTGTTTTAAGTAAAATCCTATTTCATCGCATATGTTTGTGTTACTTTTTCTTTAAAAATATTAGTTGTTTTCAGCAGTCAAGCCTGCTGATAATGTAGTTGGAAATAATAAATTTACGATTTTAAGAATGTTGTGAATACCCCATATAACATCTTGTTAGATTTATGGCAATTTTATAGTTACAATGAGCTTTTCTTTAGGCCTCTATAAATTCATTATTCACAGACTTGGCTGAAACATTTTAACATTCATTTATATAACTTCACAAGACCTCAAAATAAGAGTAACCATAGATGTAAGTCATGTATAAAAATTTCATTTTCCATTATGGATAATAAGATCGATAAGACCCAATAGATGAATTAAGTGTGTACATACATAGTGGTTGCATTTTATGTCTTTCCTGAAGATTTTACTTAAAACAGTACTAGTTTTCTTGTAGAAATACATGTAAAGCAAGAAAAATGGTTTTGAGCTCATAAATTTACAACTATTGTATCAACGTGAGAGATTTCTTCATATTTATTACATTTTTATACAATCACTGTCATTCATAACACTTATACCATGTCTTATTAGTTTATAATACACCTGTGCACAAAGTTTTATATAGGTTCTGGCTCTTAATTCCTTTCTCAAGAGTATGTTTGTGATTTGAGTAATTTAGTGGTATAAAATTTAAAGTTAAGCCTGTTTTAGTTTATTTCTTTATGGAAGAAGACATCAGAATATTTGGTGTCTGCTCATGATCCCCCACCCCCATTTATGCATATTATTACAGTGCATACTATGTGCATTGTAAAAAAAAGAAAAAAAATGTATTGTAGACGTTTTCTTATGCCATCTGAAGTGATGATGCTAAGTTGTAAAACACTTTAATACTCTTCGTCAGCCTGTTTTGATGCACATGCCTTATTTTTGCTAAATTTTTAGAGAATTCACATTAGTACAAATTTTGCATAGAATTGAACATTTTTTGTATGTCACTTTCAAATTTACATGAAATGCAGCTACAGATGCTTACATGTTTGTTTCTATAGTTAATATGGAATACTTTTCTATCATTCCAGTTGCGTATAAATCCATTATATTCATTCAAAGTTAATATCACTCCTGAATATAGACATTGGTTAATAAATGTCTCCCATAAATACTAATTTTAAGTTTCATATTCATTGAGGTAAGATAATCATATCGTAACAATCATTTTTGTAACACTTATTGTGAAATTTATTGTTATTCTGCAGGAGTTTGGCATATAACTTGATATTTATTACAATGGACATAATTAAAAGAAAATGGTTTAATGAATTATATATTGTTTATTTTGTTTTTGAGTGACTGATGGGACATTTTGCAATATGTTTATTGCTTATAGCTGTAGTTGATCTCTAAATTATACTCTTGATGAAGCCAGCAGGCTTGTAATTTATAAGATTCTCAGTATTGGTCCACTCACTAAATATGAATTAATTTTTATCTAAATAAACTTAGGTGTAATGATATCACAGAAATCTATTGAATGAATTACTTAAAAAAGTAATCTTTTTTTATGTTTTGTGAAGGTGGTAATGAGATTACACATTTATGGTTTTGCATTGTTAGCATCTTACTTAATGGGGTTTGTGAAAATTCAAAGGCAGTAAAAAACAGTGGAATCTTGCTAATATGTGTGTGGTCATTCCAATATTTATTTTTGAAAAAATGGTAAGATAGTAGAATAGACAGTATTGCTTATCATTTGATTAATCCAAAAGTATTTGTAAATATTTGTATTGTTTAACTCAGTGGTTCCTAAACTTTTAAACTCAAGGATTCCTTAGAAATTTAAAAAAAAAAAAATTGCTAAACCTTTGTCATCATAAATTGAAATAAGCTATATATATATAATCTGTAAAATACTAAATATAAATGAAAGTTAGATGTAATAAAACAAGAAAATATACAGTTTTTAGTAAGGAACGACATTTATTAAGATCAAGAATTAATAGTTGAAATTTGCAGAAGATTCATCTAAATATGAACATTGAATAACTTTAAGCTAGCAACATTATGTTATTAAAAACAATGAACAAAGTTTAAAGTGAGTATTGATACTGCTTTTTAGAAATTAGTGTAGCAATGTTTGATTCAATTAATAATTTCATTCTCAACTTCAGTGTATTCCAGAATTAAGATTTTAAATAAGTCTGGGAGAAAGTTGTTCCACACAAATAGGTGAAAGAAAATGTAGTTACACTACAACACTTTCTTTGGTTTTTAAATATGGTTGAAGCTTAACTGATTTATTTTGAATTCCTTGAAAGATTTTTCAATTGAAAAACTGGATTTATAAAACATTTAATTATAACATATGCTTTTTGTGTTATTTGCTCACTCTCTTAAAACTTGTCATTGACTTCAAAGTGTCCACACACCCCAATTTGAGAACTACTAGTTTAATTAATTTAATTGGTTTTGCATTTTATATCTCGTAGTCAGTCTTCAGTATAAGTATATATAACTATGTCAGAAAAAATATTTAATTATACTTCAAATAATGATCAAAGAAAAGGGGACTACTAATTTAAAAAAAAAAAATTCTCCAGCTGCTTGTTTAATTTTTTTTTCATGTTACCATAAATAGTCCCTAACCTCCAGGTCATTTAGGTTTTAGGATTTTTCCTAATAATTTTTACCAAATGCAAATTCTGAAAAGGGCAGGGTTTGCTCTTTTTTTAAAAGATAAAATAGATAGAAATATTTGATATTTTTGTAATATGAATGCATTACTTTTTGAGAAATATTATACAGCAGTGAGCATAAAACTTCCTCGTTTCAGTATCTATTCTTGATAAAAAAAAGAACAGCATGAAAAATATTTTAAAGACTAAACAAGTTTTAGGTTAGAGACTATTTCCTATAGATTAACACCAGTAAAATGAAACAATCAGCTGAGGGGGGGGGGGGGGGAGATAAACTCTTAACTTCTAAAAAACCTTCTGACCTCTATTTGGATAATATAATTCTTTCAATCTTATTTCTGACATGTACATAAGAATTTCTCTTTTTTTTTTAATTTTGCATGTATATATTCCCCTGTATTTAGGTAGTGTTTTTTTATCTTATTTTATTTAAACATTTTTAGAAAGGAAGGATGGAAAATAAAATGCGCAATTTAGGATATTTTAATATCAGATTATTGTAAAATATGTTGTATACCATAAGTTTGAAAGTTTCCATTATTGTCTATGTATACTCATAAATGCATACTAAACTTATCGAAATTCATATGTAATACACACATACATATATATATATATATATATATATATATATTTTAACAAAATTTGCTTTAACCAATTTTGTTAATAACAACCTTTTATGTCAAAGTTATTGATAGAAAGTCAGACTGCATTTGAAATCTTAATCAGCAATTCTGTATAGATTGCAGTAGATATTTTATTTTTTAGCATTTCATCAATACCATCTTCATTTTTTTCATAATATTTTACTCTTAAAACAATTTGTGAATTTAAATGAACACTTTGAAATTATTTTTTTAAATGAAGTTTCAGTTCATCAAAGACATTTTACAGTAACAAAGTATATTAATCACTTTTAAGTTTGTATTCGCTTTGACTTTGTTTCACATTTTTCTGTTTTAAGTAATTAGTTTTTAATTACAGAATTTCATCATTTTATACCCATAAATTCTTTCATTTCATGGAATTATCTTGTATATATATATATTTTATCTCATTATCACATTCAAATGTTATGGGATTAAAACTGTTCATTGTTGCTTCTGAAGTAGAACACTTCCTTTCTCTTGTGACTAATGTACTAGCATTGCATTTGAAGTTTGTTTGTGAATCTATTTTCTTGTTTCTTATTCTCTAGTTTAGTTTAAGAAATAATTACCATTTGCTTCTCGTTTATTCCTATAAAATTTCCATGATTCCTGATTAAAAAAAATATTTTTATTATGTCATTGTGTTTGTTTTTATGTGGATTTAATTCAATAAAGTCTTGAGGTTTTAAAGGGCCATGAATGGTTTTTTTTTTTATACTTCTGGCTCTAATACTGGTAATTTTAACTTTAAACTTTCTTAATTTTGTAGATATTTAGATTATTTATTCTATATAGTTGTAGCAAGAGCTATTGCACATGTGGACACATTGCACAAATACTTTTCAAATTGTAGTTAATTTTGCAGATACTTTTCACACATAATATAAACAAATATTGTCCAATTCTTTGCTGTTTTTTTAATAAAAACATTCTTCAGTCCTATTTAGAATCAATAGCTTATAAATAATTGTTTAAGCACATTTTTTTTTTTTAATTAATTATCCTATTTTATTATTATGCACTCAGAAAGTTGACAGCAAATTTGTTTCAACATTTTTGTGTAGATAACTTCCTATTTTTGTTCAACTGTTTTGTGGGTTTTGCAGATACCTTTGTTTTATCAATTGTACATACAGATACTTTTTCATTTTATGTTGCTCAGGTTGTAGCATTTTTATTTTGTTCTTACATTTTATTTAGAATTCTATCTGGAATTGTTTTTCAGTGTGTAATTTTTTTCAATAGCTGTTTTGAAAAATAAATTGATTGAGATTTTTAGAATTTTTCAAATTTATATTTTATGACAGTAAGCAGTACATTTTGCAAAATTATTTTGAAGTTTCGTGATTATGCTTTTTTTTTTTTTTTTTTTCCCCCTTCTTAATGCTTAATTTTCGACACATGTGAAAAGTATTTAAACAGTGGTGCTATTTGTTTTGTGTATTAGCTCATTGCCACTGTCTTTCTATTCCAAAATTTTGGATTATCCAAATACTAAATGTGTTGTTACATAATTTCAAGACATGCAAAATCAAAGAGCTTCAAAGCAATGGAATAATCTGAACTCTTGTTGAAATAGCACTGACAATCAAACCAGTTAATAATGCAATTATAGATACCTATGGAAAAGTTCATTGTAACTGTTATTTAATACACTGCTAACAGGAGTTGAAAACTAAAAGGGGATTTACACATTAAATTTCGTATGACATTTGCTATTTCCAGCATTATTTCTCACTGGTTTGATTGTACATTATTTTTATCTGCGAATTTGCTTTACTATATTTGTAAATGTGAAATGATCTATTTGTTTTCTTACATGACAGAGAAATAAACTCCAATTACATCATCTCCTACTTACATAATTTATTTCATATAATTATTCTTTAAGTACTATTAAATAAAACTTGGTTCTTTCTTTGTTACTGTTTGCAAATCTAGGTCTTGTATAGGTATAATTATATGTATGAGCTATGCAACATTTTGAAAGCAAGTTGCTAAAATTCTTGTGCACAAGTCGAGACCAGCTTTCTTCTGTTTATAAACATGTGCACATACAGTAGCGAGACATGACCTGCCATGTGATTAAAATTGTATTGAATAATTGGGGAAGTCTGGACATAACTCATAATTGTTTAAAAACATCTTTAGTATACAGGGTGCCCACTTATATCCGTTACGCCCCCCTTAACTTCTAAACGGTGACAGCTTAGGCCATAAAGTTGGTGTCTAGGTATAGTAAAAAGGCTATGCGCTACTCGATGAGACAACTTACAATGCCATCTATCGGCAAATTTTGGAATTTGTGATTTTATCTCGTAAACGGTGAAAAAAGTCAATTAGAAAGTTGTTGAGCACTCTCGATTTAGTACAAAAAGATACCTTGCGTACATTAATACTCAAAACAGAATGCAAAAAATGAACATTTGTTTGGTCACGATTTCAAAAATTGCCATGTCATAAAGAGTGGAAGAAAGAAACTGAGACACTTCCCCGTCTTCAGGATCATTTATTTACAATAGTATATTGCTCAAAATGCTCTCCGTTATCCACTATACACATTTGCACTCTGGACTGGATTTCTCTCTGCACATTGTGCAGCATGGCAGGTGTTACGGATGCACAAGCATCAGTAATGCGTCGTCGAAGATCCTGCAATGTTGGCGGAGGGGTCGCATATACCTGCCCTTTTATGTGTCCCCATAAGAAGTCCAATGGGGTCAAGTCAGGTGAGCGCGGGGGCCACTCGACGGAACCACCATACCCGATGACTTGATTCTGGAATGCCTCTATTGGGTACTGTTGAACGTTTGAAATCTTATGCGGAGGTGCGCCGTCATGTTGGAACCATACATTTAGGAGTTGGTGCAACGGTAGATTCTCAGCAAAGTCGGTTATTACATCCTGCAGAAGCTGCAAGTACCGTTGTCCCATTAACGTGCCCTTGTAAAATACTGGTCCAATGAGCTTGTCATTTAAAATTCCGCACCAAACATTAATCGACCAACATTGTTGATGTCGAACTTCGACGGCATATCTTGGATTTTCTAGCGACCAGGTATGAATGTTCTGTCTATTAAGCATTCCGTTCCTTGAAAAACATGCCTCATCCGTCCATATTATGTCTGCCAGGAATGTTGGGTGGACCTCTAAGTTATTTATCACAAAGTTGCACCACGTGTAACGTCTCTCAGCATCTCTTGGCAGCAATCCCTGCGCAGGTGTGGATCGGTATGGATGAGCACCTGATTCATTCAGGATTTTCCAGATGTGGCTTTTTGAGAGGCCACAATTTTCACTGATCATTCTTGTGCTGCTCTGAGGATGGGCGAGAGCGTATGCTAGCACATCTTCAGGTTGCACTTTGCGTCCTACATTACGAGGTGTACGAATTCGAGGTCGGCTGGTCACGCAGCCCGTCTCCCTTAAATGTTTTACAACTTTTAAGATGGTCTGCCGTGTAGGATGCGGGCCTTGAGAGAAATGTTCACGATACAGCCTTGCAGCTGATTTTGTCTTACGCCCACATTCACCGTAAATTAACATCTCACAATACTCATTATTGCCAAATTTTGCCATAACTCTCCACTTTAACGTACAACCCAGCAGAAACATCCTTTTTATAGTAGTAGTCTGGTGAACAGGTATATCGTTCCATCCTCATTTGCATAATACATGAGATCTATGGGATTTTTATACCAGACAAGGTTGAGTTGAGCTGTGTGTTTGGAGAGACGATTTTACAAGATCAGCAGAAAGTTTTCATGGTTTGTAAAGACATTCAGTAAAACACTCAACCGGTGGGAACAGAACCATGGTCCTCATGAATGCGAATCACATGCGTTTCTCTTGCGCCACAACACAGGCTCGTATTTAGTCCGTAAGGTGGTCTTTTCTCGCTTCGCTTCACAATCGGACAAATGTTCATTTCTTGCATTCTGTTTTGAGTATTAATGTGCGCAAGGTATCTTTTCGTACTAACTCGAGAGTGCTCTACAACTTTCTAATTGAATTTTTTCACGTATCTTTCACCGTTTACAAGATAGGACTGTTAATTCCACACATAGATGGCGTTGTAATTTGCCGATAGATGGCGTTGTAAGTTGTCTTATCGAGTAGCGCATAGCCTTTTTACTATACCTAGATACCAACTTTATGGCGTAAGCTGTCACCGTTGGGGGTGTAACGGATATAAGTGGGCACCCTGTATGTGGCACAGTACAGAATGTCACGAAACAACCTATGCACTATTATGGATGATTGTGTCATTGTCTGGTAATCTTGTTTTTTTTTAAGAGGCTGCAGTTTGATAAATGTTTTTTAATGTTGCTTATTTTACTGCTGGTAGGTTTTATTCAAAAATTTCATTTAAATAAAAGACAAATTTAGAACTTATTTATTTATTTATTTTTTTTTTTGAAGGTATGAGTATTGAATTTTAGACATTTCAAAAGGTAACTGAGCAATTGCTGTCAAATAGATATGATGGGGAAATGTATGTTGGATGTCATATCTAAATTTAAATCCTGACTTAAGTGTTATGTCTAATCTAAAAAGGAAAGTACTACATTTTTAATGCACTATTTTCCAGTTAAAAGTTCTGTTATTTGTACACAGGATCACAATGCGAGTAATAACGTTTGGAGACTAGTTAATTGTAAACTCTTAATATGGACTCAAAAATTTTTTATACAGTTTTAATTCTTGATCATATTTTCCCACTATTTGCTGCAATTTGGTTCTAGTTATATCCCTTGACTCAACTTTTTTTATTATAAATCTTTTGTATATTTTCTTGCTTGATGCAATTCAAGTTTATCTTTTTTATAAGGTTAAACCATTGTGCTATATAATTTCATGAATGACAGATAATTTACATTACTTGCAAATCTGCTACACTAGGATCCTATTCTGTCTTGATGACTATTACATTTTATTTTATAGTTTCCACTTTATTACAATTTGTATTTATATTCAATGTAACATGATTATTACATCCTGCAGGTAAGACTGCTGCAAGAGGAAAAATTTGAGAAACCCTAATTTTTAGAAAGGATATAATTTATGATGATTTATTTGTTCCCAGGGCACATAAAAATAATTAATATTATGGGGAACTACATTAATTTTAATTTCACAAGTGAAAGAAATATTTTTAATTAAAGTTATCTAAAACACTTATCATAAAACTTGGTATTTTAGCACCAAATAAAAACAAGTCTCCCTTTGTAGTTTACTGAATGAATTAAACTAGGAAATTATATAATTATACAGAAATGTATATATATTGGAATTTTTAGAAATGGTGTAATCGCTCATTCACCATTAGCCCCAGAATTCAATTGTGACATCTGTACTATACTAAACCAAAAAATGTTTCTTGTAATGCATACTTCTAACTTTAAAGTGACTTTGAAACAGATGAAGTGAATGATAATCAAACAGCTGTTGATGCCATCCTTTTACTGTAATTGAATTTATTCTCTTGTTATGCTTAAAATATGATTTATTGTCACTAAAACTACTTCAAACTTATGCAACAGTTTATTGTAAAAATGGTATGGAATACAATGACTACATGATTTGTGGCTAGGTGTTCTTTTGAACTGTTTTTACCGTTATTGTGTTAATTGCATAAAAACAATAAACAGTAAATTAAATATATACCTTCTCTTGATTTTTTTCTACAAAGTTTCAACTTGCTAGGGCTACATGCAAAGTAGTGTTGGTATCATGGATTTAGAGAGAAGATAAAATATGTATGGAGGAAAAGCTTGAAAATGCCATAATGCTTTTAGAATTATATCTAAGTGTTGCTAGTGTTAGATAAGTTCCATCTGTGTTCTCTTTTGGCACAATAGGAAGCCATATTATTTATATGTATTTTTGAATATTTTGAAATTTCCTTCATTATGAGAAGTAATAAGTACTTTTTTCCTGGTGGTAAAGCAACTTGTTCTACAACCAGGTTTATGTACCTTGTTACAAGGTACACAGAATATATGGAGATAAAAATAGATTAAAAGATAAAAAATAAATTTTAATACATGGGAATATTCTTTATTGTTTGATTGCTAATTTGCATTACACCTAAAATTTATTTCTGCAAAATTAACAGTTTATAAATATTATTAAATTCAATATGAACCTTTCACCATAGAAATACATTAAATGTGATGGGATATCGGTAGCACTTACAGTAACGCACCCTGAAGTTTAAAATTATTTTGACATTTCCCCAACATGGAAGTTTTAACTTATTCCTTTTACCTACATGGATGGTATAGACAGGGTGCTTTCGGTCCTTAAAAGATGCCTGATTTCAATTTTTAAAGACCTTCAAACTGCTTAAATTTGTACTGAAAATTTTAATTTTCTTAGATACCAGAGTTTAAAAATTACAAAGTCAGAAAGATTTTCTCCCATGCAAGAGTGATAATCAGATGGCAAGCTGCAGAATTTTTCACTGCATTATGCTAAAGGTGTCGAGGTGTTTCATATTTTCCGGTTCCTTCTTCCACTGTCCTTGATTCTCCACACAAGTCAAATAATATATCATTGTAGCACACCCATAATTAGGATGTATCTGGAAAATTTCAGAACGGTTTTGTTTGACATTTATTTCATTTTTATATACAATTATATCCATAACTGCCTGATCTTCCGATAAAAAAAAAAAAATCTTCCATTTTAATAATTCATTTATAAAAGCCTCTAATACAGTCCTTAAAACCTTATCTTTTCTTACTTGTGATAATTTGCATAAAATATCGTTAAAAGTCTGCCAAATATTTTTAAATCGGCAAGATTCAAACTATGTCAATTTTGTTCAAATTTTAAGAAAATTTTATCCATGGCTGCAGAAATTTTTTATAATTTCTAAAAATTTCTTAATGTTGAAATCAAATAATATTATATGTGAAGTTAGACAAAACTTTCCAATGTATTAATGTTACTTGCATTTTTCACAGTTCATAAAAAAAATTTCCGAAGTCTTTAAAGGTGCTTGATTATTTTAATAAAATATGTGCAAGAACTGTGGTAGATGTAATGAACACAAAGACTACCACTTTCACTCCTGAACAAAATGTAGTTTGGTTGGATGCACATTGAATGCTGCAAACTGTTAAGTAAAAACACATTGTTACAATATGAAACTTGTTCATGCAGCACTGGTTTGTGTTTTAGTACTAAACAATATACATAGTTATCAACTGGCCCAGTTTTCCCAGGAGATTCCTTGGTTATAGCTATTTCACAGTTTCTTGGCAAATAAGAGTTCATTTTTAGTTTGAAAATTAAACTGTTTTATAAGAAGTGCATTTCTATAACTCTGTATATTTCGCATTTTCTCCTAGATGCACAATTTTACACCATTATAACTATGGGCGCTGTAGTCCAGTGGTTAGCGCGCGGGAGCGCACTCTGTAGGTCCAGGTTCGATTCCCTCCGCTGCCAAGACATCCGTCGTGTTCACGCGGAGTACGATCACGTTAAACACGTGAGTCCGTAAGTCCTTCCGAGAGGTTGGTGGTAGGGGAAGGAGGGTACGGTCCTTGTGGATGCCTCCCCCACTGGGTTCCGGTCTAAATTGGGTGGCTCTTCCTGGCCGTCCAAACACTTACCTTGCACATTTCTGGTAGGTCAGATGGTCTGGGTCTCAACAAAAACAACCATTATAGATATTTTCTCATTTTTGAAACCTGGGGAAATTCTCACTTTTTTGTTTTTAATTTCATAGGGTTGGCAGCTAGGAAAATATCTTTGTTTGTAGTTGCTTATTCAAAACTGTTCGAAGCTTTTCTAGTAAAAGCAATTTTGCTGCTGTCTGTGTGTACCCAGCTTAACCGACGTTGAAATAGGCTATACACATTTGATAAAATAAGCAAATGAGTCACACAGATATATTGATAAAATAAGCAAGACTGAACACAGGAAGATTGTTACTTTTATGGGTTTAATTTTCAGGGTGATCAATTGTAACTAGCATGTCAATTTCCTGTGTTTTCATAATATATAATGCGAATAAAAAGAGTCATAATAATCATGTGGGCAGCACATGACTTTCCCTACAGGCCCTTATTCACGTTCTCTATATTTCTTTAATAATTCATTGAGTTTAATTGCACTGAATTTGCACTTTTAATTTAATTTTTGTTTTTATTTAAGAATTGGACATTTTTTAAAGGCGGCGTACAAAAACACGAAAATATTTCAAGAACGGTTAATCCTAGAGTAATGAAATTGGTCTTGTTCTTTTCCTAGTCAAAATTACGCATAAAACAAGCATTTAATTGATACATTTGAGCATACGTAGTCTTTTATTTTAGATTTGACGATTTTTGCAGGCCATTTTGTAAAAGAGGCATGTTCTTCTTTTCCGAATTATACCAAAATCTAATCAGCACTAGGGTATCCTACAGGTGACTTATTTATCTACCAAATTTTGTGATATTTGGCCAATTAGTTATCTAACTAGAGTGGATATATGAGATTTTTGCGGGCCATTTCTCAAAAAAAAATCTGATGTGGGCAACACATGACTTTCCTTATATAATGTAATGAATTTACTACTTTTACAGTAAAAAAAAAATAGGGTTTTCTTATAGTAGATACTAATATTCTTTCCAAGATATTGAATTTTCGACAATTGGTCGTCATTTTCATTGATTTAGCGTCATTTTTATCCAGTTGACGAGATTTTCGTTAATTTGGCAACATTTCGAAAAGTCGCCAAGTTGGCGGCATTCCGCCAAAATGTCGCCACGCGTTATGGACGAAGAAATAAGTTATTCTTACAGCATATAAATGACTACTGGCGTTCAAATACAAAAGTATTACTCGAAGTATAATTTTTCATGAATGGAACGAGCTACATCCACGAGAATGATGTCACCCAATTTATCGCATGGTATTACATATGAAAAGTGAACATGTTTCTCAATAGGGAATATTTTTTTATTATTTTATATGACTTTTTGATAAATGTGCAATATCTCGAGAACGGTTCGTGTTAGCGTTCTAAAATGTATGTCAATCGTTTTCTAATGAAAAATTCATAAGAAATGTCTATTTGCGTAACTTTATTAGTGGTTTTGATTTTTTGACGATTTTTTCAAAATTTCATTCGAAAATTTAGGGAGTTCTGAACATTCGATTGCGTATAAAAACAATAGGCTTCCAGTGTTTATGGATTGTGATTTTTGTACCAAATTTGGTTCGAATCGGTCTAATCGTTCGTCAGTTATCGTCTCCACACACACACACTCACAGACATCACTTCAAAAATGTTTGATTCGTGATCAGGGATGCTTGAAACGTGCTCTCCCGTCGAAAACTCGAATTCGAATTTTTGACTCCGTCACAATACTTTCCTTATACATTATGTATATAAGGAAAGTAAAAAGGGGGTGTGGTCCTTTGTCCCGAATCGTACCAAAATCAAATCAGCTCTAGGGTCACTCACAAGTGACGTACCTATAAAATTTTATGAAATTTGGTTCATTAGTTTTTGAGTTAGAGAGGATACATACATTACACAGACACACACACAGATGTCACGCTAGAAATAGTTATCTCGTATTCTAGAAGTCCTAAAACGTGTAGATCCGCCGAATACTCGAGTTGCTATTTTCGACACAATTCCAATGCTTTCCCTATACATTAATGATAATGTATTGTAGGGAAAGTAAGAAGGGTGACTAACCGCTAAATCATTTTGTCTTTGCAAGTACATATCTGATGCGTGGATCTTAGCCACACGTCCGATCAGGACGCAAGTATTATTAATTTTTCCCATTAAAGTCAACTTCGATATTGGCCGTGTCGGACATAAACACATAAAAATCAATTAATTAAATATCAATGGACAATGAGGACAGTGAATATAATATAAAACAATAACAAATTTATTTACAAATGATTAAAATAATAAGAAAATATTCCATTGGCAATCTAACTTAAACATGATTATTCTCAATACCATCTCCGTAAAGTCATTCTAATTAACAACCTTAATGGTATTTTACATCAAATCTTCTTGCAATAATATTTGTTCTATTCCACAAGAACGTCTCTCAAAATTACACATATTTAAAACATATAATTAAATTCCATCACGATTAAATTTCATTAAGATTAAAGTTAATTCGTACTCAAACATATACTATCTTAAAATACAATTAAACTAATTTACATAAGGAATAATTATCTCAAATATGAAGGCTAATCAAATGTCGAGAAAGAGAGAGGATCTGGATACCAAAATGTATGTAAAAGACATGCATGGCGTACCTCGGCACTTTGTTGTATGACTCGTTATCGGGTCGGTATGTGTCGGGTGCCCGTCATCTCCACAGTGGTTTGAGGACACTTCTCTCCTCGAATTCAAAATATCAAGTGAAGTTACTTGTCTCAAAATCTGACTCTCTCTCTAACATCTCAAAATTGTTGCCTCCTACAAAACTACGGCCCTGGTTGTAATTGGCCTGACACTGTAGCCCCTGGTATTTTCATTGGACGGCATAGGGTTACATATCTGTCATTGGGTGCTGTCATCTCGGAGGTTTGGTTAGCACCCAAGAATTAATATGTGTCAGCTGGCCGAACGTTATCACGACCCCGTGCGCACGTGTGACCAGTGGCGGCCAGCCACCCAGGCGGTGAAGTGGATAGAGCCTTCGGCTGCTGTCTGGTGGGCTCAGGCTCGGATCCTGAGTAAGGCATGAATGTTTATTGAGGCAAGTCAGTCTTCCGCCTTCTGGGTCCTCGTCTAAATGTGAAGCTGCACTCCCTCCGACCTTCGTCAGTGATGCTTGTTTGTAATAAACTTTGTTCTCTTGTCATATGTTGTTGTTGAGACCCAGACCGTCCGACCTACCAGAAAGGTGTAAGGTAACTGTTTGGACGGCCGGGAAGTGCCACCCAATTTAGACCGGAACCCAGTGGGGGAGGCATCCACAAGGACCGTACCCTCCTTCCCCTACCACCAACCTCTCGGAAGGACTTACGGACCCACATGTTTAACGTGATCGTACTCCGCATGAACACGGCGGCAGTTGTGGCAACGTGCAGAACCAGCGCGCAAACCACCGAGCTGCCGCGCCCGAAATGTGCCAACAGCACGCGGTGTTCCCAGGTGGTCACCCACCCAAGTACTAACCGCGCCCGATGCTGCTTGACTTTGGTGATCTAACGAGAACCGGTGTTTTCAGCACGGTACGGCCGTTGGCACTCTCTTGTCATATGTGTCTTTCTTCGTTCCTTCCTGCATCACTGGTCCTGTATCGGCTGTTCCGAAACAGGAGGTCATTAGAAACAACAACAACAGTGGCGGTCAAGAGGTATCCTCTTTACAAGGCCTCCCTGTGAGCCCCTCTGTAATTGAGGCGTCTCCGTTGACCAAGTCGAAAAAGCGTCGTTCTCATTTCCTTTGCAGGTGTCCAACCTTGCATATAAATATGGTTAAGAAACTTCGTAAATTTTCTAATTTTGTAGGAAGAGTTCAGTAGATTTTTAGGAAATTTTCACAAACAGTTTAGTAGGTTCCCAGAATTTTTTTTTGGCAACATTGGCCCGAATTTCCTTCCGCATTACTGAATCTAGGAGCAAAATCTTCCCAGATCAATAAAAGTTTCGTGGCAGTAAATTAGTGTAGTGCTTTTATTGCGGCCCAAATTTACTCATTTTTTGTCACCTTTAAAAGTCAGTTTTACCCAAACAAGTTAAATGTTAATGAATGCATCAAAGCAATGAATGCATAATTTATTAACTCTTTAACATAATGCCACCAATTTGAATGATAAGCTTAATTTTTTAGTAAAGTACAAAAAATGTTCAAAAATCCATATAATTCGACGTACGGGATTTTGCAATCTATGCAAAATGCAAGAAAAATTAAGATGCTTTCAATTTAATTAAATTAAATTATTGCATTGAAAAAGTTTGTAATTTGAATCAAGATGAATTTCCACATGATCTGCATTTTAGACCAGGTTACTCCACATGGGAGGGGCTATCAGGGTTTCTTTCAGGCGTACATCCCGAACTCCCATATGAAAAGCTGTTTCATCAGTGAAAATAGGGATCATAAACAAATTAACGATGGAAATTGTTTAGATCAAGAATACGTTAATATGTGTCAAATTTTTTTTATCACAAATGCATCTAAATAAAGCATTACACAGACTGAGATCATATAAAGCAGTTGTACTCACTACTCGGTTGGGTATCCTATGTATTATCATCCAGTTTCATCTTTTTTGTGGTATGTCACAAATTTACATATCTAATTTGATATAGAGTCCCCATTCACAATGTTCAATTTTCAATTAAATATAACTCGCTCAATTTAAAATATACAGATATGCGTTTTTTTTTAATCTTGTTGCATTAAAAAGAAAATATTTCTGATTGACCCAATTTGTCTAAGGGGGTCGTATAAAAAATTTAAAAAGTGTAACTTTTTGAAAATGAATGGGAGGACTATTTCATTAACTTAGTCTTATTTCCTACCTTATTTTCAACATTTTTGCAATTTACATTGCCCGCTCATCTCCAACAGGTAAAGAATTAAAGCGCGTTTCTATCTTTTTGGGACACCCATGTAAAATACATGTAATAACCCACTCCAAAGTTTCACTCGCTCCCGTCCTGAAATTAACACTGCCCTTGTCTATGTCTGTAGTAATATAGTACAGTAACCGTGGGCGCGCGTTGAATTTTCTCCAAGAGAAGTGGGGGAACTCGAGAATAAGACGTACAACATCGACTATCGATCTTGATGTTGATGTCCGCATTTGAATGCCCAGAAGCAGAGCTTCTTGCCCTCTCCTATGGGCGCCCATGACAGTGGCTGATTTACCATGAAGCTCCCTCTTCGTATTCATCTGAGATCACGGCTAGTTTGAGCTGCAAATATGGAAACCACATACAAAATTAACAAGAAAGATCATGCATAAAGCATTGATTCTGAAACACTTTCCAATTTGAATGTAATTTTATTTAAACATCTCTAAAATGCGATATATTCCTCGGTAACATTTCTAAAAATATCACAATACTACATTAATTTATTATATTTGAAAACTTGAAATTTCATCGCAAAAAATGAACTTCATTCAATTGACGGCATTGAAATATAAATTGCCTGGTTTAAACATCTCTAAAAGCGATACATTCTCGGTAATATTTTTAAAATTATCATAATGCTACAATAATTTATTTTATTTGAAAGCTTCATAGAAAACAAATGAACTTTATTCAAATGACGTCATCGAAATATAAATTGCCTGGCTGTCAATTTAAAAGCAGAATTTCATTCATAAACTTTCTTCCCTTCCTTTCATTCATCACAATACTATAATAATTTATTTTATTTAAAAACTTAAAACCATGGAGGTACAAATAATTTAACTCTATGCTTAAAACTTCATCGAAAAAACGTATGTTTCTCTACGTAAAATCAATGAATGTTTCATTCATATCAGCTGTATTGCGGACTCCATGAGCTGAATAATTTTGCATTAAAGAAATGCAGTAATTCTTATACAACTCATTCTACATCTTTTTGGTGTTTACATTCTCCATAAGTGAAAATTCGGCTTCGTTGTAGAAATAATCAAAGTTTGATGATCATTTAAACTCAAATATATTGTAATTGCGTTATTTCAGTATGTAGATGCGCAGAATTTAAGCAAAAATAAAGTGGTTTTAGAACGGATGCAACACTAAATATGAATTAAAAAGAACTTTAATAATCACGATTTTGACACAAGATGGATGCCATATTTTATTTTGAAGTGGGTCACGTGGTCTCTTCATATAATGGTCACGTGATATCTTCATATAAAGGGTGTAATTATTATTTTAATTTTTATTTAAAAAACTACTGAATATATTTTGCTGAAATTTTTTTTATATATTTTATGGGATAATTTGAATATTTCCTAAAATTTTCGAAGCAATTTGTGAATTTTAAATGCGCTTAAAAAATGTTTGAAAAATTAAGTCCCATAGGGTCCAATGTATTTCATTTTTTCAACCCGGGATCAATCCAAAACTAATTAGGTGATATTATTCATTTATATTCCCGTAGGTCCCACTGACCGTCTGAATAACATACTAAAATTTCATTTTGCTAAAGTCATTTTTACGGCAGTTGTGCTAACGGACAGACAGACAGACATAATGAACATAGTCATAAACGCTTTTCAACTATGTTATAAGGTGTTAAAAACTGAAGTTTTTTCCTTTACTCTTTACTTAGGACTTATACTCTAGAGAGATAACCACTGACCTCTATCTTCTATACTATCTAGGTCAGTGGAAATAACACTATTCATTGCTTAGAGGAACAATGACAACTGGCAAAGAAGTATTTCTCTCTATTCTAGAAGTATTTTTCTTTAGGCCCATTACGTCTAATTACGTGATATTATTCATTTATATTCCCGTAGGTCCCACTGACCGCCTGAACAACATACTGAAATTTCATTTTGATAAAGTAATTTTTACGGCAGTTATCGTGCTAACGAACAGACAGACAGACAGACAGAATGGACAAAGGCATAAACACTTTTCAACTATGTTGTAAAGTGTTAATTAAAAGGGATGACTTGTAGATGTACGTGGCACATCTATTTTAAATCCGACTACGGAACATTATTTTACACAGTTTTAAAGATTGCAAAATTTGCCTGTGAATGGCAACGTTTTTGTTGTGAAATTTCAATCAACAATCACTTTTGCAGGTGGTCTCAAATCTATAAACTAACTTGCATTATTAAAAATAAATAATTGCAGATGAACAAGGCAGAGATTTTCATTGATAAAAAAGATCAAGCCATTTCCTCATCAATGCGTCATTCAGGCATGAATACAAAGAAAAAAAATCTGATGAGGGCAACACATGACTTTCCTTATATAATGTAATGAATTTACTACTTTTACAGTAAAAAAATAGGTTTTTCTTTTAGTAAATACTTATATTCTTTTCAAGATATTGAATTTTCGTCAATGAGTCGTCATTTTCAGTGATTTAGCGTCATTTTTGTCCATTTGGCGAGATTTTCGTTAATTTGGCAACATTTTAATAAGTCACCGAGTTGGCGACATTCCGCCAAATTCGTCGCCGAAATCTCGTCAAGCGTTATGGAAGGAAAAATAAGTTATTCTTACAGCAGATAAATGACTATTGGAGTTCAAATACAAAAGTATTATTCAAAGTATCTTTTCTCATGAATGGAACAAGCTAGATCCACGAGAATTCATGTCACACAATTTATCGCATGGTATTACATATGAAAAGTGAACATGTTTCTCAATAGGAAATATTTTTTTTTATTTTATATGACTTTTTGATATTTTTTTTAAAAAAAATGTACAATATCTCGAGAATGGTTCATGTTAGCGTTCTAAAATTTATGTCAATCGTTTTCTAATGAAAAATTACATAAGAAATGTCTATTTGCGTAACTTTATTAGCGGTTTTGTTTTTTTGACGATTTTTTCAAAATTTCATTCGAAAATTTAGGGGGGTTCTGAACATTCGATTGCGTATAAAAACAATAGGCTTCCAGTGTTTACGGATTGTGATTTTTGTACCAAATTTTGTTCAAATCGGTCCATTCGTTCGTCAGTTATCGTCTCCACAGACTCACTGACACACACATCACTTCAAAAATGTTTGATTCGTGATCAGGGATGCTTGAAACGTGCTCTCCCGTCGAAAACTCGAATTCGAATTTTCGACCCCGTCACAATACTTTCCTTATACATTATGTATATAAGGAAAGTAATATTTGAAATAAGGTTAATTTCTCAGCGATGGTCATGTCGTGTAACATTTTAAAATCACTAAGTACACTACATTTTGATCCCGCATTATGGTGTCTAAACCATTCTATTCTGCGTGTTGAATTGCACACTTTGTCGCTATTTATGTCAGAGTAATTTGAAGTATCTTTTCAACACAAAGTAATTGCTCGTGACGTAGACTCGACCTTCAATGTTTCAAAATATATACAATGTTTTCCTTTTGCTCTGTTAGCGAATTAGAAAGGATTTATTGCCCGAGAAGTAAAAGAAAAAACAGCCTCTAAATGAAAAATAACCAAGGGCACTTTTCCATCGGGTTTGTGCATACGCCAGCTTGAAACAAACCGTAAATTTCACAGAAAGATTTCATTTTCTGCTTGTAACTATCCCGCAAACTTGGCACCGAATGTCGTAAGAAATGATCTTCAGTTCGGTATTGCACCCAGCGGGAAAATTTAATGCACACGGAAAGTCACCTCGCACCCTAATAACTTTGTCAGGAAAGGTCCGTGAGTGGGTTGGGTTTATCTGTAGTCGAAGACCCAGAATTGGGTCCTGGTCCTAGGGCTTACAACAGCAGTGTAAGTGGTCGGGAACGAGGTTTATCTATAGTGAAGTGACCATGCCGGATTGAATCAAAGGGCTGAAACTCCCCTAATGAGGATTATGCTCCCCCATTAATAAGTGAGGATAATGAACTCTAAAGTGATGATAAAAACCAATTGCAAAGCTGTAAAGCATTATCTAATGCCTAGGAATCGGCCATAAAACTGTTATGGAAGACATTTATTTAACCTGATGGGTTATTGACGAATGACTGTCTTATTCAGTAATCAAAGAACATAAATTCGGATGTGAGTAATTTACGTACGTTGTTATCGTTTGCCGAAAGGCAACAAGCATATTATTATTATTATCAAACATAATTTTGAGTGCGAGTAATTTATGCACGTTATTAAGGTTTGCCGAATGGCAACAGGCACATGCACATGTTCAACGACTAGGGTCTGTTTACGCAAGGCTGAACTCGATTCCAGTAGCCCTGAGATTGAGATGGCGGGGTTGCCGGCGGATCGAGTTTAGCCTTGGTTTATGTTATTCGCTTTTATTCGGGTTATTCGTTTCGGGTGTCGATTTCTGCTCGGATAATGATCTACAACTTTGCAATTAACCTTTATCGTTTTCGTTTTGTCGCCGAGCTGTTACGTTGTTATTCTAACTTTGTTGCGTTGTTATTCTAACTTTTTAAATTGTCCGTTAGGGCGCTGCCATTACTGTTATTCGATCGGACATGATCACTTTACTGTAAAACGACCTAAAGCATACCATCACGGGCCTTTCCTTACAACAGGAAGCCTGTATGTAGTATTGTGCCACGTTATAACGAAAGTTGTAGTGAATTTTATCCTCTAAAATATCTGGGTGAGTTAACATTAAACTTTCTGATAGATTTATATTCTATATTGTTTAGCACTAGTCTTGTAATAATTAGGGTTTTTATGACCTAAATATTGCTACAAAATTTTGTATAAAACAAAATTGGCCTAAAATTCCCACTTTTTTTTTCTTGTAAAACTAATTTAATAGAAATAGTCAAAACGTGTTCGGGAGGTCCTAAAACATATATTGGCATCAAAATCTTGAATTCGAAAAATTTCGTGAAAACAATAAATACCTTGCATATACTATATTACAAGTAAAAATGGAAGAGGTGCATGAAATAAATTTAATAACTTTATCTGTTGACTGTTTCTGTGCAAACTGAAATTTTTTATTTTACTAACCAACGCTAGACCTATAAAACAAAACGAAGAATAAACAGGAAGTACGGTCTAATTTTTTTCACAGTCCCTATGCCTTCAGTGAAATTTATCCCAAAATGCCCTCTTTCATTGAAAATATCAAAATATGTAAAATAATGACTCAAAAAATAACAAAATAAATGCCTTAAAATGACCGAAAAATTTCATATCGCGTAAAATTCACAAAAACAATGCTTTAACACAGGTACTTAAATCAGCCTTATAATTTTTATGAAACATACACTTGAATAACGTTTCAGAATTGCTATTTATTTGCTACTGGAACGAAGTATCCGGCATTGCTCGGGTCCTAAATAAGCGCCCGCTACTTAAATAATACAGATGCAGATAACATCACTCAATTTCGTAATCGCCTGTTTTGAACAAAGTCATTCCCAAGCTTCGTGTTTTCAATAGGCAACCATGCTAATTATTGGGGAGACCGGGGCTGGTTGTAACACGGGTTGGTTGTAACACGGGTTGGTTGTAACACGCGCTGGTTGTAACACTTGCGATTACTCCTTCCTGGATCACGTAAAAATCTCGAAGCTTGGTGGAACAATTCCCAGCAGGTGCTGCCATATACCAACATTGTTTGAGACGGCTCTGTCAAACGCAACACGTGCAGGTCAGCAAAGAATTTTAAAAGCGAGGTAAGTAAAAAATCATGATTGTTTAAAAGTTGTTGTATGTGTATTTCAGTTGTTAAGGATTGTTACTTTCCTTATATACATAATGTATAAGGAAAGTATTGTGACGGGGTCGAAAATTCGAATTCGAGTTTTCGACGGGCGATCACGTTTCAAGCATCCCTGATCACGAATAGAACATTTTTGAAGTGATGTCTGTGTGTGTGTGTGGTGTGTGTGTGTGTGTGTGTGTGTGTCAGTGTGTGTGTCAGTGAGTCTGTAGAGACGATATGTCATGAACGAATAGAGCGATTCGAATGAAATTTAGTACAAAAATCACAATCCGTGAATACTGGAAGCCTATTGTTTTTAAACGTAATCGAATGTTCAGAAAACCGTAAATTATCGAGAAAAATTTTGAAAAAATCAAACCCTTTAATAAAGTTACGCAAATAGGCATTTCTAATGCAATTTTTCCTTAGGAAACGATTGACATAAACTTTAGAACGCTAGCATGAACCGTTCTCGAGATATTGCACAGTTTTAAAATAAATTTATCAAAAAATCGCATAAACTGCTAAGAAACATGTTCACTTTTCATATGTAATAACATGCGATAAATTGGGTGTAATCATTGTCGTGGATCTAGCTCGTTCCATTCATGAGAAAAGATACTTTGAGTAATACTTTTGTATTTGAACGCCTATAGTTATTTATCTGCTATAAGAATAACTTATTTCTCCGTCCATAACGCTTGGCGAGATTTTGGCGCCGAATTTGACGAAATGTCGTCAACTTGGCGACTTTTTTAAATGTTGCCAAATTAACGAAAATATCGCCAAATGGATAAAAATAACACTAAATCAGTGAAAATGACGACTAATTGGAGAAAATTCAATATCTTGGAAAGCATATAAGTATCTACTATAAGAGTAATATATTTTTTAAACTGTAAAAGCAGTAAATTCATTGCATTATATAAGGAAAGTCATGTGCTGCCCATATCAGACTTTTGCTGTATTGTAACCATGTTATAATATACATTATAATGCTGCAAACAAGCTTATTATCACGGGTGTCGGCCACGTCTAACATCGGTGGTACATTTCAATCCAACATGGGGCAGATTGTAACAGAACGACTGGGTATGTTGTGTTACAACCTGCCCCGTCCATATTGCAATAATGAAAGATTAGTGGATCTAGTACAGCTTTTGGGTCAATAAATTGCAGTTTGTTCTTTTTTATTTTTATTTTATTTTATTATTATTATTTTTTTTTATATAAAATGAAAAAATATTTCAGACTGTTCTGAACAAAATGACGTTTTTGTTTTTCTTCTATATCTCCTAGATTCCCAAGATAGTAAAATCCCGATGAGGCTTTAATAGGAGTAGTTGAAAACTTTGAATGCATTTATTCGACTTTAGTTCTTTGAAGATAACGTTTCTTAAATTGAAATACCTTCAAAACTATCTCACAAAGACATTAGTATTTTCAGTATATGTCCCTAATATACTTTTCTTTAATTTGTCTTCCCAGAATTTTCGTATATGAATTGTAATCTAAATTGTAAATTTTAATGACAATAGTTGTAAAGTCAAAATTCGAAAAATGTGAATTTTAAAATTATTTTATTGTTATATTTTTTCTAAAAACCCTATCAAAATTTGGGAAAGAAAATGCATTATTTATCTCTCTGTCTATGAGATACTATTTCTATTTTATCAAAAGTTGAATAATATCATAGGTTATATAAAAAAATGCTGGGTACCACTTTGTCGGTCTTTTTCACCATCAACATCGCATGGCATTAATCCAGAACCATCGACATCACATGGCATTGATCCAGAACCATCAACATCACATGGCATTGATCCAGAACCATCAACATCACATGGCATTAATCCAGAACCATCAACATCACATGTCATTAATCCAGAACCATCAACATCACATGGCATTAATCCAGAACCATCAACATCACATGTCATTAATCCAGAACCATCAACATCACATGGCATTAATCCAGAACCATCAACATCACATGGCATTAATCCAGAACCATCAACATCACATGGCATTAATCCAGAACCATCAACATCACATGGCATTAATCCAGAACCATCAACATCCTGTCAAAATGATTCGTAACTAACATCAGCAACAACATTGGCCTTTTCGTCGAAGGTTGCCCAACCTTTTCCTAAGGCTGGTGTTAGAAAAGTTGTGACAAAGGGTAGAAAGAAAAGATATGCAGAAATACTAACAGATACGCCAGTAAAAAAAAAAAAACACTGATGGAAACAAAGAAAACAGCAAACGCTAGGAAAAGCAAGTCTAAGGTACCACTGAAGCTCAAACAAAAAGTGGTGAAGAAGCCATGTTAAAAAAGAATCAAGTTTCAGAAGTTTGATACATCTGTCCCAGACTCAATCTCCAATAGTTGTTCAGATTCAGAAGAACAGTTTCACTGCTTGGTGTGTTTGGAAGACTACAACAACAGTCGTAGTGGCGAGAAATGGATTCAGTGCACTGAATGTAAGACATGGAGCCACGAAAAATGCACAGTTGGAAATGTTTTCTACATTTGTCATAACTGTAACCGGTGACTCAGCTGACGAGTAAAGTAACCATTAGTAGGCTAGTCCCTAGGACTTCAGAAAACATACCCGTGGCTCAAGCTGCGCCCTTTATGAAGTTATTCACTGTTACAACCAACTCCGCAATGCGTTACAACCCACCCCAATAAAGGGGTTGGTTGTACCATTTCCAGTCTTTCAGAATAATTTTTTTTAAAGCCATACTATTATTTATATCATGTTTGTATTATTACTGATAACGGGGTAATGAAATACTCTATTTAGTGGTGTATTTGTTTTTCTCAATTCCCAATTTGCATGGCATAAAAAAATTGAGATGTAAAAAGTGTTACAACCAGCCCCTATTCTAACTGAAAAATAACAATTTATACCCTCACTGAAAAGTGGAAAGATATCCTCACTGGAAAATAATTATAGACTTCTTACTGAAAAACAATAAGTAAAAAACGATCCCCACTGAAAAATGATAATAGACTTCCTCAAAGAAAAATAGTTATAGAATCTCTCATTGAAAAATAATAATAGACTCCCTCACTGAAAAGGAAAAACAAATATCCTTACTGAAAAATAATTATGGACTTCTTACTGAAAAACGATAAGTAAACAAGAAAGATCAATCATGCTTAAAGCATTGATTATGAAACACTTTCCAACTTCAATGCAATTTTATTTAAACATCTCTAAAATGCAATACATTCCTCGGTAATATTTTAAACCTTATCATAATACTACATTAATTTATTATATTTGAAAACTTAAACCTTCATCGAAAAAAATGAACTTCATTCAAATGACGGCATTGAAATATAAATTGCATGGTTTAAACATCTCTAAAATGCGATACATTCCTTGGTAATAATTTTAGAATTATCATAATACTACGATAATTTATTATATTTGAAAACTTCATCGAAAATAACTGAAATTCATTCAAATGACGTCATAGAAAAAATAACACACCTGGCTCTATAAAAGCAGCATTTCATTCATAAACAATTTCCCCTTCATTTTATTCATCACAATACTATAATAATTTATTTTATTTAAAATTTAAGACCATGGAGCTATAAGTAATTAAACTCTAAGCTTAAAACTTCATCGAAAAAAATCGTCCTTCTCTCTGTAAAATCAATGAATATTTCAATCATATCAGCTATGCAGACTCCATGAGCTAAATCATTTTGTGTTGAAGAAATACAGCAATTCTAATACAACTCATTCTACATATTTTGCTGTTTACATTTTACATAAGTGAAAAATAGGCTTCGTTGTAGAAATAATCAAATTTGGATGATCATTTAAACTCAAATATATTGTAATTGCGTTGTTTCAGTACGTAGATGCACAGAATTTAAACAAAAATAAAGTGGTTTTAGGATGGATACAACACTCAATATGAATTAAAAAGAACTTTAAAAATCACGATTTTGAGACAAGATGGATGCCATATATCATTTTGAAGTGGGTCACGTGATTTTTCATATCATGGTCACGTGATCGCTTCATATAAGAGGTGTTATTATTATTTTAATTTTTATTTAAAAAACTACTAAATATATTTCGCTGAATTTTTTTGTATTTTATGAAACAATTTGAATATTTCCTAAAACTTTCGAAGCAATTTGTGAATTTTAAATCCGCTTAAAAAATGTTAGAAAAATTAGGTCCCATAGGGCTCAATGTATTTCATTTTTTCAACCCGGGTTCAATAAAAAACTAATTGGGTGATATTATTCATTTATATTCCCATAGGTCCTATAGACCGTCTGAACAACATACTAAAATTTCATTTTGATTAAGTCATTTTTATGGCAGCTATCGTGCTAACGGACAGACAGACAGTCAGAATGAATGAACAAAGTCATAAACACTTTTCAACTTTGTTGTAAAGTGTTAAAAACGATCCTCACTGGAAAATGATAATAGACTTCCTCAAATAAAAATAGCTATAGAATCTGTCCCTTAAAAATAATAATAGACTCCCTCACTGAAAAGTGAAAACAGATATCCTCACTGAAAAATAATTATAGACTCCTCACTGAAATATAGTAATAGACTCCTTTACGGTAAAATAATTATTCACCCTTACTGAAAAATGATTAACGGCTCCCACAATGAAAAATGATAATAGATTATCTCGCTGAAAAAATGATAATACACTTCTTCACTTAAAAATAATTGTCTTCGCAATGAAAAGTGAAGATAGATTCCTTCACTGAAAAATAACATACTAACTCACTAAAAATTATAATAGACTTCCTCATTGAAAAATAAAAATAGAATTTCACTGAAAGGTAACAATAGACGCTCTCACTGAAGAGTAAAAATAGATATCCTTAATGAAGGAAAATTATAGATTTCTTCTTTTTATATAATAATATGTTTTCTTACTGAAAAATATAGACTTCCTCACTGAAAAGTGAAAATACACTCCTTGACTGAAAAAAAAAGACTTCCTCATTGAGAAATAATAATAGAAATATCACAAAAAATAATAATAAACTCCCTCACTAAAAATTTATAATAAATATCCTTACTGAAAAATAATTGTAGTCTCCGCACTACAGAATGATATTAGACTCCTTTATGAAAAATCATAATAGACTTCCTCATTGAAAAATAATAGTACAATCTCTTACATAAAAAAATATATTTTACCTCACTGAAAAGGGATAATAGATATATATCCAAACTGAAAAATAGCTCTTCACTGAAAAATGATAACAGACCCCTTCACTGGAAAAGTAATAATAGATTTCTTCACTGGAAAATGATAAAAGACCCCCAAACTAAAAAATATACTGCCTCTTTGAAAAATGAAGAAAGACTTCATCACTAAAAAGTAATTTTTGAAGATATAAGATTCACTGAAAAGTGAAAATAGTCTCTCACTGAAAAATAATAATCGACTTCATTAAAAAATAATAATAGAATCTCTCACTAAATAATAATGAAAACAGATATCTTCACTGAAAAATAATTATAGACTCCATACTGATATATGGTAATAGATTCCTTCACTAAAAATAAAAATACAGCATCACACAGAAAAAGAATAATGGACTCCTTCATTGCAAAATAATAATAGACTGCCTCACTATAAAATGATAATAGTAAATGAAAAATAATAATAGACTCCCTCACTAAAAATGATAATACACGTCTTCATTGAAAAATAATAATAGACTATCTCATTGAAAAATGATAACAGACTTCTTCATTAAAACATAATAATATAGACTCCCACACTGAAAAATAATGATACTGACTACCTCACTGAAATATGATAATAAACTCCCTCACTGAAAAATAATAATATAGACTGCCTCATTGAAAAATAATGATAAACTCCCACACTGAAAAATAATAAACTTCCTCACTGAAAAATAATAAACTCATTCATGAAGAAGAATAATTGCCTAAAGATATGAATCCGGATTATTTGCTGATGACATCATTTTATGGAAGTTTAACTCAAACATTGAACAAATTGAAAACCCTTGAAGGGACTTCTCAGAGTTCATTTTAAAACAGACCTTGTCTCTTCTACCAACAAAGGGACAGATTTACCAGAATATCTTCGACATATTGCTTTGGAAACACTTAACAGTATTTCCTCCACTGCCCTTCGAATTTTTACAGATGGCAGTAAAAATGAGTATAACAATTGTGGTAGTGGAGTCTTGGTGAAAACAACTTCGAGTAGTTTCACTATCAAAATTCGAAATCCAGACCATTGCTCTGTTTTTCAATCAGAGCTAATAGCAATTGAAGAGGGTCTAAAGGCTGCAGCTTCCTGCTCCACCTATAAAGATATCTGGATTTTGACACACAGGCGCAGCTCCATCCAACACCTTCAGAACTGGTCTCGTGCTGGTGATAGAGCGCCAATTTCTATTCTTACTTCACTGAGGGAACTCAACTCTCATACCGCCATAATATCCATTTGCAGTGGATCCCATCACATACTGGACTTAGCGGCAATGAGATGGCTGATACCCTGGCTAAGGAGGGAACTTCAATGAATTTGACCTCTAAAATCTTGACTTTTTTGGAGATCTGCTCAAGAGTTAAATCTACCACCGCCACTTCTTGGCATTCTTCTCTAGCTCATGACTTGTATTGTGGCAAGCGGCTGGGTGGAGCTATTGCTTTTGTGGGCAATCCTGTCTAGCAGACTGCTTTGTCCAGACTCTTAAGTGGTCACTTGAAATGCCTTAAATTTGATCAGGACAATAAGATCTTCCCCATTTGTGGGAAATGTAACATCAATCAATCTACCCCTGATCATCTTCTGTCCTGCCTGGGGCTTGTCAAGGAGGATTCGACACTGAGTCCCCTCCTCGTCTTGGACTTTTTGCGTGTTTTTGGTCTCATGGACCTGGTCTAGCCTATTGGCTAGACCAGTTAAGATTAGTAACAACTAACAACAGCAACAAACAACAGAAGAATAATAGACTACCTCACTGAAAAATGATAATAGACTTCCTCATTGAAAAATAATGATGGATTTCCTCCCTGAAATATGATAAAAATATTCCCATAGTGGAAAACGATAGTGGGCTTCCTCATGGCGGAAAAATGATACACTCCTATGAGCTTTCCCGGCCATCCAAATTGCTACTCTAAGTCCTAGGACGAGTCGGGTGGCTTGGGCTTTCGACACTCCTATTAGCACTGATTATTCACGAAATTAATAGAGGAAATCAATTTCATTGTTACTTTCCTTATACACATAATGTATAAGGAAAGTATTGTGACGGGGTCGAAAATTCGAATTCGAGTTTTCGACTGGAAAGCACGTTTCAAGCATCTCTGATCGCGAATCAAACATTTTTGAGGTTATGTGTGTGTGTGTGTGTGTGTACGTGAGAGTGTGTGTGTATGAAAGTGTGTGTGTGTGAAAGTGTGTGTGTGTGTATGTGAAAGTGTGTGTGTGAGTGTGAAAGTGTGTGTGTGTGTGTGAAAGTGTGTGTGTGTGAAAGTGTGTGTGTGTGTGTGTCAGTGAGTCTGTGGAGACGATATCTCACGAACGAATGCAGCGATTTGAATGAAATTTTGTATAAAAATCACAATCCGTGTATACTGGAAGCTTATTGTTTTCAAACGCAATCGAATGTTCAGAACCTCCCTCCCTAAATTTTCGAGTGAAATGTTGAAGAAATCATCAAAAAATCAAAACCTTTATAGTTACGCAAACAGACATTTCTTATGCAATTTTTTCTTTGAAAACGATTGACATAAATTTTAGAACGCTAGCATGAAGCGTTCTCGAGATATTGCACGTTTTTCAAATAAATTTATCAAAAAAATCCCATAAGTTAAAAAAAATATATTAACTCTTGAGAAACATGTTCACTTTTCATATGTAATATCATGCGATAAATTTGGTGACATCATTTTCGTGGATCTAGCTCATTCCATTTATGAGAAAAGATACTTTGAGTAATACTTTTGTATTTGAACGCCAATAGTCATTTATCTGCTATAAGAATAACTTATTTCTCCTTCCATAACACTTGGCGAGATTTTGGCGACGAATTTGGCGGAATGTCGCCAACTTGACAACTCTTTTAAATGTTGCCAAATTAACGAAAATCTCGCCAAATGGTTAAAAATGGCGCTAAATCAATGAAAAGGACGACTAATTGACGAAAATTCAATATCTTGAGAAGAATATAAGTATCTACTATAAGAATAATCTATTTTTTTACTGTAAAAGTAGTAAATTCATTGCATTATATAAGGAAAGTCATGTGCTGCCCACATCAGATTTTTTTTTACCAAAATGACATCATTGGCACTCCAACTTAAAGCATGATTTTAAAATCGCCTTACGTCGAGAAAAACTTTTCGCAAACATTTACTGTGGAAAAATTAGTACAGCCGGATGTAGGTGGGAAAATGGTTCTCCTGACGTTGGACTGCATTTGCGTAGCGAAAGTCAAGGATTATTTACGAAATGCTATCTATATGCGGCTGCCCTGGACCGTAACTCCAGCGAAACACAACCTAGAATGTATTATTTTTAACTGCCAAAGCTGCTAGCGTTAGCGGTTCAAGTGTTATCTTATCTTTTTGATGGACGCCCACAATTTTAAATTAGCGAAAACGAGTTGAGTATATTTAGCAATTTTTAATTTCTGGTTGAAAAGAAAAAATCGGCAGTGGCTTCAGTCCGGTGGAACCGCAAGGGTCTTTCGTTGTTAACGTCTGACTTTGTGGATGGGTTGTCGTCTTTAGACATATCGATACAATTTAAAATATTAAAATATCGAAATTAGAACCAACTTTTCTAAATAGTTCAAAATATCAATATATCGAAATTGTAACCATTATATTTCGAAAACTAAGAGCTTGATATCAAATTTAATTATATATCTTTGTAGAGCTTTCACAGGTTAGAAATGTATTTAGTTAGGTAAATATTGTATACTCGGATATGCAGTGCTTAAAAAAGCCAAACTAAAAATAAATAAATAAATGAAGAGTGATAGAAGGAAATTTGGAAATTTTCTTCTCTCGGCAGCTGCTTATCGAATTTGAAGTAATACTCTTAACTTTACGATTCCTGTTCAAGGTAAAAAAAAAAAAAAATTACAACGGAATTTTTAAATTTTAGATAATAAAGACTATAAATCTTTGTCTAATGATGTGCGTAATAACACAAAAATTTTCTCGATATTGACGGCAATGTGATGGTATTGTTCATATTTAGAACACAATTCCATTACGATTCTCGTTCAAGACTACGTTATATGTGCTTACTTCGATTCTGTGTTAAATCGTCTGCTTATATTCCAATGCATTATATTGCGTTATACTTTTAGCACTTTTCCCGAAATTAAAATAATAATAAAATTCAGAATTAAAATATTTAGGTATAGAATTAAATATTAATGACGCATAAATGGATGCAAGGGATATATATTAAATGTTCCATCAGAGTGCTTCTTTTCAATCCCAATTACAGAGCAATTCATAAATCAAATTAATGTTACTGCTGGATAGATTAAATTGTATTATTATTGTATAGATTTAATAATAACAAACTAATAATCAAATTTTAAATAATTTGTTAAATTATCCATATTTAAAACCCTACTTTTAAAATATTTTCTGTGTTTACAAATAAAATCTTGTTATTTTCAAAAATTGGCCATTTGGCAACTTTTTGATATTTCAAACGATAATTTGATTTAAATTTGTGAATTCCATCATAATGTATGAGAGAACTCCAAACGCCGACTGTTATGGTGAGTAATGGAATTATATTAGAAGTTTTAGAATATACTAATATTTTGGAACTTTTCTATATTTAAAAGTTGTTTTTATATTAGTATCATTCAGTAAATACGTACATATAAGTAAAGACGTAAAAAATAAATACGTTTTGAAATTACTCCATTGTATTATACCTTAATATTCTAAAATAAACACATGATATTCTATTTTTAGAATAATTTTTATTAGGATTTAATATTATAAAATAGATATTTAGATATATCTTCACAGCATTATAATTTAATATTCTAAATTAAATACAGGATATTCTATATTTTAGTTTCATTTTTACGTATTATGATTTAATATTATAAAATAAATAAAGAAATAAAAAATAGAAATGTATTTTAGATTCCTTCACTGCTTTTCTATTTAGTATTAATTGAAATATATTTTGGAATTCCTTCACTGCATAATAATTTAGTATTCTAAAATAATTACAGGAATAAATAAACATTTAATACATGTATGAGACATACAGTACCAGGTTTAAATTTTGTCCATATTTTGGAGCCCGCCCCTTTGCTTACGGTTTAAAAATTTTAGATATTTGGAATTAATAGATTTCAGGTTACATGTTGAAAAAAATTCCAAGATTCTGAAAGTAACATCGTTGATGATAAAGAAAAATTAATTAATTAAAAAATGTTCCGGGATTTCTTTGCAAATTAATGCCATTGTAAAATACTAAAACCGCAAAATCTAAAAAGATATTCAAATAAATAATAAATCAAGCCAAGAATTGTTATAGATTTATATTTCTTTTGTTACTTTGAATATAACAAAAATTCTAAACATTAACAACTCTTATGAAAATTTAAAACAATATTTAAGCTTCCGAGGCAATAATTTTTAAAAATTATTTTTTATGTTCCCTTGTAAAAAAAAATAATTTTTTTCATCGAGCTTGATTTTTCCCAATTGTTTTATCTTCAATATATATATATATATATATCTTAAGGTCAAATTGACTATAAATATGCAACCAAGTTTACGTTTCTTCATTTATAAAAGTTTTTCATGAAGGCTCCAAAATTCTTGGAGACCTTACCATTATCTAATGCATAATCTATTTCGGATTTTTTTAATGTGTTAATGATCATTACGTATTCAAAAATAGGTGCAAGTATAAAAAAAAAATCTGATGTGGGCAGCACATGGTTTTCTTTATATAATGCAATGAATTTACTACTTTTACAGTAAAAGACAAGAAAGAACAATCATGCTTAAAGCATTGATTATGAAACACTTTCCAACTTCAATGCAATTTTATTTAAAAAAGTCGAAAATGCAATACATTCCTCGGTAATATTTTAAAACTTATCACAATACTACATTAATTTATTATATTTGAAAACTTAAACCTTCATTGAAAAAAATGAACTTCCTTCAAATGACAGCATTGAAATATAAATTGCCTGGTTTAAATATCTCTAAAATGCAATACATTCCACGGTAATATTTTTAAAACTATCATAATACTACGATAATTTATTATATTTGAAAACTTCATCGAAAACAACTGAAATAAATTCAAATGGCGTCATAGAAAAAATAACACGCCTGGATCTCTCTATAAAAGCAGGATTTCATTCATTTCATTCATCACAATACTATAATAATTTATTTTATTTAAAAATTAAGACCATGGAGCTACAATTCATAAACTCTATGCTTAAAACTTCATCGAAAAAAATCGTCCTTCTGTTTATAAAATCAATTAATATTTCATTCATGTCAGCCATGCAGACTCCATGGACTGAATTATTTTGTGTTAAAGAAATACAGTAATTCTAATATACAACTCATTCTACATATTTTGCTGCTAACATTTTACATAGGTGAAAAATAGGCTTAGTTGTAGAAATAATCAAATTTGAATGAGAATTTAAACTCAAATATATTGTCATTGTGTTGTTTTAGTATGTAGATGCACAGAATTTAAGCAAAAATAAAGTAGTTTTAGGACGGATACAACACTCAATATGAATTAAAAAGAACTTTAAAAAATCACGATTTTGAAACAAGATGGATGCCATATATCATTTTGAAGTGGGTCATGTGATCGTTTCATATCATGGTCACGTGATCGTTTCATATAAGATGTGTAATTATTATTTTAATTTTTATTTAAAAAACTACAGACTATATTTCGCTGAATTTTTTTTTATATATTTTATGGAACAATTTGACTATTACCTAAAATTTTCGAAGCAATTTGTGAATTTTAAATCCGCTTAAAAAATGTTTGAAAAATTAGGTCCCATAGGGCTCAATGTATTTCCTTTTTTCAACCCGGGTTCAATCCAAAACTAATTGGGTGATATTATTCATTTATATTCCCATAGGTCCTACAGACCGTCTGAACAACATACTAAAATTTCATTTTGATTAAGTCATTTTTACGGCAGTTATCGTGCTAACGGACAGACAGACAGAATGAACAAAGTCATAAACACTTTTCAACTTTGTTGTAAAGTGTTAAAAATAGGTTATTTTTATAATAGATACTTATATTCTTTCCAAGATATTGAATTGTTGTCAGTGAGTCATCATTTGCATTGATTTAGCGTCATTTTTATTCCATTTGACGAGTTTTTCGTTCATTTCGTTCATTTAGAAGCATTTAAAAAAGTCGCCAATTTGGCGATATTCCACCAAATTCGTCGTCAAAATCTCGCCAAGCGTTATGGATGGAAAAATAAGTTATTCTTACAGCAGATAAATGACTATTGGAGTTCATATACACAAGTATTACACAAAGTACCTTTTTTCATGAATGGAACGAACTAGATCCACGAGAATGATGTCATCAAATTTATCGCATGGTATTACATATGAAAAGTGAACATGTTTCTCAATAGGAAATATTTTTTTTTTATTTTATATGATTTTTTGATAATTTTTTTGAAAAATGTTCAATATTTATTTATTTAGAACGGTTCATGTTAGCGTTTTAAAATTTATGTCAATTGTTTTCTAATGAAAATTTACATAAGAAATGTCTATTTGCGTAACTTTGTTAGAGGTTTTGATTTTTTGACGATTTTTTCAAAATTTAACTCGAAAATTTAGGGAGGTTCTGAGCATTCGATTGCTTATAAAATCAATAAGCTTCCAGTGTTTACGAATTGTAATTTTTGTACCAAATTTCGTTCGAATCGGTCCATCCGTTCGTCAGTTATCGTCTCCACAGACTCACTGACACACACACACACACACACACATATGCTTTCACACACACACATACACACACACATACACACACACACACATACACATACACGTCCCCTGGATGAGTCGGACTGCCTGGGTTTTCCATACACACACACACACACACACATGTTTTCACACACACACAGAGACATCACTTTAAAAATGTTCGATTCGTGATCAGGGATGCTTGAAATGTGCTCTCCCGTCGAAAACTCGAATTCGAATTTTCGACCCGTCACAATACTTTCCTTATACATTATGTATATAAGGAAAGTAAAAATAGGTTATTCTTATAGTAGATAGTTATATTCTTTCCAAGATATTAAATTTTCGTCAATTAGTCGTCATTTTCGTTGATTTAGCGCCATTTTTATCTATTTGGCGAGATTTTCGTTAATTTGGTAACATTTTAAAAAGTCGCCAAGTTGGCAACATTCCGTTAAATTCGTTGCCGAAATGTCGCCAATCGTTATGGACGGAGAAATAAGTTATTCTTATAATACATAAATGAGTATTGGCGTTCAGATAAAAAAGTATTACTCAAAGTATCTTTTCTCATGAATGGAACAAGCTAGACCCACGACAATGATGTCACCGAATTTATCGCATGATATTACATATGAAAAGTGAACATGTTTTTCAAAAGTAAATATATATTTTTTAATTTATGGGATTTTTTGATAAATTTATTTGAAAAATGTGCAATATCTCGAGAACGGTTTATGGTAGCGCTCTAAAGTTTATGTCAATCGTTTTTTAGGAAACAATTACATAAGAAATGTCTATTTGCGTAACTTTATTAAAGGTTTTAATTTTTTAATAATTTTTTTTCAAAATTTCACTCGAAAATTTAGGGGGATTCTGAACATTCGATTGCGTTTAAAAACGATAGGCTTCCAGTATTTACGGATTGTGATTTTTGTGCGAAATTTCATTCGAATCACTCCATTCGTTCTTGAGATATCGTCTCCACAGGCTCACTGGCACACACACACACACAGACATCACCTCAAAAATGTTCGATTCGTGATCAGGGATGCTTGATACGGCCGTCCTGTCGAAAACTCGAATTCGAATTTTCAACCCTGTCACAATACTTTCCTTATATATTATGTATATAAGAAAAGTAAAAATGGGATTCAAAGTATGAAGTATATATTTACTTTTTCATCCTTTAATAAAGTATTGTTTTCCTGAAAATTGTCAAATTGGAGACTTGACGAATAAGCACGTTTTCAGACCTCCTGAATACATTTCGAACACTTTCGGAAAGAAGGCTGTCTCTGTATGTATGCGTATAATACTTGTCTCTCTGTGTGCTGAGTCATGGGCACTATATCGTAAGAGCGAAAGCAAATACTTTCCACGAAATTTTATGAGTATAAATAAATAGAATCTTTAGTAATTCAAATGTCTCGAATGAGCTTGAATTATTCGAAACTTCAGATTTTTCATAACATTATTTCCTATGGATAAATATGATAATTTCCGGAACAATTATGGCTAATGGGAGAACATGATAGATTGAACTTATTCTATGTATGTAAAGATTATTTAAAAATAAGATATATTAACACTGTTAAATGCATTTAATGCATAGACGCGAGAGATCTGTTGTCAATTTGAAAACGCATTTTTAAAAACTAATTTTTAAATAATTTTTGAAAATTGAGCGTGAAAACTAATAAATTGATATAATTTTTTGAAAACTCTGAAACTGATCAGGATATATAAGTAGACAGATACATATGAATGCAAGGCCGTCTATACAGTTTTTAGGCCCCTTACGAATATTTATTACAGGTGCCCTTCCATATTAGATTCCACTTTTTTGTGAGTGGTCGTGTCTTCCCTTCTTACAAAATTCAAAATTGGGGACCCGGATCTGGGCCTCCCTGCACGAGTGGTCGTGTCTTCCCTTCTTACAAAATTCAAAATTGGGGACCCGGATATGGGCCTCCCTGCACGAGTGGTATCCGTCCCCTCCATAGACGCCGAGTTCTCAAAATCTCAGGGGGGGGGGGGGGGGGCACAATCCGATAAAGTTATATAAAAGATTCACAAAGTCGATAAAGGTATAACAACTTACAAGGCCGTCTTGAAGAAAGCAAGCATATGTCAGTTAGGTATCTACAATTGGTTCGAGGTCATTTTAAGCCCCTTCTTCAGGCCAAAAGAGCAGTATGCGCCATTAACAACCGCCAAGAACGAACTGCCCAACGAACGGCAGTAGTGGTTGTTAAGAGCGCATACTGTTATTTTGGCCTGAAAAGGGGGATTATACTGCCGCTGAAGCAACTGTAGTCACCTAACTGACATATATATGCTTTCCTCAAGGAAGTTTTGTAAGTTATTGTCTTACAAGCAGCAGTTTTGGAGCGAGATGGTTAAGTCACGGTGACCGAGTGGTTAAGTCACGGGGATTGTACACGAAGGACCCGAGTTCGATTTCGAGCTTTGCCTAAACTGTTCCCCTATACGAGCACGTTAAATTTGTGGGTTTGAAAGTCCTTCCGAGCGGTTAGTAACAAACGAAGGAGGGTCTGTCCCTGTGGATATCGCCCCCACTGGGTTCCAGTCTAAATTAGATGGCATTGTCTCGGCGGTCTAAACAGATATCTTACACCTTCGGGTAGGTCGCACGGGCTGGGTCGAAAGAAAGATTTCAGCAGTTTTATTTATTGTACGATGAATATTTTTAATCTTTTTAGGCCTATTTATGTTTGTAAGCTAAGAGTTGATTAGGAAAATCCATATAGTTACTATGCATCAGTATTATAATATATAATAATTACAATGGATTTTAATATAAGAATTAACTAGTAGTAAAGCTGTTAATTAATCAAAAAACAATCTGAAAGTTAATACAAGTTAACGCTTAACATCAACTCTTAACTACCTATCAGTTGATTTTGACACAAATTAAAACAATGAACCCAGCAATAATACAAAAGTATCCAAATACTATTGTCTATATTTAAATATTTTTAAATTAAATATGTAAATAAATTGATCATCACTATAACCACACATTCAGCTAAATTAAAAAATCTTTAAAACAAAGCAATTTATAAAAAAAAATCTCATAAATAATTTGTTTATGTAAAATTTGGATGACATGTTGGTTGACATTTCTTATCACAACTAAAAGTTTAATATTTTTACCAGGGGTGTGTACTGAGTATACCTAGTGTGTGTGTGTGGTGGTGGTGGTGGTGGTATATAGTGTGTGTGTGTGTGTGGGGGGGGGGCTTAGCTCTTCAGGCCCTTGTCCGACTACGGTGCTGTGCCAAACGTCCGGTACTGACCAATAATAAAGCTACCCGCGGGGTTTGCAACTTTAAACGTAATGGATGCCACCTGTAAAGACAGCACTGGTATATAGAATCTCTCTCCAGGATTAATTACAGATAACATCTCTTTAGGTAGACAAAATAAGTCATCTCTACTTCGTAGTAATCATTTATAGTTATTACAGGAGGGAAACAGCTATTTTTTGGAAATCCAATAACATGGCTGTAAATATTCCATTTCTCTTTGAATTAGGTGGTCAGTCGAAAAAGTTCTGGTAACCAGGAGTTTTTGTCATTAGCGTAAACATGTCTCCTGGGAGTAAAGATGAGCTTGGTTTCTGTGCGAGATAGTTTAGGGAGCTATGGTAAGGAAGATGGGAACAAGACTGAACTGAAATGTGACATTTACGTTGATAGGATTTTCTTTCAATTATTTTTTGTTTAAAAAATTTCAGTTTTTGGTATTTAGTAAAATATGAAGTCAGAAAAAAAATTGAAATTTTCCAGAGGGGACAAAGCCCCCTCTGGAAAAGTTCAGCAGGAGCTCGCACCCCTCTGCCCCCCCCCCTCCCCACCCGTAGTCGGCGCCTATGGGTGGCACTGATGAATAAGCATGTACAGCGAATCTTCACACTGCAGATATTTTCTATTATAGGCCGTAGAACAAAATATTCTAAAGCTTAACTTTGTTATTGAAAACAAACGGTGATGCGTTTGTTTACATTTTTAAGCTGAGGGACTGTTGGCTAAACTGAGTTTGGCGTACTGCTGTCTACTTTCTGTTCTCGTGCAAAGGGGAAGTATGAATCTCTTCACGCCCAAAATATAACTTAGCTAATCGCTAGGAAGTTGAAATTGGCCGGGATACAACGGGGGAGATGCTGCGACAGACAAAATGCCGAGAGGAGAGGTGATTGACTTCGCAGATTCCAAAATTACAAGGTTTTGTTTTTTCGGGCATTGTTGGCCCTGCTCTTTATGTCCCCCCCCCCCCCCCCCCCGCAGATGTTTACAGAACATGAAGGCCCGAAGCAATGTTGGATGCCTAATTGTCGAGTAGGAATTTTTTTTTTTAATCAGCTGCCCTTGTGAAATGTAAGAGCAATTAAGGCTGCCAGTGGAATGGGGGTGTTAACAAGGAAGTGTTTAAATGCTTAGTTGGTGCATCGGTTCTTGTACTTCCGGGTTATTTACTTACATAGAGGTATATATATATATATATATATATATATATATATATATATATATATATATATATATATATATATATATATATATATATATATATATATATATATATATATATATACATATATAAGAAAAAAAAGAGTTTGAAGATCCAATGGAAGAAAAGTGAGAAGCTGTAACACAAAAATGCAACTATCTAACAGGCTTACAAAACAAAAGTAAAAATCAACAATTACTCAAACTAATGGAAAAAAAATAATAATAAATAAATAAATAAAATAAATATCGAATCAACAAGTCAATGAAAAGTATCAAAATACAAAGGTATGGAATAGAAAAAATAAAAACAAACGAAATCAAGCACTAACGCTATACACGTCGACGAGGCTCTAAGTCTAAATTATGAATTGTTCACCTCTGCAAAAATCTAATCATGTCCAAGTTTTTAGTAGAAGCAAACACAAAAATGTATGTTTCTGAAGAAATAGATAGATTATATCTATGAACTATTTCTACTTGGACGACATACATAAATAAGAAAAATATAAAGGAAAAATGGATACCAAAAAACTGACTAAAAATACATACAAACCTAGTAAGCACGGGAACACAGAAAGAAGTGACAAGTGTTGCCATTCACAAAGGAATAAGATATACTGTTGCCATTAGTCAGAAATAAATAACAGTAATACGAAAAGACATGTACAAGAGATAATATACCATCAAGAGGGGCAATAAAAGAAAGGCTAATGTATAAGTGGATGTATAAATAAAATATAATTAAAACAAGAGAAGGGAGATGTCAGGCTAAAATGTAAAGCATTATTAAATAAATAAAATTCAAGAAAATCCAGCTATTCTAACATTTTTAACTATACCATTTGCAAGTTAAGAGGGATATTTATATAAATTGCTGGTAATTTTTAGATTATCAATATATAAAGCATGGAATTTTTTATCAGATAATCTATATATTCTAAAAAGCTGATTAAGAATTATATTTCTAAACAATAGAAATGAGTTGCAGGAACTAAATGGTAAGATTTTATTAATTTTAAAATTAAAAGAGTCTTTTTTATCATATAAATTAGTAATAATTTTATTAGAAGGTTTAACAAAAATATTTAAATCCAAAAAATTAATATTTTTACTAATAGTAGCTTCATTAGGAATTAATTCCAAATTCTCAGGATAGAAATCTATATTAATGACACAATTTTCAGTATGTACTAAGTAAATCAGATCATCAACATATCTGTATATTTTATAATCTATAGATGTAAACGACTGTTCAAAATGATAAAGATATAAATTAGCTAACATACTGCTACTGCAACCACCCTGTGGAACTCCTGAGACTTGTAGGTATAATTTATTTCCTTGAAAAATATAATTATTGAAAATAACAAAGTGAAGAAGTTTAGGAAAATTAACAAAACTGGCTTTAGATGTAAGATTAGTAATATAATCATTGTATAGGGCCAAAATGACATCATACAGGTCAGAGATCTTGATATTATTGAAAAGATCTTTAAAATCAAAAGTTTGAAATCCTATTAGATTTTTAAGGTATGTTAATCTATTCTTTAATTCTTTACTATTATTAAGAATAAGGTAATTGCTAGACTGACGTTAACTATCATTTATTTGATTTAAAGAATTTAGAAGCAATTTACTCGCAGTAGTAGAGTAAGTATAATGCCCCCTAGTTACTGTTCGAAATTTAATGGGATTTTTATGAAATTTTGGAATAAGCACAATATATGAAAATTTAAGATATTTATATTTAATATTTAAGTCACTATACATATTGATAATTTTTAATTTAATACTATTAATGGAATGTAAATCAAGTTTAAAAAGGCTATTATTTTTTTTAAAATCTAACAGAAATTGTATATAAAATATTTTGCAGATAATAGCATAATTATTAGAGGCTTTATCAACATAGGTGATAACAAATGATTTTTGTAAATCAATAATGGAGGGTTTAATATTATCAAAATTATATAAGGATCTAGACAATTTAATACTACTAATAGCATTTTAAATAGATTCTAATAAAGTAAATTTCCACATATTAAATGCCTCTAAAGGCATAGCATATTTAGAAGCTAATTTATATATATATTTATTAAGATCAAGGTTAATGGATTTTAACACTTTAATAGAATTATGACAAGAGGGTAACCTGAATTTAGTGCCAAAAGACATAATGGTTCTTAACGAAATGTCTTTAACAATACCTAAGTCTCCTGTAACTATATGCCCCAGGTCAGGATTGACAAATTTAGTATAATCTTTTACTGTACAATTACATTTATTTTGTAAAATTTACTTAGAATACTGATCTAAAGAAAGAGATCGTGAAATTTCATTATAATTAATTATTGATCTACCAAAAGGCCAGTTGTATTTAAAAGTCTTTGATACACTCAAATCTCCAATAGGCATTAAATGCTTGAACTTGTTAAAAAGATGACCAAAATTTATAGAATTATAAATGGGATGCTTGAAAGAAATAACACAATATGAAGTAGTTGATATATTATTAAGATGATTTTGATTAAGTTTTAAATTTAAATACTGTGATCTTGTAACAAGTAAATCATAGAAAATATGATTAAAGTGTTCATTAGCAAGATTTAATTTTAAGAAAATTGCATAAACCCTATTTAAATGTTTTTTCTTTACCGCAAAAACCCAGGATTTAATTGATTTCCACTGAAAAGTGCTATTAAATTTATTATGTAAACATATTATTTCAGCTTTATGATTAAAAATTGATGTACTTCCATTTCCACGTTTAAATCTTTTAAATTTAACAGATTTACTATTATATAAAGGAGGTTTCAATTTATTATATAAAGGAGATCAGATGATTAAAAATAGAGTATTTATTATCTACAAAATTATTCTTAACAATATTATCATTAAGATATAGTTGATTTAATCCATATGGAAAAAGAGTACAATTTGATTTTATATAATAGTTTTCAAAATAAATCCTATCTGCAGTATTTGCTTTAATATTCAATATATGTATTGTGATATTTTCAAAACCGTGTTTAGCAAAGTGTTTATATTCAATTTTATTAGAAGTAGGAAGAAAATTATTATTGAGGATATATTTTTTGACGTGATCTCGATGAACATTCATACGTAGATGAATGGGATTACTAGTTTGTCCAATATATGATAGATTACAAATATTACAAGAAAGACGATATATGCAATTAAAAACTTTACAGAAAGGCAGATGGCTATTAAGATTCGTAATTTGAGTTTTAGAAGCAGAAGGGCAAGTTTTGAAATTTTTATTCTTACATACACTGAAATTATAATTTTTAGAGGGGTAATTAATATATTCAAAACTATCCATTACACAATGTTGGTAATTTGATATCGGTCTAAACAATTCCCAACATAAATTGAAAATACCGGGCAATATCTATCTAATTATATAAAAAAAACGTATAAATAAGTTGCCAGTGACTAAATCAAATAAGAAGTGTAATTCATAAAATATACGTGGAATTCATAAAATAATAAAGACAATAATACATAGAGAGAATAAAATAAATAAATAAAATAATTGCTTATATTTAATTATAATCAACTAAGTCCAAGTTAAACCTAATAAATAACAAGAGGATATTACAAAAAATAGAAAACACAATGTAAGATACATTAATTTTAAACTAGAATATATAATAACACAGTGTATTAATATATATATATATATATATATATATATACATATATATATATATATATATATATATATATATATATATATATATATATATAAATATATATATATATATATATATATATATATATATATATAAATATATATATATATATATATATATATATATATATATAAATATATATAAATATAAATTAGTAAATCCAAAGTTAGAATGTAAGTAGTAACTCATAATACACTATTCCAAAATTTTCTACATAATACAAAGAAATAAAAGAAATTAAGACAAAAAGAGGAAATAATAAAGCATAATGCAAGTCATAAAGACAAAGACAATCAACAAATTTCACAACAAATTTCCTTTTGTATGCTTCGTATTAAAGAAACATTCTATATACATATATATATATATATATATATATATATATATATATATAGATATATATATATATAAATATAAATTATTAAATCCAAAGTTAGAATGTATGTAGAAACTCATAATACACTATTCCAAAATTTTCTACAAAATACAAAGAAATAAAAGAAATTAAGACAAAAAGAGGAAATAATAAAGCATAATGCAAGTCATAAAGACAAAGACAATCAACAAATTTCAAAAATGAGGAATGCAAATAAGAAAACAAAAAAATCAAGCAAAAAAGCTTGCACATGGAGGAGATTTAGGCTTACGATAAGTTCATTTCGAAAAAATTCTCTTCGGGTCCATATATCCCTTCGAAATGAACACAAAAATGCTTGTTTCTGAAACACAAGATAGATTTTATCTATAAACTTGTGTTATATGGACGACAAGCATATAGATTGGAACAATAAAGGAAACATAAATACCTCAAAACACACCTCTTCAGCGCAACCATGACGAGCAAAATATGACTGGACCAATGTTGCCATATGCCAAAATGAAAAGATGTGATTTGCTGTTGCCAAAGAGAGTAATAAAAACTGTACTGCGCAAAAGCAATAAAATGAAATAAAATGAGTTATTCAACAGTTAAAGCTTCAAGATAAAAAGATGAAAATATAATTTCAAGAGAATGAAGAAGTAGGGCTAAAATAAGATAATAAGGGGAGAATATGAGAATTTTAGGCTAATCGAAACTTATTAACTATACTATTTACTAAATATGCAGGATATTGATACATTTTACTGGTAATTTTGAGGTTATTAATGTGCAAAGCATGAAATTTTTTATCTGACAATCTATAAATTCTAAAAAGTTGATTAAGTATAATATTTCTAAACAATTGAATCGAGTTGCAGGAATTAAAAGGTAATAATTTATTAATATTAAATTTAAAAAAATCTTTTTTATCATATAATTTAGTAACTATCCCATGAGCAGGTTCTATAATTAGATTTAAATCCAAATAATAAATATTATTACTAATAGAAGTTTCATTAGGTATTAATTCCAAATTATCCGGATAGAAATCTATATCTATGACATAGTTATCAGTAAATACAAGACAAATCAGATCATCTACATATCTATAAATTTTATAATCAGTTGAAGTAAAGAATTTTTCATATTGATATAGGTATAAATTAGCTAACATACTGCTACTACAGCCACCTTGTGGAACACCTGAGACTTGTAAGTATAATTTATTACCTTGAAAGATATAATTATTGAAAAGAACAAAATGGAGAAGCTTAGGAAAATTGGTAAATTTAGTAAGATTAGAATGATTAGTAGTATAAGCATTATATAAAGCTAAAATGACATCATATAGATCAGTGATCTTAATATTATTAAATAGATCTTTAAAATCAAAAGTTTGAAATCCTATTATTTTACCAAGCGTTTTTAATTTATTTTTTAATTCCTTACTGTTATTTAGAATAATGTAGCTATCACCAGAATCTCGTAAATTGCTATTTAGTACATTTAAATAATTTAGTAATAATTTACTAGCAGTAGTAGAGTATGAATTATGACCACTAGTAACAGTTCTAAATTTAATAGGATTTTTATGAAATTTAGGTATAAGCACAATATATGGAAATGTCAAAAATTTATTATTAATATCTAAATCACTATACATATTGATAATTTTCAATTTGATACTATTAAGAGAGTGTGAATCAATTTTAAATAGACTATTATTTTTTAAATAATCTAGCAGATATTGAATATAGAATTTTTTACAAATAATAGCATAATTATTAGAGGCTTTATCTACATAAGTAATAACAAAAGATCTATGTAAATCATTAACAGAGTGCTTTATATTATCCATATTATATATAGATCTAGATAAATTAATACTACAAATGGTATTTTTAATAGATCTTAAAATAGTAAATTTCCACATATTAAATGCCTCTAAAGGCTGAGCATATTTAGAAGCTAATCCATAAATAAATTTATCAAGGTCCAGATTGATTGACTTTAACACTTGTTTAGAATTATTACATGAAGGTAACCTGAATTTAGTGCCAAATGACATTATAGTTCTTAAAGATTTATCTTTTATATATATATATATATATATATATATATATTGCATTATTTATCTTTTATTGGATAAATCAATTTTGAGAATTCACCCATTCTTATCACCTAACTTACCACTTGGCCTGAGTCTATTACTGTTTACTATTTTTGAATGACACTTTTCCACTTGTCCTGAGTCCTAAACTGATTACTATTTTTGAAAGTCTCCATACATCTTATGTATCGTTCAATAGTCCGGTGCCCACTAGCATTGACAAAGTGAGGTGAAATGCTCAGTCGCTTCTTCCACTTACACGTGGTAACAATGCTTGCGAGTTCATATTTCTGTTCGAGGAGGTATTAATTTTCTGATTTGTAATTCAATTGATTTATTTTTCTCCTTCCACTAGCCGGTAGACAGTTCCAATGATGTCTATAGTTAAATACTATCGCCATTGTCAGAAACTGGCTATTCTATCGGTTTTAATTCGAATTGTATGGCTGTCCTGATGAGAATGCAATTTCGAACTAACAGCCATTTTTTGTGTAGTTTCAATTGATTGTTCTCTATGTCTTCATCTTTTATTTTGAGCTAATTATTATTGCCTTTTCTCATTTTTGCCGTGTTTTCTTCTTTATTTTTATTTATATTTATATACTTCTAGTTGTGAATTTTGTATCCTTATATTCTTCTCATCCCCCTTTCCTTTGTAATGATATGTTACCTTCTATCTTTATCCTTAGTCTTGGTCTATAGTTACTTATTTGTAACAGATATGCTAGAGATGGTTTTTTTTGTACATACAGTAGTTTATGCATAATTTACGATTAAAATCTTTCATTTTATATATATATATATATATATATATATATATATATATATATATATATATATATATAAATTGAAAGATTTTAACCGAAAATTACGCATAAACTACTGCATGTACAGAAAAACCCATCACTAGCATATCTGTTACGAATGAGTAACTATAGACCAAGACTAAGGATAAAGATAGAAGGTAACATATCACTACAATGGTAAAGGGGGATGAGAAGAATATTAGGATACAAAATTCACAAGTAAAAGTATATAAATATAAATAAAAATAAGAATAAAACACGGCAAAAATGAGATAAGGCAATAATAATTAGCACAAGATAAAAGATTAAGACATAGAGAACAATCAATTGAAACTACACAAAAATGGCGGTTAGTTCGAAATTGCAATCTCATCAGGACAGCCATACAATTCGAATTAAAACCGATAGAATAGCCATTTTCTGACAATGGCGATACTATTTAACTATAGACTCCATTGGAACTGTCTACTGGCTAGTGGAAGGAGAAAAATAAATCAATTGAATTACAAATCAGAAAAATAATATGAACTCACAAGCATTGCCACCGCGTGTAAGTTGAACAAGCGACTGAGCATTTCACCTCACTTCGTCAATGCGAGTGGGCACCGGAATGAATACATTTGAACGATACATAATATGTATGGAGACTTTCAAAAATAGTAATCAGTATAGGACTCAGGAAAAGTGGAAAACAGTCATTCAAAAATAGTAAACAGTATTAGACTCAGGCCAAGTGGTAAGTTAGGTGATAAGAATGGGTGAATTTTCAAAATTGAGTTATCCAATCAAAGATAAATAATGCATGTGTAAAATGATTACGTGGTATATTTGAAATTATTAATAATATTATTTACAAATACTTCCGGATACTGGTAATTTTGACAAATGCGTTTAAGATTATTGATGTGGAGAAAGTGAAACCGAGGATCAGAAAGTCGATGTATTCGAAATAGCTGGTTTAAAATGATGTTTCTAAACAATTGAATAGAATTACAAGATTGATATGATAGCAGTTTTATGATAGTGAAGTTGTAAGTATCTTTTTTGTCATATAGATTGGTGATTACATGATTATTGAGGGTATCTAAATTAAGGTCTAAAAAATTTACAGTTTGACTAACACTAGGCTCATTAGGAATTAATTCAGGTTAGATGGATAAAACTCAATATTAATTGGATAGGAATCATCAATGATAATACAAATTAAGTCGTCAACATATCTATATATAATATATGAATTAGAGTTAAAATGACATTCATAATAATAAAGATATAAGTTAGCGGGTATATTACTACTACAGCCACCTTGTGGTACACCAGATGTTTGTATATAAATGTTATCACCTTGGATAATATAATTGTTATATAACACAAAGTGTAAGAGCATAGGAAAATTTTTGACATTAAATGCAAAATTATTGACAGATAGATAGTCTTGATAAAGAGAGATAATAACTTTATATAAATCTTTATATATATATATATATATATATATATATATATATATATATATATATATATATATATATATATATATATATATATATATATATATATATATATATATAAACGAAATTTATTTTTCGGAAGAGAAAAAATCGATAAAGAGAAAGAGAAAAGTTCTAAAGAGTATAGAAGAAAACATCTAAAGCGACTTCTTTGCCTTTGCAAACGGCATTTTTTACTGATCGAACGGTTTTTGTACATATTCGGAAAAATTTAAGCTTGATCATTTTCAGATTTCAATGATAACTGCGTCTGACTTGCGGGGATAAGTTGATAGGGCACTTTTCTGAAGAACTCCAAGTTCCAATCGGGATTAGAAGTTCTGGTCTTCGAATTGGCTTGATGACAAAATCTTTGGCACCCCCTATTTCCACTATATATTTATAGGTCCATTCCACTATATTTCTATAGGTCCATTTCCAATTCTTCGAATTGGTCCCATAACGCTAGCTACTGGACGAAACTATTATCTTCTTACAGTAGAAATGGACCTCACAGAGGCGTTTTGGGTGCCAAAAATTTTGCAAAACCACTGGTATAAATAAAATTTTTGAAGCCTCTAATTCACAGGATCTGTCATAAAGTTTAGATGATGACTGATATGAATTCAGCGTCAAATTCTGGAGTGGAAGGTGGGGTTCGTTAAGGATTTCCACCTCCGGTTCTGGAGATGCCACTTTCTATTTTTCTGAAAATTATCGTGATTATACGAAATAAGTGTTCAAAACAGTATAAAACTGCTTAATAGTTTAGTTAAAAATGAAGTGAACACACCACTTGTGCCACCATTCCTTGTTTACAGCGTTTACATTCCTTGTTTACATTATTTGCATTCCTTGTTTACATTGTTTACACTGGGAATTTTGTTGAAACTTTTCTTTTAAATGAGAAATTTCGCAGATTCTCAGAAACCGTCTCAACTAGTTTTCTTCGAAACATACTCTTGATATACATTTACTTGATTTAAAAACTATGTGCTCTTTATTATTAATATTCACCTGAATCAGAGAAATATGAAATAAAATTCGACCAGAAACCGATCGTGCACATAAAGAAAATTTCTGAAGTGTAAGTCATTCATTCATTCAGTAAGGTTACGTAAATAATATATTTTTTTTATTAGAAAACGATTGACACAAACTTTAGAACAATTGTACGAATCTTTCTTGAAATATTTCACATTTTTCAAATAAATTTATATATATATATATATATATATATATATATATATATATATATATATATATATATATATATATATATATATATATATATATATATATATATATATATATATAAAACACACACAATTAAAATTAAGTATTAACTGTTGTGAAATATGTTCACTTTTCATATGTAATATTATGCGATAAATTTGTTAACATAATTCTCGTGAATCTAGTTTATTCCATACATAAGATAAAATATTTTGGGTAATAGTTTTGTATTTTGGCGTCCAACAATTCGCCAATAGTCATTTATATATATAGTATTTATATATAGTCATTTATATATAAATGCATGTATAATTCAATGCTAAAAATACTGTGCTGTGGAGCTTATACATTATTTTTTCTCCGTGGAAGAAGTAAATTTATTGCATTATATAAGGAAAGTCATGTGCTACTCACATTAGATTTTATAATAGAAATTTTTACGTAAAATAGAAATTTTTACGTAATTTAAAATTTTTACGTAATGGACTGCAGATATTATACATAAGTATAGTAAGATACTATACATAATACTATACATACTATACATGGACTGCAGAAAATACTATACATAATTGTGAAAATGTCATCTTTTATATGAGTTTTCCATTGCAAATAGTATTTAATATTTTAAAGTATTAAAGTATTCAATTGCGAATTATTAATACTTTAAATTAATAGACCTTTAAAGTATTAATTTTTCGCAGTTGGTAATGTTTCGCATAGAAACCGATGAAATGAATGCATTTTCCATGTTTGCAAGATTCACTTCAAATACAGAAAGATAGACAATCGTCTCAATTGCTTTTTGATTTAAGAGCGTCGACTATTCAGGCCACACACTAAATCCGATATTTTTTATTCCTGCATCGGAAAATATACACTATAGATCATAGAAAATCACCTCAATAAATCACCTAATGTAGCAATAAGAGACTGTAAACATGGACTATGTGGCTATGTATGGGCTAAGGGGACATTTTCCTTCCGAGTCTGGCAAGTAAAATCCAAGGAAAATTTGTGTTTTTATTTTTCTGTTCAAAACTGAGAAATCATTAACTTTCACTTCTACATAAAATTATGTATTGAAGTATATATAGCTCATTTAGTTTGTTTTTTTCCTTTTCAAAGTTTTCTTGTATAATTTGGATTATGAATACTCTCTTCTTGATACTAAACATGTTCAAAGATTTCTTTAACAAGACGAATTAAACCAATTCACACATAAATGCATCTTTAGTCATACTGCACATTTAGGCATACTGCTTGAAAAGTATAAATTATTTGGGTACAGTATCAATATCAGGTAAATATTTATAACTACTTATGGTAAATTCAAATGTGCCAATTTTTGAGGCAGTTTTGTACATTGTTTCCTTTCAGAATTATTCGGTATTATAGAATATTTTTGAATAGTTATATGAAATATATCTTATTCTTTTCTCAGAATTGAAGCACCAAAAATAATTAAATTTGCCAAAGAATAAAAAAAAATTATTTGTGTAATTGCTTACATTTTTAAATGTCAAATTTCTGGATCAAAATAATCGATCAAAACGATAGTTCATTGTGTAGATACGTTGCCACACAATTTTTCTGATTAAGAGGAGTAACTTTTCATAAACAGCCTTATCAACTTTATGAAATTACAAATTTTAAGTAACAGCTAAGTAAAATATTATACAATTGTTTTCTGATCTCACTTGAAACTAAAGGTCAAACTGAAGCGAAGCAAAATAAGATCTTTATTTATTTTTTTAATGTTTGCGCAACGAATATGTACAGAGCATAAATGCAAAATGATTTATTTTCCCCAGAAAAGAACTAATTAGTCAAAAATTATTAGCTGCATCAAGTAACACAAAGAATCTCTAAAAAGAATTTAAAAACAAAAAACAAAAACAAAAACAAAAAGCTGGGACTTGAAACTGTTAGACATCTTTCTTTAGTTATATTTCATTACACAAACAATCGACTTTGATCCAATGACAGACAAGAACATCTGACATGAGATTCAGGGATGCCGATCGTCTGCTCTAAATTCCGAATTGTTTTGTGTGGAAGGGTTGTGGAGCCAAGTTTTAAAACAATGGAACAGCTGTGTCCCCCCTAAATAGGCGTGAGTGTGCTAGTAGACCATTTGAATGTGTCAGTGGCCTTTAATAGGCCTGGAAACGATTGATGTGATATGATACATGAGATGACAAGATGAGTCACTTAAAATATCATTGCCAAGTTCATGGTCATTTGTCTATTTTTTACCTTTTCATATATTCATATATAGAAAAAGTGTTAGGTATATGGTTCAGTCAAACCTGCTTGAAACGGAATCTGCGGGGAAAGGAACGCTCTCATAAGCGGAAAATATATTTAGCCCCGTCCAAAAATATAGGAAATTTATGTAATTTCCTCCGTGTGAAACTGTGCCTGCCTAATGAGGAAACGGATCGCCAATTTAAAGTAATTTGTTGACAAAGCGCCTGTTGTAACGAACTAAGAACGGAAATATCCAAATGTTTCAGCCATTTATTTCCAAGAGGATGAAAGTATCCCTTGTAAATAAAAAACGGTACTACTAAAAAGGAACTTTCTATTAAATCATATGGCGATTTTCTGAAAGCAGTTTCAGAACTTCAAGAATTTTCAATTAATCAGGGAGATTCTGAAATGCTAGAGCTATTAATCAAAGCACGATTTTTGACTGAAAGCCGCATTATTAAGTAAGACATATGTCCAAAACACCATGTTGGATTATTTTAAAAGTTCATCTCAATAAAAAAAAATACAGTTTATTTAGTGGGGGAGGGGAAGGTTAAAACAGTAAAATCTATTATTCTCAGTTCTTCAAGTATTATACCTATTATTTCACAGAACTATAATTTACTTATGATAATCTGTTAAACTCTTACACTTTCTTAAAAATTAAATATTTTTTTAATAAAGTAATTCATAAATTCATAAGCAATATTTTTTTAATATTAAAAATTAAATTTTTTTTTTTGTAGATATTTTTTTGTTTTTTAAAATTGTAGTTTAAAAGTCAAAGACTACTTTTTGGATACTTATACGTAATGTTTCGTTAGCAATAGAATTGTAATTGAAGTGCATTTTTTAAATGCATGATTAACGAGTATATTTACGCATTAAAAACATGCTTTGGTAAGTGCATTTTTAACGACTGAAGCCATTGTTAATTATTCGGAAGACTTGTTATTTGTAGATAAAGGCGGATATACTTTTGGGACTGGAAAATTAAAATAATGTCCATTCATTAAATGGAGGTGTCAGCCATTCTAAATTGTCAGTTAAGGAGGTTTTACTGAAAAGGTTTTTAAATGAACATCGAACATCAGTGTCTATTGCTTCTTGTACATCAGTATCTACAATTTTAATGCTAGAATAAAACGGGTCTATGGAAAAGGTTATGACCCCTAAAATCACCCTCTTGGCGACGCCACTGCTTACAGTTATTTTTCACCACGGATGTAGCAAAAAAGAAAAAATATTTTTCAGTGTATTCTATCATATATTACAACATTTAAATTATTTAGGCGTTATCGGTAAAAAATACTTATAATAAAAAATTCAGGGTTTAGACACAAAGCAATTTTTTTTTATATCCACATTAGTGATTGGGCATTTAACTGGTTAACCGCTTAACCGATTGTCGATTTGGTTGACCGTTTGATAAAATCTAATCTATATCCGGTTAACTAAAAATTCAATGGATTTTCCAATAAATGTATGAATTACGTCAATGATCACTTGAAGAAAGAATGAGAATATAATGAGAAATAAAGCTGTATATGAATATTTTCTGTTAAACAGAAGGTTCTATGTATGAGGCAGGGGCTTTTTAAAGAAATACTTCATTTATATTATTTTGAATATATGAAATTCAATTTTTCAAGTGTTCTTCTCAGATCCATATATTTTTTTATTTACCTTCAAGATTAGAAACAAAATTATTATCTTACTGCTCTGAAATTTTACATGCGAGCTTCGTTAGTCAGTTTTCATTTGTGAACAGAGATTTGGCCCCTTAGATAGTTTGTTTCCATTTAAGCAGAAAATAACTTCATAAAAATATGGTAATTTAAAATTTAAGTTTAGAGATTATTAAAAATTTTAAAAGTTATTTTATATTTAAAGTCTTGGTTCACAGATGTTACCTTCAAATAGCAAAAAAATTTTGGTGTGCTATTTTAAACAAATTATCCTGCAGGTACTTATGACTGATATTATATTTTAATTTAGTTATATTTATTGTAATTATAATTATGAAACTACAATACATGTTAAATCAATCACGCTGTTTTTAAAATCAGTGGACTTTCTAATACATGCCATAATAATATTCTATAGCAAAATATACATAAGGGATTGTTCGTTACGATATTAAAAACAGCACGATGTGGAATTCGATTTTATAGATGAAAAGGTACTAAGTCTCTTCTTAAGTTCATTGTAATTTGTGGTATTGTAATTATTAAACTGCAATATATGTTAAATCAATCACATTGTTTTTAAAGTCAGTGGACTTTCTAATACATGCTATAATAATATTCTGCAGCAAAATATACATAAGGGATTATTTATTACGTAATTCATAAGTCTCTTTTTAAGTTCATTGTAGAAAGTGAGGTGATAGTCTCGAATATTGGAATATATTCGAGAATTATATTATTATTTTGATTGAATGCGGAAGTCGCGTCTCTTTTGATAAACTGATAAAAAATTATCATGTGAAGCATTTTGTGCACAAAGTAGGTGAAAGATGATCTGTACTGATCAACGAAATTTTTACAACACTGTACTATATGTAAGTTTTATTTCTCAAACCATTTTTTTGGCTTATGCAATTTATCAGCATAATAAAATCACTTCCAATAATTCTAACCACTATTATATTATCATGACCTAGCCATGCACTATATTTTATAGATATGTTGCATTGAAGATTCATTCTATCAATGTAGAAAAACACAATATTTCACACAATATGCCATGTTGAATTTCTTTTAACTGCGTAGCACACAAAATAGATTCGTTGAATGGTACATCTTCAACCAGGACTGAGTTAAAAAATAAACATTTGAGCAACAACACTTTTCTGTGCTATATATCCACTATCACATGAAATTTTCTCTATATATAAAAAATAGAACACCATTCCTCCCTCTTCTCAAAGAAAGGGAGGGGGGAGTAGTCCTTCACTTCTTTTCTGCAAGCTCACATATTTGGCTCCAAGTAACAGAATCAAAAAATCTGATGTGGGCAGCATATGACTTTCTCTGCAGACTCATTCATTTTTTCTTTATTTCTTTAATCATTTATTAAATTGAGTTTAATTGCACAAAATAGCACCAAATTTGCATTTTTAATTCAATCTCTGTTTTTATTTGATAATTGGTCATTTTTCCAAAGGCGGCATAACAAAAATGCGAAAAATCTCAAATATCTCAAGAGCGGTTTGTTCTGGAGTAATAGAGTTGTTCTTATTCTTTTCCTCGTCAAAAGTTACGTATAAAAGAAGCATTTAATTGAAACATTCGAACACACGTAGACTTTTATTTTTAGATTTTGATAATTTCTGAGGGCAATTTCGTAAAAAAAAGGCAGGTTGTTCTTTTCCGAATCGTACCAAAATCTAATCAGCAACAGAGTATCCCACAAGTTACTTATCTACCAAATTTTGTGACATTTAGTCAATTAGTATTTCAGCTAGAGTGGATACATGAAATTTTTACGGGCCATTTCGCAAAAAAAAGGCAGGTTTTGTTTTTACGAATCGTACCAAAAACTAATCAGCACCAGGGTCACACCCAACTGACTTACTGTCAAGGAGGTTAAAAATTTATAAATGCAGATTGAATTGAAATTTCATAAATACTTGAAGGACGGATGTCAAATGTTCTTTCTCTGCTCTACGGAGGATATGTCATGAGAAACATGACATTTTTAATAAACGTGACTTAAACACGCTAATTTTAATGATGCTTTTTTTTAATTAAAATGGGAATTAGAACTTTTTATTGATTTAAAATTGACTTTAGCCTTGAAACCTTTTGGAATATAGTTTAAGGCAGTTGCTAGGCAAAAATAGCCATTTTCAAAAAAGTACTTTCTCACGCTCTTTGCACATCTGCAGAAAAACAATCTCACAGCTGCAACTTAGGAGTTGGGTTCCAGAAAGCATACTTGCCCCCCCCCCCCTTTTTTAGAGAACACGCGCAGTTTGTACATAGCAGGACCATAACGGTCAAATTTTCCTTTCTTGCAGATCCTTTTCCCACTGGTAATATTAAACTTGTTTGTACGCCCCGTCAGGATAGACATGGGCAGTTTTCAGAAGAAGCTATAATTCCTGTCAACAGTAAGAATTTACTGACTAAAGTTACACCCTCTAAAATAAAGACTTCAGCAAAATTCACAGATGGGCAAAACATTCTACGAAAAGGGGTATGCAACATCGCACCCCAACTTTTAGCATGGACAAAGCTACCATCCAATAAGAACGTATTGTATGTACAGGAGTGGCCAATCATAAGTAAGTACAGTACAGCGCCACTGAGAAAATGACGGCAAGTGTAATAAAAATAAGAAGTTAAAAAATGCTCTCTTGGACGCGGCCGGCCTGCGGGTCGGACCGCTGAGGTCTTTCTCCTTCTTTTTGAGCAGATTTTGTCTTAAGGATTCTGGCCCTGCTCTTCAACCATGAAGGTTGTTTCCTAGTTTTGGTCCATGGAGACCTATAGACACACTCAGCATTCGGACTATGTGTCCAATGTTTAAGGATAAACATGCTATTGCTCCTTGAATTTAATAACTATGATGATGATTCATTAAGCCTCGTCTTCGGACGACTGATTACTATATACCAACGAATAGGAATTACGACATTTGAATGATTTGTAACTTAAAGATTTGATCCAATAAGTACCAAGAATATGTTGTCTCCTGTGAAGAGTGCCTGCCTCACTTCATTTGATCTCAATTGATCTAGACATGTCAACAGAAAGCATTACTATTATTATATATGAAAATCCTGCCATTGGACATCCAAAAGGGGTATGTTTCCTGCTACTGCTTCAAATATATCTAAGTCAAACTCTTCTTATTTTATAACATCTGCACCGCTAATGAAGGCTTAGAATGTGATAAAGATGAACTTTTATTATTAATCATGGATGATCTCCGGTCTTTTGGCGACGTCAGATTTTGCTATAATTGAACTTGGAAATTAAAATTTAAGACCTTAATGAACTGAATAGAATTTGTATCATGTAACAGAATGTAGAAGTAATCCTCCTTAAAACGAGAAGGAACATAAAAAAATGTTAAAATTTGAGAAAGCAAAATAGAATGTTAAAGGTAATTGTTGCATCATTATATATTAATATTGTATGATTTGGATTGGTATGATTTAGATTGTTAATTTGACAACCATTAGTATATTATGATTTGTTTGTGCTTTTAATTACATATAAATATAAAAATAATAAATGAATTTTTTGGCCAATTTAAATCTCTTCTTTGTTGCCTATAGTATTTTTGAATTTATTAATTTAACATTTTATTTCAGCATTGGAGAATGAGGAGCTTAAAATTAATCTTTACCACTATATCATTTTTTTTTAATATCAGAAAAATCCACGGCCCTTTTGTTTATATAATTTTTTCTGATATTTTTGGTGCGCGTGACCAGTCGAGACTGGAATTTTAAAATTGGCTTAAAAGGAAATTGTACCGTAAACTAAATTTAAGAAGGCAATAAATGATAATGAGGTCAAAATTAATAATTTAAGTAGGCAATAAGAGTGTGAACCAGTTAAATAATTTTTTGTTGCAATTAATAATGATAATAATAATAAAAAAAAAAAATAAGTCGGTAAAAAATGTTAAGAAAGAGTGAAGCAACACTCAGTGATAGCAGAAAAGGATGAATCATAAAATCACTTAAATATACATTTAAAAGTATATAATAAATGCAAATATTAGATCAAAAAAATTATGGTAAATTGGACAGATCAGAGTACTCTGATTTAAATGATAAACGATAATTATAGTGAATTTGAAAATAGAAATTTATCAAATAAATGCAGTAATTGAATTGCTTTTGCTATGTGGAATTTAACAGAAGTGTATTATATGATAGTACAAAAAATATCTTACAGTAGATACTTATTTCATATTTGATATTGTACAAATTTTGATATTTGATATTTTACATCTTTGCAAATTTTATTTTATACTGTGTATACTGTTTTATATGCATTTTGGGGGATATCTGAATAAGACAAGCCTCAAATAAATAACTTTGGATCTAATTTATAGTGACAAAATGGAAGCTAACGATAAAAATAAAGATAATAATGACAGTGAAAACAAAAAACTTAGACAACAAGTCCAAAAATTAGTAAATTCCATGCAAGGAAACAAAAATTTTGCAAACATGTCACTTTTGCAACTTTTAAAGAAATTTAATGGTGAAGCAGAGGAAGATATAGATTTCTTCTTCAAACAGTTTGAAGAGATCGCTCAAATTGCCCAATGGGACAGCAGCAACAAATTAATTATAATCAAAACCTTAATAGCAGGCAAAGCACTGCAATTTATTATCAATAATCAAGAAATAGCCAGTACTAGTAATTATGAGGAATTTAAAAATAAACTGACTCTAAAATTCAAAAAGACACAAAATTTTGCAGATTTGCAGCAGGAATTTCAAGCAATATCTCAGGGACCTAGACAATCTATTAACGAAATAGCAGAAGCTGTTGAGAATGCCACTGCAAAGTACACTAAATCACTAAACAAAAATGATTCAGAAATATCAAAATTCATAGATAACCTTAAAATGACAAAATTTTTGGACGCACTAAGAAATGACGTCAAAATAGAAACAAAAAAAAGAGGACCCTCCACATTTTTAGAAGCATTAAATATTGCAAGAACAATTGAGAAAGTATTAGACGAAGAGCAAAAATTAAATAATATAAATACTTCAGAAAGGCCACATATAAATGAAATTAGAGAGCAGCAAGACTCCACAAATTTTTTAATTCAAAACCTGATAGCAGAGGTTAACGCTCTGAAAACATTGAATAAGAATCAAAGCACAACACAAGAGAATTTAGGAGAAGGTAACAGTAATGCAGAAAATAAAAACATTGTTTGCTCAATGTGTAACCAGAATCACATTACCATTGATTGCCATCATTATAAAAAGATGAAAAGAGAGCAAAACAGTCAACAGAGGGGCAGTCAGAATAATTCTAGAAGTCATCCATACAGAGGAAACAATTTTTATAGAGGAAACAACTATTATAGAGGAAACAATTACTATAGAGGGAATAATAGCAATCAGATGAATTATTATCAAAGGAGTAATGATAGAAACCAAAATTATCAACAACAAAATTTTACATCTAATCCAAATTATCAGCAAAATTCAAGGAGAGGAGCACAAAATTATAATAACCAACAACACTTTTTTAGACAAAGCAATCAGCAACAGGATTTTCTCAGGGGAAGGCGATAAATGAGCACTTTAACTCAACGTCCCGTTCGTCTTCCAGTGAAATGGGTGTAAGATATCATAATATGCAGAGAAATAAAAAGATTCAAAATGTAAGATACAACAAACATAATTTTAAAACAAAATGTGACAAATCTATGCAAATTCGAAATACTAAAATAAATAAATCAGTACAAACTGAAAAATGCAATGTTAATAAACACACACAAACTCAAAATGCTAATGTGGACAGAGATACACAGACACAGAGTCACATCGAAGAAACAATAGCTTCATGTGCAACTAATGAAACATTACTGCAAGTAAACAAATTACCTCTACTGCAAATTTCAATTAATAACTTTAAAGCAAATGCAATGATAGATTCAGGATCTACAATCTGTTTGATAAGTAATAACCTTTTCGAAAGAATCAAAGAATCAGGAATGAAAATCAAATATCTTTCTAAATGTGTATCTATACATGCAATTAACGGATCAAAAATTCCATTCAGACATGCCATAGAATTAGGATTCAAAATTAATAAGAAACATTTCAAAAACACTTTTTTTATCACAAATGACTCTTGGTACACCACATATGATATGATTTTAGGATTTGACTTTTTGAAAATAAACAAAATTATATTAGATATGTCCAGCAATAAATTAATCATGCCAAACTGTGAATTTCAACTGGGAATAGCAGAAGAAATTAATAATGTAAATAAGATCCAAGTAGATGACAACATCAAATATTGTAAACATAGTCAAAATCAAAATATTGCAAATAACCAGAATGCAGAATCTAATACAGAATTTAAGAATAGAGAAAATGTAAATAGTAACAGTCAAATTCAAAATGCAAATAAACAACAGAATTCAAGAAAACAGATTAAAAGCAAACAGAAGGCAGATAATTCGATTACTTTGGTGAGCAAAACAAAACTTGAACCTTTTACAACAGAAATCGTCGAAGTCAAAAGCAAGAAATCTATCAAAGCAAACACTGAATTTTTAATAGAACCTTATGTGAATTACTTAGATATTGAAGTAGAGAGAGGTATAATTAAGAGCAATAATGACAACAAACTATTTATTTTTATAACTAACAACTCAAATAAACCAGTGACTGTTAGTAAAGAAACGAAATTAGCTAACATTTCAAAAAATTTTGAAATTGTCAATAATGCACAAAATAAGGAAATGAATACAAATATTGAAACAGTCAATGCTTTAACCCATGAACAAATTTTAAAATTAAGAGAGGAGCAATTTTCTACAGAGGACTTCAATTTGGATCATTTAGACAAGAAGCAAAAAGCAATTGTACAGAGAATGCTGAAACAAAATTCAGCCGCCTTTTCAAAAAATTATGACACTTTAGGCTGTACAGAAAAAGTGGTACCTGAATTTCATGTCCTAAATCAATATCCGATTCAATGTAAGCCATATAAAGTACCACATTTACTAAAGAGCATAGCATACAAAGAAATCCAAAATTTACTTAAGAATGGCATAATTGAGGAGACTACCAGCAATGTAGCATTCCCTGCCTTATTTATCAGAAAGAAAGATTCAAGTAAATCTGACAAACCAGAGAATCAGAAGCTTAGAATGACAATAGATTACAGATTACTAAACAGTTACCTAGTAAAATATCACTTTGCAGTAGACCAAATACATGATATACTGCAAGAAGTATCAGGCAAGAACTTGTACTGTGTTCTGGACCTTAAAAGTGCCTTTTTCCAAATCAAATTAAGAGATGTTGACAAAAGCCTCCTCAGCTTCACCACCGAGTGGGGTAATTTTTCACCCACAAGACTTCCTTTCGGTACTGCTAACAGCACTAGCTACTTTGCAAAATTAATACATAAATGCCTGGGTGATATTAGAGATAAAGGAGTGAGATATTTCTTGGACGACATAATTGTCGCAGGCGATACTTTTCAACAAGTACTCGAAACTCTACAATTAGTGTTCGACAGGTTGATATCTTACAACTTGACTCTCGATCCAAAGAAAGTGCAGCTTTTCAAGTCAGAGATAAAATACTTAGGATTCAAAATTAATAATAGAGGATATTCACCTTCTGACAAAAATATTCAAAAGATTCAAAATTTTCCAGTACCAAAGTCAGCTAAACAAGTCAAAACTCTTTTAGGCATGACTAACTATTTTAGATCACTGATTGATAATTATGCAGGTATTGTGCAACCTCTAATTAATTTAACAAAAAAAAGTAAAAAATTTATTTGGTCTCAAGAATGCCAGGAAGCACTAGAAAATCTACAAAACATAATTTTAAAAGAGCCAATAGTCAAGAATGCAAACTTCAAAAAACCTTTTTTCCTAATTTGTGATGCCTCATTACAGGCCGTATCTGCCATTCTATCTCAGGAATATAATGGACAAATGCACCCTGTAAAATTTTTCTCCAGAAAACTCAGAGATACAGAATCGAGATATCCTAGCATAAAAAGAGAACTGCTTGCAATTTATGAGGGAGTGAAACATTTCCAGGATTACTTGGTTGGTGCAGAATTTGAAATCCAAAGCGATGCAAAGGCATTATCTTATCATTTAGCATTGGAAAGAGCTAATGATATAGAGAGCAGATGGTTGCTTTTTCTGCAATCCTTCAAATTCAAAGTAAAGTACATCCAAGGAAAAGATAACCCCGCTGATTATATGTCCAGAGAAATATTTAAACAAAACACAGTAAATGAATTAATTAATCATATATTTGAAACTGAAAATAAATTAAACCATGAAAATATATTAAGAGAACAATTAAAGGATAAGAAATTAAGCAAAATAAGAAAAATATTGGAAGATAAGGATTTGAACTCAAGATATGAGAATTATAAAATTGACTCAAATGATAATCTATTAAAATTCAAACTTAAAGCAAAAAGCAAAGCACCTAATGCAATAAAAATTGTAATTCCAAGAAGCTTACAAAGAATTACCATACAAGCTGCTCACGTTGCCCACTTTGGCATAAGTAAGACTTACAACAAAATCAAAAGACTTTACTTCTGGAGTGGAATGTTCTCAGACACTAAAAATTTCTGCTTAAATTGTGAGAGATGCCTTAAATTTAAATCTAAACAAATCAAAAGACAAGAAATTCAATTACAGAACAAAAACATACAAGTAGGAGAACAAATAGCTATAGACCTGGTTGGAAAGCTCGTTAGATCATCTGGTCAACACCATTACATTGTGACCATTGTCGACCACCTAAGCAGATATCTGGAAGCAATCCCAGTAAGATCCATTACTGCACAAAGCATTATCAATGTACTTTCCCAGTATATCAGTAGATTCGGGGCTCCTAAAGTCTTGATCTCGGATAACGGGTCGCAGTTTACTGCTAAGGAATTCACAGACTTCCTGAAGGATATGAACATTTCCCATCATCGCAGCAGTTTATATCGACCAATGAGCAACGGATTATTAGAAAAATGCCACTTTTTACTCAAGAATTCCCTCGCATGCTTAGCTAATGAGTCATTCAACTGGGACAAGCAAATTCTAGTTTTCAAAAATGAATATAATAACTCAAAACACATTATTACAGGATATACTCCAGCACAAATTTTTTTCAACCGTGAAGTGAGAACACCTTTTGATATGCATATGGATACTAAATACACTAATTTAACCTTGAAGCAATTTGTAGAGGAAGCTAAGAAAGCACACCAAGAGATAATCCAGAAAGTTTACAAAAATCAGGCAGAAGCCAATTCAACGCAAAAGAAATATTTTAAAGCTGCAAGATCATATGAACAAAAAATTGGTGACACTGTATATTTAAAAAATTTTATACCTGCAGAACCTTTAAAACCAAAATTTTCAGGTCCATATACGATAAAAAGAATCATAAGAAATAAAAATGCAATTATTGAAAATGAAGAGAAAACTATAAAAGTACATTTTGACAAATTATTCGTAGTGCCTAAGATTAAACCACATCTGAAGGAAAACACTCAAGTGGACAATTAAAGCTCAAAACATTTGGCAAGCATCTTCTATATGTGACGACATAGAACGGAGAACTTTGTACTTCATGCTGGCGTGAATTGCAATTATAAGAAATTTATTTTCTTGTGCCATAGTATTTTGCTTAAATCAATCTAACTTTAGTAGTTAATCTTGAGATGTGAGTAAAAGTATGTACTTAAAGGATAATCATAAATATATTTACATGAAAATTTTCTTTAAAATTCAAGGCTTCACTTTACAAATAAAATACATCACTAAAATGGAATAATACTTTTTTTGCTGTACAACTACAATTTCGCTTTAAAACCCTTTTGAGATTTTAATTTCCACCACGTACACATTCATGCACTTAATTCACTGGGAACTTTTATTTAAAAATAATTTTTTTTTAGATAAATTTTGTGTGCCTGTAGTCAATTAGGAAAATTTAATTATCAAGTAAGACATGCTTGAGTGATCAACAAGCATTCGCTTGATTCTCTTTTCTCTAATAGTTAAGTGCTAATTTGATGCATTGTGGTAAAGAATCTGTTGCTGAATGTTTTTTTTTAACATGGGAGGAGGTCAGAGACGAAACTCAGAGTATCATTATTTGCAGAACTTAAACATACACTTTTTATTGCAATACACAAACATTTTTGAAATTTTTTTGGAGAAATTGATGAAAGTGAGAGAAGAAAGGGAATAAGAAACTAAAAGTTATGTATTGAGGAAAGAAAACAATTACATTGAAAATTGGAATAACTCGGAACAAAATGAGCTCATATGAACGAAAGTGATAAAAATGAAGGAATGAATTACGAGGAATAATTATGCATAGAAAGATAACGATAGCTATCGATAAATAAAATGTGAGAGAAAATTGGGATGAATACGCACATTTGATAAGAAAGATATTGAATTTACAAATTTATATAGTGTATATTTTGTGTAACATTTGAACGTAGAATTTTGTGCAAATTGGAACAGATATTTGTATATATATTTTTTTTGAACACATTTTTGATACCATACGATATTGTACAATATCTTATTATGCTATTTGACTATATATAGAGTTTGAGTATAAAAATTTTGGGTAAACAACATTTGTATATTAATATTTTGAGAATTTATGCTATTACATATGAAAGAGCAAATTTGTGTGCATAACTTGATATTTTACATAACATTTCACCATAAGGATGTTGCAAAAAAATTTAGCAGACGCAAGTGCAATAACAGAATAAAAGAATTTGAAGGCCAGGTAAATAGAAACTGTATACTGTGAATGACTTAAGCAAATAATCTTATCAGAAAAACCTGATAATTATAGGATGTTTTCGAAACAGAGGTAAAATTACTTAAAAACTTCGAATAATTATATTCTAGCTTAAAGTAAAATTGAGTTTACAAAATTTTTACCCGCTCGCAAAAACTGATTGTTTGCAAGACCTTCTAAATTAGCAAAACTAATTGCATACATAAAGCTTCTACTCTTCGTCATAAAAAAAAAAAAAAAAGCACACGTTCACCGATAGCCAGATTTGGTTTTCGCCGCGAATATGCATTCGCATGACCGACCGGAAATTTGAAAGTCTCGTCAAACTTTTTCCCTTCTCAGATTTACGCTAATCCGTAATCTTCGTTCATTTCCGAAGCAGACAGTTGGAGTGAGAGAAAGAGGGTGATTGACGGCCGCCTTGGCCATTCAGCGGTGGGCAAAGAGAGTGCATTGGCATGGCAACATAGACGCTACTGCTTCTGGCGCTTGTTGACAAGAAGAATTGTTAGAAGATTTTGAATTTCGCAAAAGGATTCGCTGTGTTGACATTTTGCACATAATTTGAGTAGTACATCCTAGCTTTACGGTGATATTTTTTTAATATGAATGAAGTAAATTTGTCATTATGAACAGTAATTATAATTTTACACATATATCAACAATTGGATATAAAATTGCACATATTATTGAACATTGAATATTTTAAAAGAAATTTTGATTGTTTGTTTACCTTTGAAAATTTCATGTTTGTTACATATTGAAACAATGCGCAAACATTTAAGTGTATATATATATATGGATTTTACTAAAACTCTATGCCTTTTGATAAACAATTGATTATTATTGAGAATATATAAGAATGATTACACAAATACAAAAATGTTTATAATTTATGTGATGAATATGGTTGTTATTTTACTTTATTAATGATGTGATGTCAAGGAGGTTAAAAATTTATAAATGTAGATTGAATTGAAATTTCATAAATACTTGAAGGACGGATGTCAAATGTTCTTTCTCTGCTCTACGGAGGATATGTCATGAGAAACATGACATTTTTAATAAACGTGACTTAAACACGCTAATTTTAATGATGCTTTTTTTTAATTAAAATGGGAATTAGAACTTTTTATTGATTTAAAATTGACTTTAGCCTTGAAACCTTTTGGAATATAGTTTAAGGCAGTTGCTAGGCAAAAATAGCCATTTTCAAAAAAGTACTTTCTCACGCTCTTTGCACATCTGCAGAAAAACAATCTCACAGCTGCAACTTAGGAGTTGGGTTCCAGAAAGCATACTTGCCCCCCCCCCCCCTTTTTTAGAGAACACGCGCAGTTTGTACATAGCAGGACCATAACGGTCAAATTTTCCTTTCTTGCAGATCCTTTTCCCACTGGTAATATTAAACTTGTTTGTACGCCCCGTCAGGATAGACATGGGCAGTTTTCAGAAGAAGCTATAATTCCTGTCAACAGTAAGAATTTACTGACTAAAGTTACACCCTCTAAAATAAAGACTTCAGCAAAATTCACAGATGGGCAAAACATTCTACGAAAAGGGGTATGCAACATCGCACCCCAACTTTTAGCATGGACAAAGCTACCATCCAATAAGAACGTATTGTATGTACAGGAGTGGCCAATCATAAGTAAGTACAGTACAGCGCCACTGAGAAAATGACGGCAAGTGTAATAAAAATAAGAAGTTAAAAAATGCTCTCTTGGACGCGGCCGGCCTGCGGGTCGGACCGCTGAGGTCTTTCTCCTTCTTTTTGAGCAGATTTTGTCTTAAGGATTCTGGCCCTGCTCTTCAACCATGAAGGTTGTTTCCTAGTTTTGGTCCATGGAGACCTATAGACACACTCAGCATTCGGACTATGTGTCCAATGTTTAAGGATAAACATGCTATTGCTCCTTGAATTTAATAACTATGATGATGATTCATTAAGCCTCGTCTTCGGACGACTGATTACTATATACCAACGAATAGGAATTACGACATTTGAATGATTTGTAACTTAAAGATTTGATCCAATAAGTACCAAGAATATGTTGTCTCCTGTGAAGAGTGCCTGCCTCACTTCATTTGATCTCAATTGATCTAGACATGTCAACAGAAAGCATTACTATTATTATATATGAAAATCCTGCCATTGGACATCCAAAAGGGGTATGTTTCCTGCTACTGCTTCAAATATATGTAAGTCAAACTCTTCTTATTTTATAACATCTGCACCGCTAATGAAGGCTTAGAATGTGATAAAGATGAACTTTTATTATTAATCATGGATGATCTCCGGTCTTTTGGCGACGTCAGATATTGCTATAATTGAACTTGGAAATTAAAATTTAAGACCTTAATGAACTGAATAGAATTTGTATCATGTAACAGAATGTAGAAGTAATCCTCCTTAAAACGAGAAGGAACATAAAAAAATGTTAAAATTTGAGAAAGCAAAATAGAATGTTAAAGGTAATTGTTGCATCATTATATATTAATATTGTATGATTTGGATTGGTATGATTTAGATTGTTAATTTGACAACCATTAGTATATTATGATTTGTTTGTGCTTTTAATTACATATAAATATAAAAATAATAAATGAATTTTTTGGCCAATTTAAGTCTCTTCTTTGTTGCCTATAGTATTTTTGAATTTATTAATTTAACATTTTATTTCAGCATTGGAGAATGAGGAGCTTAAAATTAATCTTTACCACTATATCATTTTTTTTTAATATCAGAAAAATCCACGGCCCTTTTGTTTATATAATTTTTTCTGATACTTACCTACCAAATTATATGAAATTTGGTCCATTAGTTTTTGAGTTAGAGTGGATATATACATTGCAAAAACAGACAGGCAGACACATAGACACACAGACACACAGATAGACACACAGACAGGCACACAGACACACACACACAGGCAGACACATAGACACACAGACACACAGATAGACACACAGACAGGCACACACACACACACACACACACACACACACACACAGACGTCGCGCTAAAAATAGTTTTTTCGTATTCTAGAGGTCTCGAAACCTGTAGACCCGTCGAAAACTCGACTTGCGATTTTCGGCAGGATTCCAATACTTTCCCTATCCATTAACATGTATTGCAGGGAAAGTAAGAAATCTGATGTGGGCAGCACACGACTTTCGCTGCAGACTTATATCCATGTTCTTTTTATTTTAATTAAATTTAATTCACTTTTGATTCAATTTTCGTTCACATTTGGTAACTGGACTTATTTTCAAAGACGGCGTAGAGAAAATACGAAAAAACTAAAATATCTCGAGAACGGCTAGTCCTAGTGTAATGGGGATGGTCTTATTCTTTTCTTCGTTAAAAATTACGTATGAAACAAGCATTTAATGGATATATTTGAGCATACGTAGTTTTTATTTTAGATTTTGACGATTTTTGCGGGCATTTTGCAAAAAAAGGCAGGTTACTGTTTTCAAATCGTACCAAAATCTAATCAGCACCAGGGTAACCCACAGACGACTTATCTACAGAATTTTGTGAAATTTGGTCCATTAGTTTTTCAGCTAGAGTGGATGCAATTTTTGTGGGCAATTTCGCAAAAAAAAAGCGTATTCATTTATCCCGAATCGTACCCAAAACTAATCAGCACCAGATTCGCCCACAAGGGACTTACTTACCGAATTTTATGAAATTTGGTCAATTAGTTTTTTAGTTAGAGTGGATACAAAATCTGCACAGACAGACAGACAGACCACAGGCACACACACAGACGTCACGCTAAAAATAGTTTTTTCGTATTCTAAAGGTCTTGAAACGCGTAGATCCGTCGAAAACTCGAATTGTGATTTTCGGCATGATTCCAGTACTTTTCCTATACATTACCATGTATTGCAGGAAAAGTAAAAATCTGATGTGGGCAGCACATGACTTTCCCTGCAGACTCAAATTCATATTTTCTTTATTTCTTTAATAATTCGTTAGATTTAGTTTAATTGCACCAAATAACACTAAATTTGCATTTTTAATTCAACTATTGTTTTTATTTGGTAATTGGACATTTTCCCAAAATAGGGATAACAAAAATACAAGAAGTCTCAAATATCTTGTGAACGATTAGTCCTAAAGCATAATGGAGTGTTGAAGACCCAGACCGACCGGCTCGTCAGCAAGGACATGAGCAACCGATTAGTCGGCCGGGGCATAATGGAGTGTGTTATATTCCTTTCCGCGTCAAAAATTTCGTATAAAACAAGAATTTAATTGATACATTTGAGCATACGTAGTATTTTTTTTTTTTTTTTTAGATTTTGGCGATTTTTACGGACCATTTCGTAAAAATAGACAGGTTGTTCTTTTCCGAATTGTACCAAACTCTAATCAGCACCAGAGTATCCCACAATTAACTTATATACCAAATTTTGTGAAATTTGGTCAATTAGTATTTTAGCTAGGGTGGATATACGAAATTTTTGCGGACCATTTCATAAAAAAAGGCGCATTCTTCTTTTCCGAATCGTACCAAAATCTAATCAACACTAGAGTATCCCACAAGTAACTTATCTACCAAATTTTGTGAAATTTGGCCAATTAGTACTTTAGCTAGAGTGGATGCATCAAATTTTTGCTGGCTATTTCGTAAAAAAGGCAGGTTGTTTTTTGTCGAATTATACCAAAATCTTATCAGCACCAGAGTATCCTACAACTAACTTATCTATCAAATTTTGTAATATTTGGTCAATTGTTTTTTTAGTTAGCGTGGATACAGACAATTTTTGCGGGCCATTTCGCAAAAAAAGGCGAGTTCTTTTATCCCGAATTGTACCAAAAACTAATCAGCATCAAGGTCACACCCAAGTGACTTACATATCAAATTTTATGAAATTCGGTCTATTAGTTTTTGAGTTAGAGTGGATACATACATTGCACAGACAGGCAGACACACACACAGACGTCACGCTAAAAATAGTTTTTTCGTATTCTAGAGGTCTCGAAACGTGTAGATCCGTCGAAAACTCGAGTTGTGATTTTCGGCTTGATTCCAATAATTTCCCTAACACATTACCATGTATTGCAGGGAAAGTAAAAATATAGAAAAATTGCCAACTTGTCTCTTGAATTCTGGGAAAAGGGGCGTGTCAATATCGACTATTGGTTATTGACAAGGGGATGTCATCTCAATCAGTAAATGGTAAAGATAGGGGTGAAAATTTCTTTTCCTCTTCACCTTAAGTGATTTTCGCTTGGTGCCTCTGCAAAACAAGATACATTAAAAATATATGACCCCTGCACATCTGGTGAAAATGTGAGAATAATGTCTTTCTCACAAACTGGACTTAATTGCTTGATCTTGACAGCCAGTGGTGGCGGAAATGAAGGAATACTTTCCAGATTTTATAAGAAACGTTGGAGGTGTCGATTCCCTTTCAATTTGTATTATTCCATAGCTATAAAATGCCATCTGAAGGTCTGAGTGATTGTAAACTTAAGATCTTAGTTGGTTTATTACTTTCTACTTTGCTGACATTCTGGGAAAAATCCATTTCCCTTTGGACCACCTTGAATTTGTTGAAAATATCCTCATTGCAAAAAGATAGTTTTTTTCGTACATAGATTAAAGTGTTATGATGAGTTTGAAGTTTTTAAACTCATTGCAACAGTTTACAACAATATTAATTGTTTTGAAAATACTTATTTTCTGAAATTTTAATTAATTTGTAAGAACAAAATGCAATTCCATTTAGCAATATTAAGTTACATACAAGAACTTTATGAAGGAGCTTCTATATGGGGGCAAATTGTGTGAGCATTTTATTTTCGGCGGAACTTTTAAGCTTTTAAACCGGAAGTGATATCTCCAGAACTCGAAATATAAATTTTTGGTGAACACCTACACCCCACTGAAATGCAGCGCGCGGGAATTGCACTCGGTAGGCCCGGTTCGATTCCCTCCGCTGCCAAAACTGCCGCCGTGTTCATGCGGAGTACGATCACGTTAAACATGTGGGTCCATAAATTCGTCCGAGAGGTTGGTGGTAGGGGAAGGAGGGTACGGTCCTTGTGGATACCTCCCCTACTGGGTTCCAGTCTAAATTGGATGGCTTTTCCCGGCCGTCCAAACAGTTACTTTACACCTTTCTGGTAAGTCGGGCGGTCTGGTTCTCAACAGCAACCCCTCTGAAATGTGATGCTGAATCCATATCAGTCATCATTTAAGCTCTATACCTAGCCAGTTCTGAAAAATAAATGTTGAACGAAATGTAAATTTTTAATAGAAAGGGACATTTTTAGAATCAAATGTAGAAATTCGTGGGGAACCACCCTACTTCTTTCACAGTTAGAAACTGAATCCATATCAGTTATTAGTTAAGCCCAATTTATCGTGAAATTCCACAAATAGATATTCCTGGACATTTTTTTTGAACCGGAAATGAAAACAGAATCGGAAGTGGAAATCTATACCCCCACCCCCTTCTACCTTCTCCGAAATTTGATGCTAAAGCCATATCAGTCATCATCAAAGCTCTATCTATAGTAGATGCTGAGAAAAAAGAGACTTCAAACAATTTTTTTTTATTAAAAACAATTGCGTGGCAAAATGTTTGCCACTAGTAACGTTTCTAAGCTAAAACTTTTTTATAATCTTGAAGAGAGTTAAAAGTTATTTCGATTGCTTTCGTCATACACGAATTCTGAATTCTGATCCACATGCATGTGAAAATCTTGTTTCACCACTACGAGTCTCTTACATGTAGTCCTCATACCTTAGAGATAGAGACACTCAGGTTCGATACCTGTATTGGAGCAGGGCTTTTATGGTAATTTTAAATATACCGTTTGCTTCGGTTAATTCTTTAATCGAAATAAAATATTTTTCGTTAACCGGGTACCTTAGACTGTTAATCGCTTGATTGTTAGCCCATATAAATTTTTAGCATAAATTACTGTTCATTAACTTTCCTATAAGGCTTCAACATATGGAAAAACTTTATTTCACATAAAATAGCTCTTGGTATCATTTAGTGTTGTTGTTGAGACTCAAACCGTCCGACCTACCAGAAAGGTATAAGGTAACCGTTTGGACGGCTGGAAAGTGCTACCCAATTTAGACCGGAACCCAGTGGGGGAGGCATCCACAGGGTCCGTACTCTCCTTCCCCTACCACCAACCTCTCGGAAGGACATACGGACCCACATGTTTAACGTGATCGTACTCCGCATGAACACGGCGGCAGTTGTGGCAGAGTGCAAATCCAGCGCGCAAACCACCGGGCTACCGCGCCCGAAATGTGCCAACAGCACGCGGTGTTCCCAGGTGGTCACCCACCCAAGTACTAACCGCGCCCGATGCTGCTTGACTTCGGTGATAAGTATCATTTAGTGTGTTGTTCCTCAAAATCTGTAAGGAATACCTAAATAAGAGTATTTGATTATGTCATTTCAATCAATTGATTTGATGTATGTATTGAGAATTTGATTTCAAAAAATGTATTGAGACTGATTTCAATTAATGCATTGAGCAGTTAATTTCAATTTATGTATTGAGAATTAAAAGATTATTTTCATAAGACGCCAAATAGGGCACTTATAGGGTAAATATTGTAATATCCAATTTTTCAATCCAAAGCAATTTTTTTTGTACTTATATGTACGCTATTATTACATTGTGACACTCCCCCCCCCCCCCCCTCCCTCTCCCCGAAAAAAGTGTCCTTTATACTGTTATTCAATGTTTTCAAATGAAAAAATTCCATGAATTAGATCTAAGACCCTTTTGTCTTCTTCACCTGCATACCACGCAGAGGTAGTGAGCAAGGTAGAGGACCGCACTTTGTTGTTGTTTGCCTCCTCTTCCTTCTATTCGCATCACCGAAGGACAGAGAGCGGATATAGGTCGGGGTTCCTCTACCCCACCCTTGAGTTGAAGCCAAGACGAATGAAGTGATGGTCATTCGAGGGAACTTGAACAGGAGGAACTAAGTCAGCTGAAAAAAGACACTGCGAGTTCGAATGTTGACAATCTTGGCATAAGAGTACAGTATAATGGTTGGACTACAAGGCCGTAAAATCAGCGCAATTAAATTTCGTTAAAATTATGTTTTATCCTTCTTGATATAAGTATGTCAAGCCAACTAAGAATTAAATTTTTTTAACCAGTTCTAGTTTTTCACATAATGGTATAAGTCCTTCCGAGAGGTTGGTGGTAGGGGAAGGAGGGTACGGTCCCTGTGGATGCCTCCCCCACTGGGTTCCGGTCTAAATTGGGTGGCACTTCCCGGCCGTCCATACAGTTACCTTACACCTTTCTATAGGGCGGACGGTCTGGGTCTCAACAACAACAACATAATGGTATGACACAAAATTTTATGGTGGTAGGTGCTATCGTACTTAAGTTATCGTGTCTCGTGCCCCCCCCCCCCCAACACACATAGAGATCCTCATTTCCTAAAGCGTTCAAAATGGATTTAGGATTTTTAAAACGTGCTTATCTGTCAAAATTTTGAATTGAAAAATTTTCTGGAAAACAATATACTTTCTGCACAATAGTATAAAAAAAGTAGGGAGGGGGGGGGGGACTATATACTCTTAGCTGACACACGTTCTCTTTCTTAAATACTCTTAGTTGGCGATTTCATATTTCAAAGTTCCTTTAATGAAATATGACTTAAAGTCTTTTGAACTTCCTTATCTGAAATCCATGCAGAGGTAAGTGCTCAAAGGTAGAGTAACTCACTTTGTTGTCTGACTCTTCGCTTTTTATTTTATTCGCATCATCGTAGAACAGAAAGCGGAAATAGGTCGGGTCTCGGGGTCCCCACCCTTGAACATCAGCCAAAGCGACAGCACCGCAGGCGATGGCCATCCCAGTGCAGGAAATTTGGACCGAACACTGTCAGCTGGCAAAATGTGTTTTTTTCTGAGCGAGAATGTTGGCATAGAAAAGCAATTCTTATTTTACAAATTCAATAAGTAAATTGTTTGATTAATGCGAATACTTTTCTAAACCGAAATGTAGGACAAGTAACTGCTTAAGGTTAGTCAAGCTCAAGTGACAAACGATCTAATTACTCTCCCGAATGGTTTTCCCCATGTATCTCTCTTATTTATGGTCGGAATCATACAAAAAATTATATTTAGTATAATGTCTATATGATATATCTCATCTTGATACAAAAATTGAGTGTTGTCATATGAATTTTCGGACATAATAAGCAATTAAATAGGAAAACGTGCTCTTATTCAAATTAGATACACATTTATATATGGCAGACATCATTCCGAGTTTAATGGTAGTTTTGATATAATTGTACGATCCGTGGAGCTAGTCTAGTGTTCGCCCCTTTTTTATGGCCGACTGTATAACGACTGTAATTACCATTTGATGCATTTACTTTTCAACTTAAATTATTAATTTATAAATGCGGTAAGTTCCTTATTTTTTAGAAGTAAAAAAATATATTACACGAATTTTTTTAATTTACTTCAGTAATCAATAAAGTTTCTAATGTTGGTATCAGAGTTGCGTTTCATTTTTATATCCAGAGTTCTTACGCGAAAATAAAACAAGAAAGATCAATCATGCTTAAAGCATTGATTATGAAACACTTTCCAACTTCAATGCAATTTTATTTAAACAAGTCTAAAATGCAATACATTCCTCGGTAATATTTTGAAACTTATCACAATACTGCATTAATTTATTATATTTGAAACTTAAACTTTCATCGAAAAAAATGAACTTCATTCAAATGACGGCATTGAAATATAAATTGTCTGGTTTAAACATCTCTAAAATGTTATACATTCCTCGGTAATAGTTTTAGAATTATCATAATACTACGATAATTTATTATATTTGAAAACTTCATCGAAAACAACTGAAATTAATTCAAATGACGTCATAGAAAAAATAACACGCCTGGATCTCTCTATAAAAACAGGATTTCATTCATAACTTTCTCCCATTCATCTCATTCATCACAATACTATAATAATTAATTTTATTTAAACATTTTGTTTAAGACCATGGAGCTACAAAAAATTAAACTCTATGCTTGAAACTTCATCGAAAAAAATCGTCCTTCTCTTTATGAAATCAATTAATATTTCATTCATATCAGCCATGCAGACTCTATGGACTAAATTATTTTGTGTTAAAAAAATACAGGATAAAAAAATACACTCAATATGAATTAAAAAGAACTTAAAAAAATCACGATTTTGAAACAAGATGGATGCCATATATCATTTTGAAGTGGGTCATGTGATCGTTTCATATCATGGCCACGTGATCGTTTCATATAAGAGGTGTAATTATTATTTTAATTTTTATTTAAAAAACTATTGAATATATTTCGCTGAATTTTTTTTTATATATTTTATGGAACAATTTGAATATTACCTAAAATTTTCGAAGCAATTTGTGAATTTTAAATCCGTTTAAAAAATATTTAAAAAATTAGGTCCCATAGGGCTCAATGTATTTCATTTCTTCGACCCGGGTTCAATCCTAAACTAATTGGGTGATATTATTCATTTATATTCCCATAGGTTCTACAGACCGTCTGAACAACATACTAAAATTTCATTTTGATTAAGTCATTTTTGCGGCAGTTATCGTGCTAACGGACAGACAGACAGACAGACAGAATGAACAAAGTCATTAACACTTTTCAACTTTGTTGTAAAATGTTAAAAAAAGAAATCTGATGTGGGCAGCACATGACATTCCCTGCAGACTCATGTTCACGTTCTCTTTATTTCTTTAATAATTAATTAAATTGAGTTTAACTGCACAAAATAGCACAGAATTTGCAATTTTAATTCAATTTTTGTTTTTATTTGGTAACTGGACATCTTTTTAAAGGCGACGTAACAGAACGGAGAAAATACTGAAATATCTCGAAAAAGGTTAATCCTAGAGTAATGGGGTTGGTCTTACTCTTTTCCTCGTCAAAAATTGGGTATGAAACCCAGCTTTTAATTGATACATGTAGGCATACGTAGTCTTTTATTTGGAGATTCTTGCGAGCCATTTTGCAAAACAAGGAAGGTTGTTCTTTTACGAATCGTACCAAAATCTAATCAGCAACAGGATATTTCACAAGTGACTCATCTATGGTCAATTAGTTTTTTAGCTAGAGTGGATGCATGGCTTTCTTGCGAGCCATTTTGAAAAAAAAAAGTGGATTTTTTTTTTATCTGGAATCATACCAAAATCTAATCAACACCAGGGCCACACACAAGTGACTTATCTACCAAATTTTAGGAAATTCGGTCAATTAGTTGAGTTAGAGTGGATACATATATTGCACAGACAGACACACACACGCACACAGACAGACGTCCCGCTGAAAATAGTTTTTTCGTATTCTAGAGGTCCAGAAACGTGTAGAGCCGTCGAAAATTCGAGTTGTGATTTTCGGCATGATTCCAATTCTTTCCCTATACATTACCATGTATTTCAGGGAAAGTAAAAATCTGATGTGGGCATCACATGATTTTCCCTGCAGACATATCCACGTTCTCTCTATTTCAATTAAATTTAATTCACTTTTAATTCAATTTTCGTGCTCATTTGCTAACTGGACTTATTTGCAAAGATGGTGTAGAGAAAATACGAAAATACTAAAATATCTCGAGAACGGCTAGTCCTAGTGTAACGGGATTGGTCTTATTCTTTTCTTTGTTAAAATTTACGTATAAAACAAGCATTTAATGGATATATTTGAGCATGCGTAGTTTTTTTATTTTAGATTTTGACGATTTTTGCGGGCCATTTTGCAAAAAAAAGGCTGGTTATTTTTTTCCGAATCATACCAAAATCTAATCAGCACCAGGGTGACCCACAAGAGACTTACTTATCTACAGAATTTTGTGAAATTCGGTCTATTAGTTTTTCAACTAGAGTGGATATAAGCTTTTGCGGGCTATAGCTTTTGCGGGCTATTTCGCAAAAAAAGGCGGGATTTTTTTTCTTATCACGAATCGTACCTAAAAGTTATCAGCACCAGATTCGCCCACAAGTGACTTACCTACCAAATTTTATGAAATTGGGTCAATTAGTTTTTTAGTTAGAGTGGATACAAAATCTGCACAAACAGAGAGACAGACACACACACAGACACACACACACAGACATACAGACAGACATACACACAGACGTCACGCTAAAAATGGTTTTTTCGTATGCTAGAGGTCTCTAAACGTGTACATCTGTCGAAAATTCGAGTTGTGATTTTCGGCATGATTCCAATACTTTCCCTATACATTACTATGTATTTCAGGGAAAATAAAAAAATGATATGTAAGATCTGCAGGTCAATGTTTTTAAAGTTGAATGGTACATTTGGCGATGAAAACCTCTTTCGAAGTACCCAATTAACCCATATTTCACACAACTCTAAATTAGTAATTATCAATATTGATAGCATCCGCAACAAGCGTATATAGTCCATATATTAAAATACAAATCAATGCATCAATTTAAAGACTTTTTAGTTAACTTAGCGTCATTTTTGCAATTTTAACGATATTTTCGTAAATCTGGAACGAAATACCACCAAGTTAACGACGTTTCGCTAAATGACTGGAAACGTTCATCAAATTTATCGCCAAGCGTGACAGACGAACGAAAGAAGAGCATTTCTTATATATAAATGAATATTGGCTAACTGTTAGGCGTCAAAATATAAAACTATTGAGCAAAGTATCTTCTCATGTGAATGGAACGAACTAGATCCACGAGAATGATGCTAACAGATTTATCGCATAATATTACATATGAAAGTGAACATATTTCACAATAGTTAATACTTTTTACACTCCCTGCAATGCATGGTAATGTATAGGAAAAGTATTGAAATCATGTCGAAAATAGCAACTCGAGTTTTCGACGGATCGTTTTGGGACCTCTAGAACACGAAAACACTGTTTTTAGCGTGACGTCTGTGTGTGTCTGTTTGTGCAATGCATGTATCCACTCTAATTGAAAAACAAATTGACAGAGTTTCATGAAATTTGGTAGGTAAGTCCCTTCTGGGTGTCTCTGGTGCTAATTAGCTTTTGGTATTATTCGGAAAAAAAGAACCCGTTTTTTTTTTACGAAATCGCCCGCAAAAATCGTCAAAATCTAAAATAAAAGACTACGTATGCTCAAATATATCAATCAAATGCTTGTTTTATACGTAATGTTTGACGATAAAAGGAATAAGACCAGTCTCATTACTCTAGGACTAAGCGTTTTCGATATATCTTAGTTTCTTCGCATTTTCGCTACTCCACATTTGAAAATAAATCCAATTACCAAATGAAAGCGAAAATTGAATTAAAAGTGCAAATTCAGTGTCATGTAAAATAATTATGGGTGTTATTTTGTGCAATTAAACCCAATTTAATGAATTATTGAAGAAATAAGGAGAACATGAACATGAGTCTTCAGGGGAGGTTATGTGCTGTCCGCATCAGATTTTTTTTTAATTTTATGTGCTTTTATTTTATGAATTTATTTGAAAAAAATTCATTATCTCGAGAACGGTTTATGGTAGTGTTCTAAAATTTGTGTCAATTGCTTTCTAATGAAAAATTACATATAGGAAATGGTTATTTAAAGTTCTGATTATTTGACGATTTTTTCAAAATTTCATTTAAAATTTGTGTGTGTGTGTGTGTAACCACTTTTAAACTATCGATTGCATTAAAATCAATAGACTTCCAGTATTCACAGATTGTGAGTTTTGTATCAAATTTCGTTCGGGAGGCTCCATTCGTTCATGAGATATCATTTCCACAGATTCTCTCTCTCTCTCTCTTTCTCTCTCTCACTCTCACACACACATCACCTCAAAAACGTTTGATTTGAATTCGAGGATTCTTAAAACGTGCTCTTTTCTGTCAAAAACTTGCATTATTCTGCCCGTCACAATACTTTCCCTATACATTATGCTATGTATATAGGGAAAGTAAAACGAAAAAAAAAAGTTTTTCATTGTGCTTCATCTACACAACAGTGACTCATGGGAAATTAGAAAATAAATTTTAATCACGCGCAAAACTGAACCAAACTGAGGGTGTAGGCAAATTCAATTCAAAATAATACTATGTAAATTTTATTATTATCCAATATTGACTTTAGGCGAAATTGTCGAAGAGAAATGGGAGATGATGAAGTAGTTTGGACAATTTTGCATAACATCAATTTCGGATAATGATATTTATATACTAGTATTGTTTTAAATTAAATCTGATTACACCCTAAATTTGGATCAATTTCGTGTGTAATTAAAATTTAATTTCTACTTTTCCATGTGCCACTGCTGTGTAGAGGAGAATATTGAAAAAAAAATTTATTTTTCATAATTCAACTTGTACTGTTTAGTTTTTATTTCTAATGTTAGTTTTTCTTCCCTCATCCTCTACCTTATTATTATTATTATTATTTATGTCATTGACGTACACACCTAAGTAGTATTATGTATGGATCGACACATTAGAACTAGAACTTTTCATCTGAAGACATTAAACCGTAATTCGCAATTAAAAAAAACAAAACATAATCATGACGTACGTAAATGATGAAACTTAAAGATGTAAAATGTTTCTTATGATGAAATTGTGTGCCGAGTTTCAGCTTTCTACGTGTTCTGGAAGTCAAGAACGAATCTGTCAAAGATGTTGAACAAAGGGACAGTCCACTTAAAGTTAATAAGAGTTGTTTCATTATTATTGCTTTTCTCATTTTATTATGCTTATTTTTATATTATTTAAACAGTTGTAGAAGATGATATCGGAAATATAAAATAATCATGTTTTATTTGCTAAATTTATTTTTTAATCACAATTTTATTTTACCCCTTAATTTACTAATCTTCCTAGTTAGTCTAAGCATAAGAAACAATTTACATAAATTTGTCTTGAAGTTGTAAATTTATTATATACATTCTCAACATCACTGTTGCTATAACGCACTTACTTTCAACCTAAATCTCAATTATTACTTTCCTTATATACCTAATGTATAAGGAAAGTATTGTGACGGGGTTGAAAATTCGAATTCGAGTTTTCGACGGGAGAGCACGTTTCAAACATCCCTGATCACGAATCAAACATTTTTGAAGTGATGTGTGTGTGTGTGTGCGTGTGTGTGTGTGTGTGTGCGTGTGTGCGCGTGCGTGTGTGTGTGTGTGTGTGTGTGTGTGTGTGTGTGTGTGTGTGTGTGTGTGTGTGTGTGTGTGTGTGTGTGTGTGTGGAGACGATAACTGACGAACGAATGGACCGATTCGAACGAAATTTGGTACAAAAATCACAATCCATAAACACTGGAAGCCTATTGATTTTATCCGCAAACGAAGGTTCAGAACCACCTAAATTTTCGAATGAAATTTTGAAAAAATCGTCAAAAAATCAAAACCGCTGATAAAGTTACACAAACAGACATTTCTTATGTAATTTTTCATTAGAAAACGATTGGCATAAATTTTTGAGCGCTAACATGAACCGTTCTCGAGATATTGCACATTTTTAAAAAAAATTATCAGAAAGTTATATAAAATAAAAAAAATGTTTCCTATTGAGAAACATGTCCACTTTTCATATGTAATAGCATGCGATAAATTGTGTGACATCATTCTCGTGGATCTAGCTCGTTCCATTCATGAAAAAATATACTTTGGTTAATACTTTTGTATTTGAACGCGAATAGCCATTTATCTGCTGTAAGAATAACTTATTTCTCCGTCCATAACGCTTGGCGAGATTTTGGCGACGAATTTGGTGGAATGTCGCCAACTTGGCGATATTTTTAATTGTTACCAAATTAATAAAAATTTCGCCAAATTGATAAAATGACGCCAAATCAATGAAAATGGCGATTAATTGAAGAAAATTCAATATCTTGGAAAGAATATAGGTATCTACATAAGAATAACATTTTTTTAACTGTAAAAGCAGTAAATTCATTGTATTATATAAGGAAAGTCATGTGTTGTCCACATCAGATTTTTATCTTTCTTTTTCAATGAAAAACATTTACTGGAAATACAGTAAGTACCTTCCCGAGTTCTTTATTTCCTCTAAAAATAAATTGTTAGCTAATTTGATGGCAGTATTCAACAGTAACAATTAATATAAATTTATCTCTAAGATGTAAATTTAGTATACATATTCACAAAAAATCATTGATGCTATAACGTATTTACTTTCAATCTAAATCTCAATTATTTTCTTTCTTTTTCAATAAAAAACGTTTTTTGGAAACACAGATACTCGCCGAGATCTTTTTTCTTCAACTAAGGGGATCTGCCCCCTGATCGCTACGCTCGCCATCTCCCATAACTCGCTTCGCGAGTTGAGGTTTCGCTTCCTACTCGCTACCGCTCGCTGAGATCGCTTCACGAGGCATAATACGCAAGTGGGTACCGTCCTTGTTTACTGACATTCAACACCCCTAGAACTCGCTTCGCTAGATCTTCCAAGCTAGATGACGCATACGACCACCTACGTGTCCCATGCTCGCTTGCTCTCACTGGCTGTTTCTCATTCACCCCCGCAACTCGATTCGCAAGTTGGGAGGCTTCGCTTCCTACTCGCTGGCACTCGCAAAGCTCGCTTCGCGAGCATTTTTGTGCTGCCTGCTACACAGGCTAAATTCATCCGTTATGGACCATCCCTTTTTAACTAATATTCACCAGCCGAAAGCTCGCCGCGAGCTCTTTCGCACAGCTCTTTCGCGAGCTTTTTCATAGACCCACGCAATCACCTACGTGTCCCATGCTCGCTGAAACTCGCAACCCCCCTGGACTCCGCATTCTATTGACTGCAGCTCGCCACAGGCGTGACATCCCCGTGGGGGCTTTTTCTCATTATTAGCTAACGCTCAACAACTCCCTTAACTTCGCGAACAATGCTACCAAGCCAGCCCCCAAATCGCTACGCTCGCCAACTCCGAATATCGCTTTGTGAATTGGGGGGCGTTGTCTTCTACTTCCTGGAGCTCGCTGAGCCTGCACCGCGAATCCTTTCGTGTAGCCTGCTATTAAGAACGATGGCTTACTGTATTAAGAAGAAACGGCAAAATTTCATAACTGAAGGTTTTGCTGTCCCTTGCTAACTGACTTTCTCCAGTCCTAGAGCTCGCTTCACGAGCTCTTTTAATTCGGACGGCCCACACGATCGCCTACGTGTCCCATGCTCGCTGAAGTTCGCAAAACCCCGGAATTCCGCCCTCTATTCACTGCTATTCATTAATCGCAGCTCGCCGCTTGCATAATGCCCCCGTGGGGGCTTCGTCTCATTATTAGCTGACTCTCACCAACTCCTTCAGCTTCACGAACGTTGTCACCAAGCTCAGCCCCCAAATCGATACGCCCGCCACCTCCAAATCTTCGCGAACTGGGAGGCTTCGTCTCCTACTTCCTGTTGCTCGCTGAGCCCACATCGGAAATTCTTTCGTACCGCCTGTTATTAAGAACGATAGCTTACTGTATTAGAAAGAAACGGCAAAATTTCATAATTGTAGGTTTTGCTGCTTGTTTTTAAAACAGTTTCATAATACGTGTCACGTTTTCAGTATAGAGATACTTACAAAAATAAAACATTTAATTGTTGTGCAATATAACAGTGAAATCCCGATGTTCATGATAACAATAGTTGCGAAATGATCTGTTTGTTTGTCAGAATAAACTATAAGTCATATGATTGTTAAAATTTCATATTTGCCCAAGTGCACTACTAACGTTGTAGTCAAGTTTAGAAATAAATATCTACACTTTTAAAATCTTTAATATTTCAATAACTCAGTTCTCGTCCATTTTGTAACGTTTGTGCCAGAAACTAATCAGAAAGAAGCTAGTAATCGTCTTGACCCATTAAATCTTCGCCCGTAGAGAAAAAAAAAATTCTCTTCAGAAATGCATAAAAAATTGAATAACTCGTTAACTAAATCAAAATTAAAAAAAAGGCTTTGTCTTATAAAAATTTAAGTATGTAGGTACATGTCAAGAAAAATTGGAGGTCTTCATATTGCTAGTCTGTCCAGGAGGCGAACTCGCAGCTCAAAAACTCTTCCTTTGACTTTGACATTAAATATTTCTTAAACTAAATTTTAAATCGAAAAACAGCTTATATCAGTGTGTTCCCCCTACTATTTCTCTACAAGTGTACCAAATTTCATATTACTTTCCTTATATACATAATGTATAAGGAAAGTATTGTGACGGGGTCGAAAATTCGAATTCGAGTTTTCGACGGGAGAGCACGTTTCAAGCATCCCTGATCACGAATCAAACATTTTTGGAGTGATGTCTGTGTGTGTGTGTGTGTGTGTGTGTGTGTGTGTGTGTGTGTGTGTGTGTGTGTGTGTGTGTGTGTGTGAAAGTATGTGTGTGTGTGTGTGTGTGTGTCAGTGAGTCTGTGGAGACGTTAACTGACGAACGAATGGACCGATTCGAACCAAATTTGGTACAAAAATCACAATCCGTAAACACTGGAAGCCTATTGTTTTTATACGTAATCGAATGTTCAGAACCCCCCCCCCCCCTAAATTTTCGAATGAAATTTTGAAAAAATCGTCAAAAAATCAAAACCGCTAATAAGGTTACGCAAATAGACATTTCTTATGTAATTTTTCATTAGAAAACGATTGGCATAAATTTTAGAACGCTAACATGAACCGTTCTCGAGATATTGTACATTTTTCAAAAAAATTATGAAAAAGTCACATAAAAAAAAATCCTATTGAGAAACATGTTCACTTTTCATATGTAATGCCATGCGATAAATTGAGTGACATCATTCTCGTGGATCTAGCTCGTTCCATTCATGAAAAAATATACTTTGAATAATACTTTTGTATTTGAACGCCAATAGTCATTTATCTGCTGTAAGAATAACTTTTTTTCTTAGTGCATAACGCTTGGCGAGATTTTGGCGACGAATTTGGCGGAATGTCGCCAACTTGGCGACTTTTTTGAAATGTTGCCAAATTAATGAAAATCTCGCCAAATGGATGAAAATGATGCTCAATCAATGAAAATGACGACTAATTGCCGAAAATTCAATATCTTGGAAAGAATATTAGTATCTACTATAAGAAAAACCTATTTTTTTACTGTAAAAGTAGTAAATTCATTTTCTATATAAGGAAAGTCATGTGTTGCCCACATCAGATTTTTTTTATATGCCATAGATTTTGCGATATTTGATAGAGAAACTTGAGAAACGTGAAAATTGTCAAACAGTGGCAGCGGCAGTTGCAGCTACCTTTTTTTAATATAGAAAGACAAACAAATTGTTAGCTATTTTGATGGCAGCATTCAACAGTAACAATTAATATAAATTTATCTCTAAAATGTAAATTTATTATACATATCCAAAAAAAAATCACTGCTGCTATAACGTACTTGCTTTCAATCTAAATCTCAATTATTATCTTTCTGTTTCAATGAAAAACGTTTACTGGAAATACAGATGCTCGCCGTGTTCTTTTTTTCTTCCAAAAATAAATTGTTAGCTATTTTGATGGCAGTATTCCAATATTTGATTCTCAAGAGAGTTCGGCTACTTCGTGGTAACTACGGACAAAAACCTTGGATCGTTAAGAAAACAAACGCAACAGAAGCCTTTATTTCAACACATCTTTCGCTTTAGATTTTCATCAGAAAAAAAAAGAAAGTTGTTTCCACAAAGTACAGAGGGGGCATTTACTTCAATTTTGAAAGCGAGGATTCGTGAACTAGGGTAGAAAGATCTTAAAGCGTACATTATAGTCTGATCTAAAAATTTTCTACCTTTCTGTTTGCTTTTAGATTTGTGAAGTTCTATGACTTTAACATCTGTCGACAAATGTTTCATGGCCCATTCAGAGAAATACTAGAAAGTGAAATGGATGGGTGAAAGGATTGGTTGAAACAAGATGTGAGGTTTATTCCAGAGTATTGGCGTCATTATAGAAAAACAGGGGGGAGGGGGGGGAAGTTCAAGAATAGAATTTATAATTCTCTATTCCACAGATATCATTATCATACATTTATCGACACATTATATACACACAACAGATTATCACACAACACATTATATACACACAACACATTATATACACACAACACATTATATACACACAACACATTATCACATATATACATTTATCAACAATTATGCATCTTTTTTAAACAGTGTTTTTTTTTTCAATAATGTTGTGTTTTAGTTAATGAATGTTCAAATATATGAATATTTGAGGCAAACCTAACTCTACGCTGCAGAGTGTACAGAAAAACTGTAAGATATATAGTCACCTGATGAACTTTATTAACTGAAAATGTAAATTCTTTTTTTAAAACCGATGATTTTAGTGTTCAAATCAATAGATTTCTAAAATAAATATTTAAATTCTACTCGCATTTTTAAATATTTTAATAAAAATGTATTCTAAATTGATATTCAAAAGCAATTCTGTTGCTATGGTAACCAACTAGTCCATGCAATGCACAATGGTGGCATGTAGATCAAACTGAGTAACTATAGCTAGCCATTGCGTCTGCAATGTATTAAAGTTAGCCTTGCATGCAGCGAGTGAGTGTGAAGACCCAGACCGTCCGACTCATCCAGAGGACTTGAGTATCTAATTGGACGGCCGGGAAGAGATCCGGCGACAACACCAGAATAAACACAACTAAACAAAACAGCAAACAAACAAAGCAGTAATCAAAAACAAAACACAACACCAAAACAACACAGCAAACCAAAATAAAAGGGAAGGCGGCACCATCGGGGAGGAGCAAGTAAAAACCAAGGGGATAACAACCAGAGAAAAAGTTAAAAGCAGCAATGGCTCTCAGGCTATTCAAGTGATTTTGTTGGATATTTCTCTCGCTATGAGAACACAGTTTTTAATTTTGTTAATTGAAGTTTTATTCGAGCAGACACTCGAGAACCAGGCCGCGGAATTAGCGGGGGAAGGTTTAGAAAGATGAAAAGGTTTAGAGTGGGGGCAAGCAAAGACGTAGTGGTCTGCATCTCCAAAGGAACCGCAGGAACAGCAAGAGGTTGATTTAAATTTAAAAAAGTAAATGTAATCCAAAAATGGGCCGTGGCCCGTGATAAAATAAATAAGATATTTGTTCATTAAAAGGAAATTAAAGTTTACGTGGGGAAGAAAGTTTAAAATTCTGGCTGGGTCATGGGTGCGAGGGGAAATGTAGTTGTTTAGTTAAGATTGCCAGGCGTTTAAGATATCTAGTTTACAATGCTTTTTTAACAGAGAGTAGGGAAAAGGTAAAGGAGATGGGGTACCTGAAGAGGTAGCAAGTTTTGCATTTTCATGGGCGGCCTCGTTGCCCGAGATGTCAGAATGGGCTTTAACTTAACAGAGGTTTATTAAATGTTTGTTTAAATTTGCATCTAGTTTAATTTTGGAATGCATGCAGCGAGTATCGTTACTTTTATATCTGGAAATAAAAGATTAAAATCTTTCAACATTTCATTTTTACCTTGTGACTGGATAAAATTCATGAACTTTTTCAATCTGTTTCCAAACGTTTCCTGTACTATTTTCGCATGGATGAACTGGTCATAGAACTATTTGTTGTAATCAACAAACTAGGCAGATTGATTTGTTTTCGTGTTCGTTTTCTATCTTCATTTTCATCACCCGAATATAGCATAAATACACCCGAATATAGCATAAAGTATTCGTTTTAAATATAACATTCATATTTTTATGAGAAGATCGAAATTAGAAAGGGTTGCATTTTTAATATCAGAGACAAAAGTAAAAGTGGTAGAGACACACGTTAAGACTATCTCAAAAACCTCTTGCCCCTCCCCGTAGCTATGATAATGAATGTATGACAATGATATGAATGAATGTCAAGATACTTTAAACATAGTAAGGTACTTTAAACAAAGTAGATGAATGTAGGGGATTATACTTTGATAATGAATACAGGGGATTATGTTATCGATGTGTTTCTTAACTTCTTTTAACTGCTTCGTTGCTAAGATACCTGAAACGTACTGTACAGCGATAAAAATATTTAATAAAAATAATATAATTAAATTTTCCTTTTCGTTTTAATACCAGAAAGTTGCCAGAAAGAATACCTCCTAGCAACAAACAGCGTTTTGATGTTTCCACAGAAATTAATGGACATTCGGAGCTGACTAGTTTTACAGTGGAGAAACCAGTTCACCACTGATGTTTCCTGTACTTAATGTATTGTTACAGTGTTTAAAAGGAGGCTCTAGAGAATAATTGAATCAATTTTTAAAGTTGAGGAGTTTTTGCCAAGAAATGCTCCAAAGTAGATTTTTTAAACGCTCCTCTTTTAACTGCCCTTCTTGTTCAGTGGATCGTTCGTTAAATGTGGCGGTGTAATCATTAGCTCATCGTTTAGTTTTTTGCACTTTATTCTAAATCGTAGCCAAGATTTTGCGAATTATTCTTAGTACCCTTTGAGAGGGTGTTGATCTGCAAAAAAGAGATTATATCTGAATTTTTCTTAATATTAATAAGAGTTATGTAACTTTTAGTGTCACGATCTTTTCTTGTACTCAGTGCTGAAAGAATATCGTTTTACTGAAAATATATGACTTGATATTTTTAATTTCTCATACTGTATAGAGAAAGTATGTTTTTTTCCGAAATTTTTCGCATTTGGAATTTTGATGTATGTGCACGTTTCAAGATCTCTTTTGGAAATATGTTCGTTTGCATGCATATGTAGGCCGTAGCCGGAAACGAAATCTATGAAGGGCTGGATTGGAATTCAAGAGAAGATCATCAGTTCTGAAGGAGAAGTTCTATCAGAAATTGTTTTATTTTACTGGCTGTAAAAATATTTTAATTAATTATAATTAAGTGCGGTATTTTTTATTATTGGGAACCATTGTTATGAGTTATTACACTGAATTTCATATACTGCAAAGCATATTACTCATCAACATCTATAAACCGTAACAGTTGTTATTATAGTATATTTCAATCCATATAAATTATACTAATACTTTTTTTAATCAATAGTTATTTACATAGCTATATTTGTAAGTTAATAATTCATTGCGAAAATCCGTATGACTAATATACATCAATATTAATATATAATAATTAAAATTGATTTTAATTAATGCATTAACTGGAAGTTATTGATTACTATAAGATTTTTTTTTTAAATAATAGATGTTAATGCATAATATTAACCCCATAATTGTGCATCAATAGATTTTGACTTTATATTGTAAAAGTGAACCCCGCAATAATACAGAAGTACCTTAAATTCTGTATTTTCAAAATTTACTTTTTTTTTTAAATTTTGAATATTTTGAGATTAAATGTGTAAATAAATGGATAATCATCAGTATAACCATAAATTGAGCTGCACTAAAAAATCTTATTTCTGTACTATACAAAAAATGAAGTAATTTAGAAAATATTCTGAAAAAGTATTTTTTCATGCAAAATGTGGAAAATATGTGGCATGAAATTTCAAATCACTACTGAAAGTGAATATCCTTATCAGGAGGAGGTGTGTGTGTAGGGTGAGGGGTGGGGGTGGGATTGAGTACACCTCTTGAGGGGGAGGGGACCTCAACCCTCTCTAACCATTGAATGACTACGGGTTTGTTATGTGTGCATGTTTGTGAGGTGTGGATACTAATTTACGAAGGAATGCATCTAACACTAAGAATTTTTCTTAGTGGTAAAAATATTGTAAATACAACTGTTTTTTGGAAAAATTTTGTCTTGAGATATATATTTCTCAGGATCTGCTATAGATAATAATGCTTAGATGATGATGATGGATATAGATTCAGCATCAAATTTTGAAGGGGGGGGGGGGGCGTTACTAAGGATTTTAACCAAATTGTTCGATTTTCCGAATAAATAAGATACACCGCCTTTAAAAAATGATATAGACTTGAAATTTGGTATATGGGCTAATCATTTAATAAAAAAACACAAGACTATAGGTTTTCAAAAATGTTCTTCTTTTAAAGGGTGCTCCACAGAAAAACATTCGAAAGGTAAAATGATAAAAATAAAAGGCTTCGGGATGAAATATAGACTTCAAATTTGTTGAACGGGTGGATTGTTCGAAAGCAAGAATGTGTATAATTTCAGTTTTCAATTATTTGATATTTTAAGGGTTCTTCATGCGAAAATGTTCAATTTGCGGAATAAATGATGTACGCCCTTTTTTAAGTGAGATAGTCATGCAGTTTGGTACATTAGGCAATCGTTTAATGAAACCCACTGGAAAAATCGAATTTTTCAAAAATGTTCTATAGAGGGGTGGGGGTGGGGTGGGGTGGGGGTGGGGGTTGCTCCACATCAAAACGTTCGAAATGTGAAACGATAGAAAAGCATACTTTGTGATGAGATAGAAACCTCAAATTTGATGTATGGGTTGATAATTCAAAAGGAAGAAAGTGTGCAATTTCAATTTTTACTTTCCTTATATACATAATGTATAAGGAAAGTATTGTGACGGGGTCGAAAATTCGAATTTGAGTTTTCGACGGGAGAGCACGTTTCAAGCATCCCTGATCACGAATCAAACGTTTTTGAAGTTATGTCTGTGTGTGTGTGTGTGTGTGTGTGTGTGTGTGTCAGTGGGTCTGTGGAGAGGATAACCGACGAACGAATGGACCGATTCGAACGAAATTTGGTACAAAAATCACAATCCATAAACACTGGAAGCCTATTGTTTTTATACGCACTCGAATATTCAGAACCCCCTAAAATTTCGAATGAAATTTTGAAAAAATCGTCAAAAAATCAAAACCACTAATAAAGTTACGCAAATAGACATTTCTTAAGTAATTTTTCATTAGAAAACGATTGGCATAAATTTTAGAACGCTAACATGAACCGTTCTCGAGATATTGTACATTTTTGAAAAAAAATATCAAAAAGTCATATAAAATAAAATAAAAATATTTCCTATTGAGAAACATGTTCACTTTTCATATGTAATACCATGCGATAAATTGAGTGACATCAATCTCGTGGATCTAGCTCGTTCCATTCATGAAAAAAGATACTTTGAATAATACTTTTGTATTTGAACGCCAATAGTCATTTATTTATCTGCTGTAAGAATAACTTATTTCTTAGTGCATAACGCTTGGCGAGATTTTGGCGACGAATTTGGCGGAATGTCGCCAACTTGGCGACTTTTTTGAAATGTTGCCAAATTAACGAAAATCTCGCCAAATGGATAAAAATGACGCTAAATCAATGAAAATGACGATTAATTGTCGAAAATTCAATATCTTGGAAAGAATATTAGTATCTACTATAAGAAAAACCTACTTTTTTACTGTAAAAGTAGCAAATTCATTACATTATATAAGTCATGTGTTGCCCACATCAGATTTTTTAATATTTGATACTTTAATGCTCGGTTACTGCAAAAATTCGTCTACAAAATGTTCGGTTTGCCATACACCAAAGTCTTCAATTTGCCGTATAAATGATAAACTCCTTTTCCTTTTAAATGAGATGGAGATTTGAGTTTTTTTACACTGGCCAATTATTCATTACAAACCTCGGAAATATCGAATTTTTCAAACATATTTAGTAAAGGGGGGGACCATCAAACATATTTAGTGAAGGGGGGGAGACCATCAAACATATTTAGTAAAGGGGGGGACCACCAAAACGTTCAAAAGGTACAAATGATAGAAAAATAGACTTCATGATCAGGTATAGATTTTAAATTGAGTGTGAGAGTAAATAGTTCGAAAGAAAAAAAGTGTAAAATTTCGGTTTAACAAGTTTTACTTCATTAGGGGTGCCGCATACCAAAATGTTCCGTTTGCGGAATGAATGAGAAACGCTTTATTTTAAAAGAGATATGGATTTGAAATTTGATACACGGGTCAATTATAAGATTAAAGAAAAATCGAGTTTTTTCAAAAATATTTTGTAGAAGGAATTGCTCCACACCAAAAACATTTGAAAGGTGAAATGAGCGATAAAGACTTGAAATCTGATGAACGTGTCAACGAATCTATAAAACCTTAGGTGAAAATCATATTTTTCAAATATGTTCATTTAATAAGTGCTCCACACCAAAACGTTCGAAATGTGAAATGATAGTAAAACAGACTTTGCAATAAGATAGAGACTTTAAAATCAGTGCAAGGATAGTTCACTGGATAAGAATAAATTGTATAATTTCAGCTTTATAATATTTGCTTATTTAGGGATGCCACACACTTAAAAGTTTAATTGCCTGAATAAATGAGAAATGCCCTGTCTGAAGTGAAACAGATATTTGAAATTTGGTGCAAGGGTGAATAGTTTGATAAGAACTACTGGCGAAGTCGAATTATTCAAAAATTAACCTTATTTGGAGGCATTTTATTGCGAGACCGTTGATTTTCAACTGGTATTTGGCTGGTATACATTAATTGACAAGTGTCTATTTGTTTGTAATACCGTCTGTCACGCTTTTATAGGCACTTCCCAAGCAGATAGAGACTTGCAATTCAGTACACGAGTCGATTTTTCGATAAAATCACCTAGAAAAATCGAATTTTTCAAAAATGTTTTGTAGAAGGGGGGGGGGGGGGTGCTTTACACCAAAAGGTTCGAAAAGCGAAATGATAAAAAAACATACTTTGCAATGAGATAGAGACTTCAAATTTAGTGTATGAGTAAACCCGTTCGAAAGGAAGAAAGTGTGCAATTTCAGATTTCCAATATTTGCTACTCTAGGGGGTGCTACTCACTGAAATGTTCGATTTGGCGAACAAATGAGAAACGCCTGCTTTAAAATTTGATAGAGGTCTGAAATTTGATATATGCGCTAATCATTTAATGAAAACACCCAAGACAAAATAGTTTTTAAGAAATGTTCGTTTAAGGGGGTGCTCTAGAGATAAACGTCCGAAAGGTGAACTGACGAGAAGCCATGCTTTGAGATGCTATAGAGACTTTAAATTTGGTGTACGGGTAGATAGTTCGAAAGGAAGAGCATGTGCAATTTCAGTTTCCCGATATTTTCTACTTTAGGAGGTGCCGCAAACCAAAAAGTTCGATTTTCCGAATAAATGAGAAACGCTTCCTATAAAAATGTAAAAGGGGCTTGATATTTTGTATAGGGGGCAATCATCTGATAAAAAACAAAAGAATAGAGTTTTCAAAATTGTTCATATAAACAGGTGGCTTCTCCACACAAAAACGTTCTAAAAGTAAAATGATAGTAAAAATATGCTTCGCCATGGAATAGAAACTTCAAATTTGGTGTATAGATAGTTCAACAGAAAGAATGTGTGCAATAGAAAATTTCCGATATTTGTAATTTTGAGGGGTTTCGAACATCAAAACGTTCGAAAAGTGAAATGATAGAAAAACATGCTTTGCGATGAGATAGAGATTTCCAATTTGGTATATGAGCATATTGTTCGAAAGAAAAAAAGTGTGCAATTTCAGATTTCCAATATTTGCTACTTTAGGGGGTTGTTGTTGTTGAGACCCACATCGTCCGACCTACCAGAAAGGTGTAAGGTAACTGTTTGGACGGCCGGGAAGTGTCACCCAATTTAGACCGGAACCCAGTGGGGGAGGCATCCACAGGGACCGTACCCTCCTTCCCCTACCACCAACCTCTCGGAAGGACTTACGAACCCACATGTTTAACGTGATCGTACTCCGCATGAACACGGCGGCAGTTGTGGCAGCGTGCAAATCCAGCGTGCAAACCACCGGGCTACCGCACCCGAAAATGTGCCAACAGCACGCGGTGTTCCCAGGTCTACTTTAGGGGGTGTTACATACCGAAATGTTGGATTTGCTTAATAAATGAGAAACGCCTAATTTAAAATTTGTTAGAGTCTTTAAATTTAATATATAGGCCAGTCATTTGATAAAAAAACAAAGACGAATAGAGTTTTTCATAAATGTTCATTTAAGAAGGTGCTCCACAGGAAAATGTTCGAAAGATGAAATAATAAAATTGCATGCTTCAGTATGAACCAGAGACTTCAAAATTAGTGTGCGGGTAGATAGCCCGAAGGGAAGAAAGTGAGCAATTTCAGTTTGCTAATATTTCCTTCTTTAGGGGGGTTCCGTACACCAAAATTTTCGATTTTAAGGATAAATGTGAAAAATTTATGTTATTCAGGGGTTGGTTATTGTAAGACCGTTGATTTTCAACGGGTAATCGGCTAGTATTTATTAATATGTGCTGCGTGGAAAGTGAAAATAAATAAAAAGTAAATTACTACTTGACGTAAACATTTTTACAGGGAACATAAATAGTTCCATCAAATATAAAATATCATATATGCTGCAGGTTTTGCATCCACTCTAACTTAAAAACTAAGTCACCGAATTTCACAAAATTTTGTAGGTAAGTCCCTTGTAGATGACCCTGGTTCTGATTAGATTTTGGTATGATTCGGGAAAAAAGAACCTGCCTTTTTTGCGAAATGGCTCGCAAGAATCGAATGCATCCTCTCTAGCGGAAAACTAATTGACAAATATCTTTCCTTTTTTATCGAATGATTAGCCCATTTACCAAATTTCAAGCAAATTTTCACATTGCAAAGGAAGCAATTTTCATTTGTTTGTCAAATCGAACATTTTAGTGTGTGGCAGCCCTGCAATAGCAAATGCTGAAAACTGAAATTGAACACTATCTTCCTTACCAACTATCTATTTGTACATCAAATTTGAAGTCTCCATCTCATCACGAAACATTTATTTTTTATCATTTCACTTTTCGAATGTTTTTGCGTGTGAAGTACCCACACCCTTAAATGAACAATTTTGAAAAACTCCATTCTTCTTGGGTTTTATATCAGATGATTGGCCTATATACAAATATCAAGCCTCTATCACATTTTAAAAGGGGAGTTTTTCATTCTGAAAATCGAACATTTTGGTGTGCGGCACCCCCTAAAGTAGAAAATATTAGAAAACTGAAATTGTACATTTTCTTCCTTCCAAACTATCTACCCGTACACTAAATTTGAAATCTCTATCTCATCCCAAAGCATGCTTTTTTATCAATTCGCCTTTCGAACGTTTTTCTCTGGAGCACCCCTTAAACGAACATTTTTGAAAAACCATATTCGTCTTGGGTGTTTTCATCAAAGGATTTGCCCATACATCAAATTTAAAGCCTCTATCAAATATTAAGGAGCCGTTTTCATTTATTCCACAAATTGAACAGTTTGGTATGCGGCACCCCCCTTAAGTAAAAAGTATTGGAAATTCGAAATTGCACATTTTCTTCCTTTCGAATGATTTACCTATACACCAAATCTGAAGTCTCTTTCTTATCGCAAAGCATGTTTTTCTATCTATCATTTCACTTTTTGAACGTTTTGGTGTGGAGCACCCTGTCTGCAGAACGTTTTCGGAAAATACGATTTTTCCAGGGATTTTTATCGAACGATCGACCCGTGTACTAGATTGCAAGTCGCTATCTTTTCGGGAAGTGCCTAAAAAAAGCTTGACAGTCAGACAGACGGACACATGACAGTATATATTTAGATATATCTTCTATTATAACGTTTAAATTTGTATTGCTTAACGTAATATTTTAATTTACATAAATCTGTAAAGTACAGAGTGGTCATAATTAAAGTAGAGTTGTTTAGAGCCTGATAGTGAGAAAACTGTTTGGTCAAACTCAAACAAATGTGCAGTAAATGCTATATAGACGATAGGGTTTTGATTTAAAAAAAAAAAAAATGTTCGGGCTTTTGCCACCGCGGGCCAAGGCGACGCTTTAAGGTCAGTTTTTGGAGTAAAATAAGAATAGGAAGTACAGAAAGTTAACATTTTATATGCATTTTGATATTGCCATCACACTTTACATTCACATTTTCACTTACATTTTATCAAACATTTTAGCAATCATGTCTCCCGTACGATATTTATGCAGGATGGAGCACCCCCTGATATTGGATTGAAGTCCTACCACAGCATTTTACCAACAACCGAATAATTAGTCGAGCGTTTCCTATCAAGTGGCCAGCCTGTTCGCCTGATCTGACCTCTTGTGACTTAGCGTGAATAGCAGCGATACTTAGCGTGAATAGCGGCAGATAGTGTGAATAGCGGAACTTAAAAAACTTAAATCCAACCCCGATCTTGTTATTTTATCTGCCGACAAGACTAAGCAACTTGTTCTTTACAGTAAAACTGATTATGTTAATTCAATGCAGAAGTGTATTGACGAGATGGACTGCAGCCAGGTCAATAAATTCCCGATTACGTTGATTAATACTAGAATCTCAAAACTTAAAAAATGCATAGTTCTTCCTCCCAATATTAAATTTGCCGTTTTTCGCACTTCACATCAACTCCCTAAAATTTTTGGTCAAATAAAACTTCACAAACTAAATCACCCTATGCGCCCTATTGTTTCTAAACATACAGGACCTACTTATTTTTTAGAGAAATCCCTTGCCCATTTCTTAAAACCGTATTTTAGTAATCATAGTTTTTCCATCAGCTCTACTGAAAATTTCATCAATTTACTTTTTAAAACTAAATTTAATCCTAATGGTACTCTCCATAGTTTTGATGTTGTTTCCCTTTTCCCTAGTATCCCTGTTGACATTGCTAATGATATTATTGCCAAAAAACTTCATAGTCACCAATGTAAAATCCCCACTATCAACGCAATCACTTCTGTTTTGAATATTATTGCGGAAACAAATTACTTTGCTTTCCGTGACGCTATTTTCTTACAAACTTCTGGCGCCCCTATGGGTAGCCCTTTATCTGGTATTTTGGCCGAGGCCGTTTTGCAGGAGCTCGAGAATGAGATTTTGCCTTCTTTAACAATTAAACCTATTCTTTGGTGCCGTTATGTGGATGATGATGTTTTTATTATCTGGGATCGTGATTTAAATGATCTCCTTCACCATTTGGATAAAGTTAATGATTTCTTACCTTCGATTAATTTTACTGTTGAGCATGAATCTAACTATTCCTTGCCTTTCCTTGATGTTCTGGTCACCCGTTCTGATTTTGGTTTTCATACTTCAGTTTTCCGTAAATCCACTTTTACTAACTCCTGTATCCCCGCTAATTCTTTCCATCCTGTTTCCTTTAAAAAAGCTTCTTTTAACGCGTATTTTAATCGCGTATTTAATGTTTGCTCTTCTATCCCCGCTTTAACTGATGAAATTAATTTTATTTTTAAACTTGGCCATGAGGCTGCTTATTCTTTTGAATTTATACATAAGATCTTCGCCCACGTTCGCCTTAAATTCACTCAAGATACTAAACTTGTTGCTATTAAAGATCGTTTAGTCCATCATCTAGCGTTCTTTACCATCCTAGGATTTTCCGTCCTTTTATTAATTTCTGCCATGAATTTGACTTCAAACCCGCTCACTCTAATATCACGACTTTATTTAATCGTATTCGATCCGATAAACTTCGAAATTTTGATGACTTTAAAAGCTTTGCTGGGGTGTATGTCGTTCCCCTGTTATCCCCTGCTGGTAATTATAAATTTTACATTGGTAGTACAAAACGTACTGTTGGCATCCGTTTAGCAGAACATACTCGCGATGTCAAATCTGGTAAACTTTCTACGGCTCTTGCTCAATATGTGGCTAATGATAAATTTCTTCCCGTTTTTGAAGAGACTTTCCTTTTGGTTCGTTGTAACAATCCACGTAGTATTCTTCTTTATGAATCCCTGTTTATTTATATTTACCGTGAATCCATTTGTAATTTTGATCCTGTTCAAATTTTAAGTTATGCTTGGCGACTCATCGAAGCAATTTATGAATTTTAAATTCGTTTAAAAAATGTTTGAAACATTAGGTACCATAGGGTTCAATTTATTTCATTTTTTCATCCCGGGTTCAACCCAAAACTAATTGTTTGATATTATTCATTTATATTCCCATAGATCCCACAGACACTCTTAACAACATATTAAAATTTCATTTTGATAAAGTCATTTTTACGGCAGTTATCGTGCTAACGGACGGACAGACAGACAGACACACAGAATGAACAAAGTCATAAACAATTTTCAACTATGTTGTAAAGTATTAACAAGAAAGATCAATCATGCTTAAAGCATTGATTATGAACCACTTTCCAATTTCAATGCAATTTTATTTAAACATGTCTAAAATGCAATACATTCCTCGGTAATATTTTAAAACTTATCACAATACTACATTAATTTATTATATTTGAAAACTTAAACCTTCATAGAAAAAAATGAACTTCATTCAAATGACGGCGTTGAAATATAAATTGCCTAGTTTAAACATCTCTAAAATGCGATACATTCCTCGGTAATAATTTTAGAATTATCGTAATACTACGAAAATTTATTATATTTGAAAATTTCATCGAAAACAACTGAAATTCATTCAAATGACGTCATAGAAAAAATGACACGCCTGGCTCTCTCTATAAAGCAGCATTTCATTCATAAACATTTTCCCATTCGTTTTATTCATCACAGTACTATAATAATTTATTTTATTTAAAAATTAAGCCCATGGAGCTACAAGTAATTAAACTCTATGTTTAAAACTTCATCGAAAAAAATCGTCCTTCTCTTTGTAAAATCAATGAAGATTTCAATTATATCAGCTATGAGCTAAATAATTTTGCGTTAAAGAAATACAGCAATTCTTATACAACTCATTCTGCATATTTTGCTGCTTACATTTTACATAGGTGAAAAATAGGCTTCGTTGCAGAAATAATTAAATTTGGATGAGCATTTAAAGTCAAATATATTGTAATTGCGTTGTTTCAGTATGTAGATGCACCGAATTTAAGCAAAAATAAAACGGTTTTAGGACGGATACAACACACAATATGAATTAAAAAGAACTTTAAAAATTACGATTTTGAGACAAGATGGATGCCATATATCATATATCATTTTGAAGTGGGTCACGTGATATTTTCATATCATAGTCACGTGATCGCTTTATATAAGAGGTGTAATTATTATTTTAATTTTTATTTAAAAAACTACTAAATATATTTCGCTGAATTTTTTTTTTTTTTATATATTTTATGGAACAATTTGAATATTATCTAAAATTTTCGAAGCAATTTGTGAATTTTAAATCCGCTTTAAAAATGTTTAAAAAATTAGGTCCCGTAGGGCTTAATGTATTTCATTTTTTCAACCCGGGTTCAATCCAAATCTAATTGGGTGATATTATTCATTTATATTCCCATAGGTCCTACAAACCGTCTGAACAACATACTAAAATTTCATTTTGATTAAGTCATTTTTACGGCAGTTATCGTGCTAACGGACAGACAGACAGGCAGACAGACAGAATGAACAAAGTCATAAACACTTTTCAACTTTGTTGTAAAGTGTTAAAAATGAAATTAATGAAATCTGAATATTATGAAGAATAAAGTAACTTCAATATTATGCAAAACAATGCATATTTAAACGTTATGTTAGAAGAAATTTTATTATTAAAATTCATTCATTTCATTATAGATTTTAATTGAAATTGTGTAAAAGAATCTATTCATCCTGACAGATTTAACCAGCCCTCCTTCGTGTTCGTGATATTCACGCTTTCGGTGATGGGAGGCTGGAAAGAACTAAATGCGTAATCAGCGAGGACAACTCCAAGGCAGCGAGATCTTCGAAATTATTCACCGGACAATGTTCGAATGTGGTCCCAACAAGCTCGACTCCAGTCGCCGAAGGTTTATCCTCATATAATGAATAGACTCAGTTGTCCTCACTTCACCTGGAAGAGTCCTAGTCACGAACTGCCATGCGGGGAAGCGCGACAGCCGGGTCCCTCAATTTAATGCGTCCCCGGAAGAGGGAATCAGAGCTACACAGAGCTAAGGTCCACACACGATTGTCTGTCTTCCACTAGAAACGGACAAGCAATGAGGCAGCTATGATTAAAAATATTCAGTTATTCTGGAGTTAACCTGGATTTCATACACTTCACTTGAAAGTATATTTAAAACTGTAGCAAGGATTCTTTGGATGTTTATCATATTTGTATACACATTTCTGGGTACAATTATGCTTCCGCTCACTGAGATCTAAAGTTCTATTTCTTAAAAAAAAAAGAGTGACAAATACATGCTAATTGACATGGGAAGAGAGTCTAAAATTTTATATAAAAAACTTCCAGCATTATCTTTTCTAATAAATAGAGTAATTACAAAGACCGTCAAAGTGTGGTGATGTAACGGCTGCGGTTTTAGTTCTTTTCATATGCAATGCCTATTTTAGGCCAAAGGTGTTCTTTTATTACCTTTATTTCACAAAATTTTCTGTGTTTTCAAGTATGTGCTTTTCCAGCTGAAACCAAAGAATGCTTAAAGTTCCCATGACATTCGAAATTTCTTAACTGAGTTTTCGCTCCCCATTTGCTCTAATCCCTACCCTTTCTAATGGTTGAAATGTTCTGCATCTTGCAACATCTGTTTTGGGCCAAAATTGCTCTAATGTTATATTTTTCACTTGAAATTTTTTATTTTGGCAACGATGTTATCAGAAAAGTGTCTCGTTAAAGAGGTCTTAATAATGTTAGGAAGTTTTCAGAATTACAGAGAATACAAAAAATGTCATACATTACATGTTTCATCTACTTTCCTTTTTAATTAGCATTCAAAAGGACAAAAGGATATGTTGATTATTGTTGCAGTTCTTTCACCCAAGTGCAAGTCTTGTGAACGATAAAATTTTCACTCACTAAAAATAATTGAGAATTCAATAAAATTAAATATATATTATATATACGCGTATATATTTTCCCTATACATAATATTTCCCTATACCTTAGGGAATGTATACCTTACGGAAAATGATATTATTAATCAAAAAGCGTTCAATAAATCTGGTATCGTAGTTTAATTTACAAATTGATTACACTTTAAGTCCCTGATGCAATTGGCAAAATATTAATATCATATCTAAATGATAGACACTTCTAAGTTAAAGACACCAAAACTCATAAAAGGTAATGTACCACAAAGATCCATACTTGGCACCCACACTTTTTAACATATAGGGTGTCCCAAAAAGATTGAAACGCGCTTTAATTCTTTACCTGTTGAAGATAAGTGGACAATGTAAATTGCAAAAATGTTGAAAGTAAGGTAGGAAATAAGACTACGTTAATCAAATAGTCCTTCCATTCATTTTCAAAAAGTTACACTTTTTAAATTTTTATACGACCCCCTGAGACAAATTGGGTCAATCAGAAAATTTTTATTTTTAATGCAACAAGGCCATTAAAATAAACCGCATATCTGTATCTTTAAAATTGAGCGAGTTATATTTAATTAAAAATTGAACATTGTGAATGGGGGCCCTATATCAAATTAAAAATGTAAATTTGTGACATATCACAAAAAAGATAAAACTGGATGATAATATATAGGATACCCAACCGCGTAGTGAATACCACTGCTTTATAGGATCTCTGTCTGTGTAATGCTTTATTTAGATGCATTTGTGATAAAAAAATTTAACATATATCAATGTATTTTTGATCTAAACAATTTCCATCGTCAGTTTGTTTATGATCCCTATTTTCACTGATGAAACAGTCTTTCACACGGTACGGAAAAGTGGCATAAGTCAGATTTTTTCCTTTATCATAATTCAGTTGATTTTAAAGATACAGATATGCGGTCTTTTTGTAATGATCTTGTTGCATTAAAAATAAAAAATTTTCTGATTGACTAAATTTGTCTAAGAAGATCGTATAAAAATTTAAAAAATGTAACTTTTTGAAAATGAATGGGAGGACTGTTTGATTAACGTAGTCTTATGTCCTACCTTACTTTCAACATTTTTGCAATTTACATTGCCCACTTATCTCCAGCAGGTAAAGAATTAAAGAGCGTTTCAATCTTTTTGGAACACCCTGTATATTAAATGACATCCACAGAACGCGGAGCACTCTATGCAATATGACTATGCATCTGGCACTCTATGCAATATGACTCTATGCATCTAGCTCTCTATGCAGATGACAATACTTGCTAAAATTACATGGTTTTCACAATGCACAAGCAGTCACAATGCACAAGCAGTCACAATGCACAAGCAGTCACAAACATCACTTAGACATATTCCTCGCATGGCTCTACAAGTGGTTCGTTAAGTTAAACCCCAATAAATATCACTGGATTTACTTCTCTCGTTTTAGGACATGTCAGCAGTTCTTTTACATAAATAATTATGCCCTTTATGTGGTTGCTCCCGGCCACACATTTCGCTGCAGTAAACCCTAGGGTCTGCCGTGTGGTCTGGGATTTTGGCGCTTTATGTGGAAAAATGAACCAAATATTTGGACGTAACTTTAGACTACCACCTCACCTGGAAATTACATATGAAAAATGTCATCAAAAAAGCCCATATAGCTACTGGTACGCTTTATATTCTCATGGGAAATGGAAAGTTAAGCTATCAAAATAAAATTTTACTTTATAAAATGGTATTTCGTCCCGTAATACCATATGCATAGCCGGTATGAGGGTGTGTCTGTAAAATTCAATTAGATTCCTAGAAACCAAGCAAAATCAAATTACGAGAACCATTAGGAAAGGCCCTAGTTTTTCCAGCAACTCAATTATAAGAGAAGATTTTTAAATTAAGACCATGAGATCTCAAATTAAATAGGACGCTTTAAACTTTTTTGATAAGCTTACAACTGTTTCAAATGAACACATTTTTAACTTACATGATTATGATCATAGAAAGGCTAAATTTCCCAAGAGACCCCGTGCAACTTGGAGTAATTGAAACTTGGAAAAACCTAAACTTGGAATAACTTAAAGCCCTGGCAGGACGCATTTAATCTTTAAACTTATCTGTAATAAGGACTCGGAATAACTATATTATTCTACATTCATTCCTTTAACAGCCAATTTTGCTTAAGTTACTTTACACCTGTTCTAACCCACTAAATTGTCAAACCCAAATGTGTATCAAAATTCCCCATTTAGAATTTAGGCTAAATAATATTAATTCTAAAATAAATATTTTGAAAAAGCCACAGTAGTCACTGGAGTAATGTAAAAAAAAAAGATGCTGATTTCAGAGGATGATACGAGAGATTAAAAGAGCGCCGCGTCTGGTGCTCTGAAGAAAAGAAAAATAAATAACACGATAAATAAATAACATGATAAGTAAAGAAATAAATAATTAACGACACTTAACGACATGTTAAAAACGTTGTTAAAAATATAAAAGGTCTATTTCATATTTTCTTCTTTTCCCATCTTAATAAAAGTATTTTTTTTTTTCGCAGCACAGCCATGGAATTTCGCAGTACACTAATGTGCCGCGTTTTGAGAATTGTTGTTTTAAAGTCCTCGCCAGTTTTCTCGTTAGTTGTTTTCTCAATTATCCCCCGTGTTTCTTTTTTTCTCTCTCTGTAATAACGTTTTCAGAACCATCCTACGGTTATATTTTTATGTCACTCATTAGAAACCATGTCTAATGATTACGCTGTGCTGCGCATCTTAGGCGATACCCTTTGTCCCTAAGTTGTTCCTAAATTTGGGTGGGGTGGGGTGGGGTGGGGAGGGGGCGGATGCACTGATTTATTGTTTTTTTAAATGACTGATCTATTGTTTTTTTTAAACGAATAGCTTCCTTTTTGGGGGTTTCATGCACGAAAAATTCTGCAATAAATGAATATTTAATATTTGGAATATGAAACGCTCCTTGAATTCCTGTTTAGCTACTTATTTGTTGCATTTTTGAAGAGCTTATACCATCAGAGTGATCAAGTGGTCCAATGACATAAGGAATTGGCCCAAAATCGAGATGTGACACAATGAATTTGCTTTTCAAAGAATTATCCCATCTTTTATTTTTAAGTCCATAATTGTTCATTTCAAGATCGTCAATTGTCTAACAGCTCCACGTGACTTTTGGAATGTATTCTAACTCAAAGTCAAAGACAAGACCATGTCGTTATTTCGACGACACCTCAAAACCGCTTTCAACATGGATACTCCAATAATGTCAATCTTTTCAGTGAATGTATTAAATGCAGAAAACGTTTCATTATTTCTTTTCGTAATTAAGCACTAACAAGTAAGACAGTCCGAAAGTCTGGAGAAAATAATCAGATGAAATAAAAGGGGGTGAGCAGAAACAAAACTAATAATTTTGTTGCTGTTAACAGTTTCATTTGAATGATTTGAAGCCAAATGACGCACGGAATTAGCCCAAAATCAGAATATTTTGAAAAATTAAATAATCAAATGAAATAAAAGGGGGTGAACAGAAACAAAACTAATAATTTTGTTGCTGTTAACAGTTTCATTTGAATGATTTGAAGCCAAATGGCGCAAGGAATTAGCCCAAAATCAGAATATTTTGAAAAATTAAATAATCAAATGAAATAAAAGGGGGTGAACAGAAACAAAACTAATAATTTTGTTGCTGTTAACAGTTTCATTTGAATGATTTGAAGCCAAATGACGCAAGGAATTAGCCCAAAATCAGAATATTTTGAAAAATGAAATAATCAAATGAAATAAAAGGGGGTGAGCAGAAACAAAACTAATAATTTTGTTGCTGTTAACAGTCTTCATTTGAATGATTTGAAGCCAAATGACGCACGGAATTAGCCCAAAATCAGAATATTTTGAAAAATTAAATAATCGAATGAAATAAAAGGGGGTGAACAGAAACAAAACTAATAATTTTGTTGCTGTTAACAGTCTTCATTTGAATGATTTGAAGCCAAATAACGCAAGGAATTAGCCCAAAATCAGAATATTTTGAAAAATTAAATAATCAAATGAAATAAAAGGGGGTGAACAGAAACAAAACTAATAATTTTGTTGCTGTTAACAGTCTTCATTTGAATGATTTGAAGCCAAATAACGCAAGGAATTAGCCCAAAATCAGAATATTTTGAAAAATTAAATAATCAAATGAAATAAAAGGGGGTGAACAGAAACAAAACTAATAATTTTGTTGCTGTTAACAGTCTTCATTTGAATGATTTGAAGCCAAATAACGCAAGGAATTAGCCCAAAATCAGAATATTTTGAAAAATTAAATAATCAAATGAAATAAAAGGGGGTGAACAGAAACAAAACTAATAATTTTGTTGCTGTTAACAGTTTCATTTGAATGATTTGAAGCCAAATGACGCAAGGAATTAGCCCAAAATCAGAATATTTTGAAAAATTAAATAATCAAATGAAATAAAAGGGGGTGAACAGAAACAAAACTAATAATTTTGTTGCTGTTAACAGTTTCATTTGAATGATTTGAAGCCAAATGACGCAAGGAATTAGCCCAAAATCAGAATATTTTGAAAAATTAAATAATCAAATGAAATAAAAGGGGGTGAACAGAAACAAAACTAATAATTTTGTTGCTGTTAACAGTCTTCATTTGAATGATTTGAAGCCAAATGGCGCAAGGAATTAGCCCAAAATCAGAATATTTTGAAAAATTAAATAATCAAATGAAATAAAAGGGGGTGAACAGAAACAAAACTAATAATTTTGTTGCTGTTAACAGTTTCATTTGAATGATTTGAAGCCAAATGACGCAAGGAATTAGCCCAAAATCAGAATATTTTGAAAAATGAAATAATCAAATGAAATAAAAGGGGGTGAGCAGAAACAAAACTAATAATTTTGTTGCTGTTAACAGTCTTCATTTGAATGATTTGAAGCCAAATGACGCACGGAATTAGCCCAAAATCAGAATATTTTGAAAAATTAAATAATCAAATGAAATAAAAGGGGGTGAACAGAAACAAAACTAATAATTTTGTTGCTGTTAACAGTCTTCATTTGAATGATTTGAAGCCAAATAACGCAAGGAATTAGCCCAAAATCAGAATATTTTGAAAAATTAAATAATCAAATGAAATAAAAGGGGGTGAACAGAAACAAAACTAATAATTTTGTTGCTGTTAACAGTCTTCATTTGAATGATTTGAAGCCAAATAACGCAAGGAATTAGCCCAAAATCAGAATATTTTGAAAAATTAAATAATCAAATGAAATAAAAGGGGGTGAACAGAAACAAAACTAATAATTTTGTTGCTGTTAACAGTCTTCATTTGAATGATTTGAAGCCAAATAACGCAAGGAATTAGCCCAAAATCAGAATATTTTGAAAAATTAAATAATCAAATGAAATAAAAGGGGGTGAACAGAAACAAAACTAATAATTTTGTTGCTGTTAACAGTTTCATTTGAATGATTTGAAGCCAAATGACGCAAGGAATTAGCCCAAAATCAGAATATTTTGAAAAATTAAATAATCAAATGAAATAAAAGGGGGTGAACAGAAACAAAACTAATAATTTTGTTGCTGTTAACAGTTTCATTTGAATGATTTGAAGCCAAATGACGCAAGGAATTAGCCCAAAATCAGAATATTTTGAAAAATGAAATAATCAAATGAAATAAAAGGGGGTGAGCAGAAACAAAACTAATAATTTTGTTGCTGTTAACAGTCTTCATTTGAATGATTTGAAGCCAAATGACGCACGGAATTAGCCCAAAATCAGAATATTTTGAAAAATTAAATAATCAAATGAAATAAAAGGGGGTGAACAGAAACAAAACTAATAATTTTGTTGCTGTTAACAGTCTTCATTTGAATGATTTGAAGCCAAATAACGCAAGGAATTAGCCCAAAATCAGAATATTTTGAAAAATTAAATAATCAAATGAAATAAAAGGGGGTGAACAGAAACAAAACTAATAATTTTGTTGCTGTTAACAGTCTTCATTTGAATGATTTGAAGCCAAATAACGCAAGGAATTAGCCCAAAATCAGAATATTTTGAAAAATTAAATAATCAAATGAAATAAAAGGGGGTGAACAGAAACAAAACTAATAATTTTGTTGCTGTTAACAGTCTTCATTTGAATGATTTGAAGCCAAATAACGCAAGGAATTAGCCCCAAATCAGAATATTTTGAAAAATTAAATAATCAAATGAAATAAAAGAGGGTGAACAGAAACAAAACTAATAATTTTGTTGCTGTTAACAGTTTCATTTGAATGATTTGAAGCCAAATGACGCAAGGAATTAGCCCAAAATCAGAATATTTTGAAAAATTAAATAATCAAATGAAATAAAAGGGGGTGAACAGAAACAAAACTAATAATTTTGTTGCTGTTAACAGTCTTCATTTGAATGATTTGAAGCCAAATAACGCAAGGAATTAGCCCAAAATCAGAATATTTTGAAAAATTAAATAATCAAATGAAATAAAAGGGGGCTAACAGAAACAAAACTAATAATTTTGTTGCTGTTAACAGTCTTCATTTGAATGATTTGAAGCCAAATAACGCAAGGAATTAGCCCAAAATCAGAATATTTTGAAAAATTAAATAATCAAATGAAATAAAAGGGGGTGAACAGAAACAAAACTAATAATTTTGTTGCTGTTAACAGTCTTCATTTGAATGATTTGAAGCCAAATGACGCAAGGAATTAGCCCAAAATCAGAATATTTTGAAAAATTAAATAATCAAATGAAATAAAAGGGGGTGAACAGAAACAAAACTAATAATTTTGTTGCTGTTAACAGTCTTCATATGAATGATTTGAAGCCAAATAACGCAAGGAATTAGCCCAAAATCAGAATATTTTGAAAAATTAAATAATCAAATGAAATAAAAGGGGGTGAACAGAAACAAAACTAATAATTTTGTTGCTGTTAACAGTTTCATTTGAATGATTTGAAGCCAAATGACGCAAGGAATTAGCCCAAAATCAGAATATTTTGAAAAATTAAATAATCAAATGAAATAAAAGGGGGTGAACAGAAACAAAACTAATAATTTTGTTGCTGTTAACAGTCTTCATTTGAATGATTTGAAGCCAAATAACGCAAGGAATTAGCCCAAAATCAGAATATTTTGAAAAATTAAATAATCAAATGAAATAAAAGGGGGTGAACAGAAACAAAACTAATAATTTTGTTGCTGTTAACAGTCTTCATTTGAATGATTTGAAGCCAAATAACGCAAGGAATTAGCCCAAAATCAGAATATTTTGAAAAATTAAATAATCAAATGAAATAAAAGGGGGTGAACAGAAACAAAACTAATAATTTTGTTGCTGTTAACAGTCTTCATTTGAATGATTTGAAGCCAAATGACGCAAGGAATTAGCCCAAAATCAGAATATTTTGAAAAATTAAATAATCAAATGAAATAAAAGGGGGTGAACAGAAACAAAACTAATAATTTTGTTGCTGTTAACAGTCTTCATTTGAATGATTTGAAGCCAAATAACGCAAGGAATTAGCCCAAAATCAGAATATTTTGAAAAATTAAATAATCAAATGAAATAAAAGGGGGTGAACAGAAACAAAACTAATAATTTTATTGCTGTTAACAGTTTCATTTGAATGATTTGAAGCCAAATAACGCAAGGAATTAGCCCAAAATCAGAATATTTTGAAAAATTAAATAATCAAATGAAATAAAAGGGGGTGAACAGAAACAAAACTAATAATTTTGTTGCTGTTAACAGTCTTCATTTGAATGATTTGAAGCCAAATAACGCAAGGAATTAGCCCAAAATCAGAATATTTTGAAAAATTAAATAATCAAATGAAATAAAAGGGGGTGAACAGAAACAAAACTAATAATTTTGTTGCTGTTAACAGTCTTCATTTGAATGATTTGAAGCCAAATAACGCAAGGAATTAGCCCAAAATCAGAATATTTTGAAAAATTAAATAATCAAATGAAATAAAAGGGGGTGAACAGAAACAAAACTAATAATTTTGTTGCTGTTAACAGTCTTCATTTGAATGATTTGAAGCCAAATAACGCAAGGAATTAGCCCAAAATCAGAATATTTTGAAAAATTAAATAATCAGATGAAATAAAAGGAGGTGAACAGAAACAAAACTAATAATTTTGTTGCTGTTTAACAGTCTTCAAGAAAAATTAAATAATCAAGCTTTTGAAAAATTAAATAATCAGATGAAATAAAAGGGGGTGAACAGAAACAAAACTAATAATTTTGTTGCTGTTTAACAGTCTTCAAGAAAAATTAAATAATCAAGCTTTTGAAAAATTAAATAATCAGATGAAATAAAAGGGGGTGAGCAGAAACAAAACTAATAATTTTGTTGCTGTTAACAGTCTTCATTTGAATGATTTGAAGCCAAATGACGCAAGGAATTAGCCCAAAATCAGAATATTTTGAAAAATTAAATAATCAAATGAAATAAAAGGGGGTGAACAGAAACAAAACTAATAATTTTGTTGCTGTTAACAGTTTCATTTGAATGATTTGAAGCCAAATGACGCAAGGAATTAGCCCAAAATCAGAATATTTTGAAAAATTAAATAATCAAATGAAATAAAAGGGGGTGAACAGAAACAAAACTAATAATTTTGTTGCTGTTAACAGTCTTCATTTGAATGATTTGAAGCCAAATAACGCAAGGAATTAGCCCAAAATCAGAATATTTTGAAAAATTAAATAATCAGATGAAATAAAAGGAGGTGAACAGAAACAAAACTAATAATTTTGTTGCTGTTTAACAGTCTTCAAGAAAAATTAAATAATCAAGCTTTTGAAAAATTAAATAATCAGATGAAATAAAAGGGGGTGAACAGAAACAAAACTAATAATTTTGCTGCTGTTAACAGTCCTCAAGAAAAATTAAATAATCAAGCTTTTGAAAAATTAAATAATCAAATGAAATAAAAGGGGGTGAACAGAAACAAAACTAATAATTTTGTTGCTGTTAACAGTCTTCATGAAAAATTAAATAATCATGCTTTTGAAAAATTAAATAATCAGATGAAATAAAAGGGGGTGAACAGAAACAAAACTAATAATTTTGTTTCTGTTAACAGTCTCCATGAAAAATTAAATAATCATGCTTTTGAAAAATTAAATAATCAGATGAAATAAAAGGGGGTGAACAGAAACAAAACTAATAATTTTGTTGCTGTTAACAGTTTCATTTGAATGATTTGAAGCCAAATGGCGCAAGGAATTAGCCCAAAATCAGAATATTTTTGAAAAATTAATCCCATCATTTAAGTCCAAGTCCATAATTGGTTTCTAGATATTCAAATATACATCTCTATATGAATTTTGCACATTTTCTAATTCATACAAAAACTAACTTCCGTCGTTAATTTGACGATTCAAACATAAACACTCCAATAATGCCAAACTTTCTAGTAAATACATTAATTATATCCAGGAAACGTTTCACTATCCCATCTCATAATCAAGCACTAAGAGGTAGGAAAAGCCGACAGTCCGGGGGTGAAAGCACCGTCTGCAATAAAAGGGGGCGTTTATAATTGTTCATTTCAAAATTCTTCAATTGGGAAATCTGAATGTTTTGAACGACTTTTGGCATAAGCTTTGCTGTCTTTAGCTTGTCTTATTCGACTTTTGGCATATCGTCTAAGAGACGCTAAAGACTAGCCCACGCCGTTAATTCGACACATCAGAACCAATTCCAACGTAAACACTCCCAATAATGCCAAACTTTTCAACGAATGCATTAAATGCGGAAGACTTTTCTAACAATCCCGTCTCATATAATCAAGCACCAACAAGTAGAAGAAGCCGAAAGTTCGGAGAAAACACCAGATGAAGTTAAAGGGGGTGGGAAAAAAAATCTATTAATTTCGTAGCTGTTAGCAGTTTTTATTCGAGGGATTCGCAGTCTCAGCATGACGTAGGGCTAGTGAGGGAGTGAAGTGAACTTCAGTGGTAGTACCTCACAGCGCGAGAGAGGGCTACGTTGTATTTTTAGAGCTGGGTCCCGATTTAGAGTTTGACACTGGATGCCTACGATTCTCCCACAAACCCCCAAGAAGGTTACTTGCCTCAATACTTGCCAGAACTGGGGAAGAGTAGGAATCGACTGGGATCTCTGCATCAAAAGTCATCACTGGTAAGTACCAGTTATCTTTTGTTTTAGCTCTATATTATATATTTTCGTTAAATATATCGATGGCATTGTTGTTAATTAAGATATTAAGATCGAGCAGTATTGTGTACTATTAGAAATGTTTTCATATGTTTTAATTTTGTTAGGTATTTATTTTCCCCTGATTTTGTAAACAATGTGTTATTATTCGTACAATCTTCATAATGATTTGGGATTTACATTATTATATGAAAGTCACTAATTGGGGGGGGGGGATAATTACATTCAATAATAGGGATATATTTCTAGTTACTATATTTTATTTAAAAAAAAACTTATATTCACATGAAATTAAAGATATATTGCAAATTTTCTTTCTGATTCAAATTGTTTTGTTATTGTGTGCATAATTTTTTAATGATCTAGTAAAAACATAAATATATGACAGTTACTAATAGTGTTATAAACAAGATGTTATTGCTTGTACGATCTTCATAATAATTGGTACTAACATTATTATTATATGAAAGTTACTAATAGCTGGAGATAATTACTTTCAGTACTAATGATATCTCTCTAATTGCAAAGTTTCATCGAAATTTTTTTAACTCATTTATTAACCATATATTTTCTTAAAAATGTTATCAAATTTTCGTTATTCCTCAATTGAATTGATATATATATATATATAATTGATATTTATTGATTTATATGATAAACTTTTATTCATAAAAAGATTCCATCAGCATATTAGACTGAAAACTGAAAATGTATTTTAGCTCCTGCATTATGGTCCACATGCCAAAGAAAATAAATTAAAATATACATACAAAAGAAAATAAATTAAAATATACATGCAAAAGAAAATAAATTAAAATATACATACAAAAGAAAATAAATTGAAATATACACACAGAAGAAAATAAATGAAGATTTTTAAAATATTAGTTATGAAATGGAATGTGTTGGCCCTTTGAATGATTTAAGGTTAATGCTCTGTGACGTCAGACGTGAATGAAATCAAATGTTTATTTTTAAGGGCATGATTTCAAATTTTGATTAATTTTACATTTATTACTTAAATTAGATTTTAAACAGTTCTTTTAATTAGTTTGAATTAAATTATATTATTTTCTTTTTTACTATATATTAGGATAATT